>JAVXUP010000740.1:0-358866 GCA_033070095.1 Escallonia herrerae
ACACTCGTCACCAAGGCTGACCCGCTCCGTTACATGCTTACACGTCCCGCCCTGTCTGGCCGACTCACACGGTGGTTGCTGCTGTTGGCCGAATTCGGTTTATCTATCAAGAATCCTACAGCTCTGCGGAGCCAAGCACTCGCAGACCTCCTGGCCTTCTTCCCACGCCAACAATGTGAACCGATATCGGATCAACTGCCGGGGGAGGAGACAGCCCTCATCACCGACATCGATGGACTGTGGACGCTTGAATTCGACGGCTCTGCCACTAGCAAAGGCCCCAATGGCACGCCCCTCCGGCAAGGGGGTGCCGGCATAGTCTTGCGGGCACCAGACGGTGTTACCACTTCATTATCCTTCAAACTTGCATTCCCGGTGTCTAACAACGAAGCTGAATACGAGGCACTTGTCATTGGCCTCATGATCGCCGTCAGTATGGGGGCTAAGGCGCTGTGTGTGAAAGGAGATTCAAATCTGGTCATGAAGCAGGCGGACGGGGAGTTCGCGGTCAAAGAACCAGCCTTGGCACCTTATCGTGCCTTGGTGCAACACTTGGAAGGAAGACTCGGTCATGTCCAGTATGAACATCACAATAGGTGCCACAACAGACATGCGGACTGCTTGGCCACGATCGCGTCAAAGATAGAGGTCGATGGTGAACAACGGATGCTAACCATCGTCAAGAGAATGGAACCATGCACAGCACTGAACCTAGTCCCGAGGGACGTTACTGCGGACGATTGGAGGCAACCTATCATCGACAAACTTAAAGCGCCATCTCTTGCTCATGCCTCCACCCTTACAGACTTTTCAATGATGGGAGATGTCTTATACAGGCGGTGTCCCGGAGGCACTCTAGCAAGATGTTTGGCACCGGAAGAGGCAAAACACAAATTACAGCTCGGCCACCAGAAGTGTTGTGGCTTCGACGGTCCCCCTCTGTATCGTCGCCTCCAGCGTATGGGATTATATTGGCCATCCATGGCCAAGGACGCCTCGGATATACAAAAGGATTGTCCCGAGTGCCTGTATGCACCCGACGGTGCCGAAGCTCTTGTCATTGACATCGAGGGTGACTGGCGCCAGCCTTTCATCCAGTATCTATCCCACGGGATTCTACCACCTGACCGCGGCTCAGCACGATCCATCAAGCGCAAGGCAGTCAGGTATTTTGTGACGGAAGGCGAGTTATTTCGCAAGGGATTTTCGGGACGCACCCTGCGATGCTTGCAAGGTGCCCAAGTGGTCAAAGTCATTAACGAAGTACACAATGGTGATTGTGGTGAACATCAAGGCTCCCAGAAGCTGTATGCAGAATTACTAAGATTGGGGTATTATTGGCCGACTATGGAATCCGACTCCATCTCGCATGTCCGACGCTGCCAACCCTGCCAGCGGCACGCCGACAGGATACACTCGCCAGCATCCGACTTGCACATGATCTCAGCACCTTGGCCATTTCATTCTTGGGCCCTCGACCTCATCGGCCCCATCCACCCGCCGTCCAGAAGCCATTCATGGATCATGGTTGCTACTGAACGCTTTACGAAGTGGGTTGAAGCCGTACCTCTGCGGAGAGCCACGGGAGGTGCCGTTTCCAACTTCTTACGCGACGTCATCTGTCGTTTCGGCATCCCTCGATGTATTATATCTGACAATGGCACCCCATTCATTAACCGAGAGGTTCGAACTCTCATGGAAAGGTACAACATCAGCCATGCCACATCAACTCCCTATTACCCGCAAGGTAATGGTCAAGCTGAAGCGTCCAACAAGACTTTGCTACGAGTATTATCGCGAATGGTGCATGACGCCGACCGGTCATGGTCCGAACAACTGAATCTGGCACTCTGGGCCTACAGAACATCCATGCACACAGCGACAAAGGCCACGCCTTTCTCTCTCGTCTACGGGGACGAGTGTGTGGTACCTGCCGAGATCGCAGAACCATCGGCTCGACTTTCCCTAAGCAGCAGTCTCGGAGATGAAGAAGCCCGGCTCGCGGCACTTGACGGCCTCGACGAACGACGAGCCACGGCCCTGCGCCGCATGAAGAAGTATCATGAGCAGCTTACGAAAGCTTATGGGAAGACCGTCAAGCCACGTTCGTTTATCGAGGGCGACCTTGTTCTTCAAGCTGCCAAGCATGTGCGGGCCAACATGTCAGCTCCTAAATTCACGCCAAACTGGGAGGGCCCTTTCACGGTGCACGAAGCCCGCACTAATGGCTCGTACCTCCTGCTCAACCACGACGACGGTCAGGTCTCCGCCCCCATCAACGGCCGCTACCTGAAGAAGTATTATGTGTAGTCGCGTCATAGAACGCGCCCTCGTAGCATTTTTGTACATGCGACATTGCTTGCAGACTTGTATTTTTTTGTTGATCTGTGTAGCGTTCTACACTAGTCGTGTAACGGTGTTTTGTACCGCGTCCTATCAATACAAAGTCATGCTGTTACCTCAACTTCTGCCCAGCTGGCACTCATTCTCAACCTATGCTTCCTAAGTCACTTTCTACGAGCGGGAATGGGAGAGCATTCACAAGTAACCGAAACAAGCAAGACATTCAAAAAAAAAAGAGAGAAGAAAGAAGAGAGCAACCGAACATAACATACAATAAGCCGAGACCATCAAAAATATGTACATATACATCAAACGTTTACTAGCCGTCGTTAAGCACTACAACTACGGCAAAGTAACGTACAAGCTAGGAAAGTCTAGACAACAGCGATGCAACTGGGTGGGAGCTGAATGCCTGAAGTACCTCCCGCTCCGCTTGTACCTCTGACCATCCAGCATCAAGCTCGGCCTGTCGCCCTAACCGCTCTGACTCTCGCCCGTCCACCTCACCTCGCCGCCTCTGTAGATCGGACAACTGCCTCTGCAAATCGACGAGCTGTCTCTCTATCTCTGCCACCTGCATGTCAATCCCGGCCAACTCTGCCGTGATCTCTGACCGCTCTGCCTCTAATCCTGTGCGGCGCCGCTCCAGCAACATCTCCCGCATAACCACGACTGCACGCCTCTCATCCATATCGTGGCTGACGCTCCTCGATCTAAAGAAATCTGCTAGCCAGTCCAGCTGCATACCTAGCGATGTGAACGGAGCGAACTCTGAAAGCGACCGAGCAACGAACTCTGCAGTCCAACCCGACGACGGCACACTGGCGAACGGCAGCAACCACTCCATAAACCCTGCAGACACCCACATCCGTAGTACTGGGTTCTCTACCACCACGCTCTCGAATGTCTGCGGGAACGCTGCCTTCACCAGTTCTAACCGGCGCACAGTCTCCGCCGGTAGCTGGAGGCCCCCCCAAGCTGCCACATCCACCTGACCGCTCGAGGATCCTCTACTCATATCTCCGACTGTCGCGCCACTGCCGCCCGCTGCAGAAATCTCCGACATCCCACCCGCCCTCTGCGCCCCAATCGTGGCTGAGTGCATCGCCAGAAGAGTAGCTCCGACCTCAACCACGGACTCCGGCAATGTGTCATGCCGTCGCACCACCACGGCCTGAACCGGTGTCTCTCGCTCACGAATCGAGGCAGCAACAACAGACTCAGGCTCCGCCATTTCGCCACCATCACCTCCCACAACCGGCGTCTCCATGCCTGTCCACCAGTCCTCGTCAATGTCGAACATCACCGTATCGCTCCCCTCTCCGCCGTATAGTGCCCCCACCGTTTCCTCCATAGCAGGCAATGGGCTCACCCTCCTCGGCACACTGGCCGTCAATAGCTCAACGGCCTCGGTCTCGTCACTGTCAACTAATCTGCCGGCCTCGGCTGCCATAGCCTCCTCGCCTGCGATCTCAGTCTCGGCCTCGCTCCCCCCGCGACCGCCTCTTCCTCGTCCCCCTGGCAAAACCGCTGTCAGTTCACAGATTATGAGCAATATGCAAACCATATTTATACGACAAAAAGAAAGGACAGAAGCAAACCTCAGAGTCTAGCTCCTCTAATACGTCGCGCGGCCTCTTCGCCCCTGATAGGTGTGGGGCTGAGGTACCAGCACTAGCCTGACGAGCTGTCTCCATCATCCCCACTCGCAATGCCGACAAGGGCCCCTTGCCGGCCCCCGGCACCCTCGGCACCTCGGCAATAGGCTCCTCCCCACGGTCCTCCCCGGGAGCCGCGTCCCCCAACTCTACGGCATCCTCCTCCGCCTCCCTCTCCGAGCTCGGAACAGAACTCCCGGTCACCAGTGACAGCATCCCGCACTGCCTCGCGACTGTGGCCGATATCAAACTCAGGGCTCGGTCACATGCGAACACATCTACCTGTCGACGTGTGCCTGACGGCTGTGCCAGCCATCCGGCCCAGCTCCCTCGCAGTCGCTCCCACCAATGCGCATAATCCGCGGTCACCGCCCCTGCCACCTCTGTCCCTGGCTGCCTCCACTCTGTCGTCGGTGCCGGCCACTCGCGGGCTCTGTCATATAGTGTATACCCAAAAGCCGTCGCCACACTCCAAGGGCTGTCATAACCGCATGGGGGCTCTAGATCGTACCCGAACGCCAACGACAGACGGTCCGGGCAATACCTCGCCACATAATAGCAGCACTCGGCGGGCTTCCCGCCATCATCTGTCAATACCGGGAGCCAGCCGGGAAAATACGCGACCAATAGCGCCAGCTGTCCTGGCGCTAGCTCGCCTCTCCGGCTCAGATCTGTCGTCACCTCCTGCACGTGCAGCCATGGCGGCGTACCATATGACGCATGCATCTCCATATAGGGCCGTCGCTCACATTCCCCCCGTTTGTCTAGAATCTGTGCCAACGGGCACCCCGGCCTCCTGATGCCTGCCCAAGCAAAAGCCCGAGACCCGCTACACCACAACGCCACCTGCCGCGACCTGCCTGGACGGGTCACTGTCCCCATCGTCGGTGACGGGTGTGCGAGTGGGTATCCGTCAGGACGGTACCCTGGAAAGCACTCGTACAGGTACCTCTGCAAAAACATCCAGTCCACGTATGTCGCCACCTGATACCGACCATACGACCGCTTCACGTCATTCACGAACTGATCTAGCCGCGAGTATAACGTGCCCAAGTACACCGGAGCCAAGCCGACCCGCCTTCCCTGCGCCATCCTAATGGCCAAGGGAAACACCCTCGGGGAAATGCCATCCTCAGGTGTCCCCTCAAACACAAACCTGCAAACAACGACCGGCAACATATGTCAGTTTGACGTTTTACAGGGCAAGCAGGACATACGATATATTCACAAATAATCACACGACAGTACAAAATTTACCTCGATAAGAACATCGCCAAAAACGCCACCAACTCGTACCGATCGCTGCCATGATACGGACCCATCACAAACTGGGCAGCATTGCCCAACTTCTGGCCTGTCCTCGCCTGCGGCGTGCCGTAGAACTGGCGCAGCCACCCACCGTACGTCCCCTTCCGGTGCCTCTTCGTCTCCGCCAAAATGTCCAGTAGCTGCGTCTGCAACAACCGCTCCTCCCCGCTCAGCCGGGTCACCCGTGCATCCACCTCCCCGTGTATCGGCAGCCCTGTCAGCATCAACACATCGAGTAACGTCGGCCCGATCTCCCCGAACTCGGTCACGAACGTATGCGACTGCGTGCTCCATCTTGCCAGCAATCAGGTCATCCCTGGCGTATCCCTATATAACTCCACCCCCCTCGCCGTAACATTGATCGCCGGTAACAGCCCTAGTGCCTGCAACACCTGCGCCCTCACCGGTGTCTCCAACATATGCTCACACCAAAAGTCCCACCCTACCGGCATCGCACTATGGCCCTTGAACATCACCGGCGACCAAGGTATGTCCTCTCTCCCAATCAACAATGCCGGTACATACCTCGGCGACATCACGGGCGCCTCCGCCGGGCTCGGCGCGCGAAGGTAGGGTGACGACAGCCGAGGCTCCTCTCCCATCGACGGACCACCCCACGGTGTCCTGAACGCTCCGTCTGCCACACGAATGGCCAACTCCCTCCACAGCTCACGGTCCGGTACACACGGTACTACTCCCCTCACCCCCAGCAATGTGTTTGTTTTATCTGGCTCCGGATCGTAGGACCTCCTACCGCCATCATCAAAGGTCAATGGCACTGCCGCCTCGACACCCACTGACGGTGTGGCCTTATCGACTGGCGGCGCCGGCACAGGTACAGTCATCATATCCCGCGGGGGTCGCGATGTACCCGTCGCGGCCCCTCGCGGCTTCGCCCACATCTTCTGCCGAACTTTTTTCGCTGCTGGCGTCGCTCCGGGCTGTGAGGATGGGACTTGGGCCTGTCGGACACCCTGCGTGACCGACCCCCCTTGACTGGCCGACCCCCCATGTGCGGCCGACCCACCGTGGCTGGCCGACACCCCATGCGCGGCCGACCCCTCTCGCTGGGCCGACCCCCCTTGCCCGGCCGATCCTCCTCGCTGGGCCGACCCACCCCGACCGGCCGACCCCCCACGTGCTGCCGACCCCTCTCGTGCGGCCGACCCACCGTGGCTGGCCGACCCCTCATGCGCGGCCGACCCCTCTCGCTGGGCCGACCCCCCATGCGCGGCCGACCCCTCTCGCTGGGCCGACCCCCCCTGTCCGGCCGACGCCCCTCGCTGGGCCGACCCCCCTCGTGCGGCCGAGCCCCCGTGGCTGGCCGACCCCCCTCCCCTCGCAGAGCCACCAACTGGCCGACCCCCTGGCCCCGACGACCCCTCGCCCAATTCCACCTCTTCTCTCACCATCCCTTTTTCTCTCTTTCTTTCTCTCTCTCTCTCTCTCTGACTTGCGTAGGCACAAATGGCGATGCCTCCGCCCTGCCCCCCTCCGCTCCTTATATAGGGGTGGGCATTTGTCTTTTCTTTTTCTTTTTCTTTTTATTTTTTCTCTTTCTTTCTTTCTTTTTCTATTCTTTCTTTCTTTCTTTTCTTTTTCTTTCTTTTTTCCTTTACTTTACGCTCCCGTCCGCCGGCGCCTCGCCACAGTTTGTCGACCACGCGCCGTCACCACTATGACCGCAGTGCGCGCCCGCGCGCCACCTCCACGACCTTCGTCGCACGCATTCACATGACAGCTACGCGACAGGCCCCGTCGCCCGCGTGCCATCTCCTTGAACCGCGTCGCTTGTGCCAACTCATCGCGCTCTTTACAACGCGCGCTCAACGCCAATGGTCACTTGATGCACTACCGCGACGTTCGTCGCCGCGCCCGTGCGCCATTCTCATCATGCGTGCCCCCGGCACCACGTATAGCTCCGCGACGTTCGTCGCCGCGCCCGTGCGCTATTCTCATCATGCGTGCCCTCGGCACCAACTGTAGCTCCGCGACGTTCGTCGCCGCGCCCGTGCGCCATTCTCATCATGCGTGCCCCCGGCACCACGTATAGCTCCGCGACGTTCGTCGCCGCGCCCGTGCGCTATTCTCATCATGCGTGCCCTCGGCACCAACTGTAGCTCCGCGACGTTCGTCGCCGCGCCCGTGCGCCATCTTCATGATACGTGCCCCCGGCACCAAGTATAGCTCCGCGACGTTCGTCGCCGCGCCCGTGCGTTATTCTCATCATGCGTGCCCCCGGCACCAAGTATATGCTCCGTGACCTTCGTCGCCGCACCCATGCGCCATTCTTATCACATGTGCCCCGGCACAAAGTATTGCTTCGCGACGTTCGTCGCCCCACCACTTTCATGACATGTGCTCCAGCACCATGTATTGTCCCCGCGACAATCGTCGCCATGTCCATGCACCACGACCATGTTACAAGCTTCCGGGCATAACACCCGTTCACCACACCATGCGCCCCCGCCATGGGCATGGAAGACCTTCAACCCACTCTCTAGAGTGTGCGGCATTCTGGAGGCTCCGCTCGTAGTGCTCCTGCACGAGGACCCCTCCCTGCGGCATGGGCTGAGCGCCAGCACAGGCTAGTGCCATCACCGGCACAATCAACTACGGGATGGGCTCACAACCTGGAAGCCATCGCCGGCACAATCAAACTACGGGATGGGCTCACAACCTTGAAGCCATCGCCGGCACAATCAAACTACGGGATGGGCTCACAACCTTGAAGCCATCGCCGGCACAATCAACTACGGGATGGGCTCACAACCTGGAAGCCATCGCCGGCACAATCAACTACGGGATGGGCTCACAACCTTGAAGCCATCGCCGGCACAATCAACTACGGGATGGGCTCACAACCTGGAAGCCATCGCCGGCACAATTAACTACGGGATGGGCTCACAACCTTGAAGCCATCGCCGGCACAATCAAACTACGGGATGGGCTCACAACCTTGAAGCCATCGCCGGCTCAATCAAACTGCTACACGGGCTTAGCGTCATCGCCGGCTCCATTACCAGGAACCTTGGCCCCCGCAGCAACAGGGGCTGTAACCACATCGTTTATGCATGCGACGCCCGCTCGGGTTGCCCCTCCGCGCCCGCCGCACGCAGGGGGCTTATGTTCATACCCTATTCTGGTCGCACCCCAAGACCCGTCAAGGGACCCACTTTGCACGACACATCACCCAGTCAGCGGTCAACTTTTCAACGCTCGAGGGCCGGTCAAAGCAACGCATGCTCAAGTCACGTGAACCATTCGTGAAGCGACTTCGGCGTGCCTTCCACCCCAAGGGGTCGGCCACCCCAAGGGGTCGGCCTCCCTCTATGGTCGGCCTCCCCCAAGGGTCGGCCTCCCTTGGGGGTCGGCCACCCCAAGGGGTCGGCCACCCTCGGGGGGTCGGCCTCCCTCTAGGGTCGGCCTCCCCCAAGGGGTCGGCCACCCCGAGGGGTCGGCCTCCCCCAAGGGGTCGGCCACCCTCGGGGGGTCGGCCTCCCTCTAGGCTCGGCCTCCCCCAAGCGTCGGCCTCCCTTGGGGGTCGGCCACCCCATGGGGGTCGGCCACCTGGCTTGAACACCGACGCCGTCACCTTTGACCCCACCCCATTGTCACGACGACCGTCGCTCGCGGCCGCACTCCGCCATAGTCGCGACAACCGCCGCTCTCGGCCGTGCCCCTTCGTCGCGATGACCGTCGCCCGTAGTCTCGATGACCGTCACTTGTGGCCGCTCTGTCGCCATGACAACCGTCGCTCACGGTCGCGCGCCATCCACGCAACGACCCTCGTCGCTCGGAGATCACTCTGCGACCCTCGTCGCCCGCACTCAACCGCGCCCCATGCGCTGCAATCATGTTATATGCTCACGGGATAGGCTACTCCGCCAGGACACTATCTCCGCCGGGGTGCCTGCGTGACTGGCCTACGTGCTCTGGCACTGGGGGCTCGCGTCGGCACCCCTAAGGACTATGACCCCCGGGTCACTCGGAGACGGGAGCAGGTCTTCGGAAGGGCATCTTGCCTAGTCCACCTGGCAGCTGGGCGTCGGGTCTTCCCCACCGCTGCCAGGCCTGTGGGATTCAGTAAGGGCTTGGACTGGAGGCTGGGGCAATGGGCTACTCTGACCATGCTACCGCGGCATGATCAGTCTCCTCAGACAGGCAGAGAGATGTTGCAAGGGCAGGGCAGCACGAACTTAGGAACCGGCAGTCCAACGAAGGGTCAGTGCGTCGGCCCCCTGGTGACGTGTCGTTCCCAGGGGGCGACACATGTCAACTTATGACACATGCACATTTTTGCCTATAAATAGTGGACTTTGGAGCTTTTTCAAGGATCGGATTCTCATTTGGACTTTTCACTTTCTCTCTCTAAAGGAAACATTCTCTCTGGAATTCTAGTGAGAGAAATATACTTGAACTCCCGTCTACGGACCCTGGACGCCATACCCTCATTACGGACTGCAGACTGTCGGTCCTGTTCATCGTCACCTTGCCTGCGCAGCACTGCCACCCCTCACGACCTGTCTGGGGAGCCTTGTCCTCGGCCCTTGCGCCGTCCTTGCTGTCTCCCACGTTGCCTACCTGGAAGCCAACTCAGACCGCATCCTTTGTGGCACCTCCACGTATCATCGAACCATTTCCGGCACCATCATATATATATATATACCTACACACGTGATACACACACACAAACCCTTCAAGGCTACTGCCATGAGGCAGTACCCTTCATCTTCTTGCCCACCCATTCATGGGCCCACCCATATATACATGGACACATTTTCTTTCAACTCTCACACCCATATATATCCTCTACCTTGCCTTCACACCCACTGTCTGACGGCAGTGGGTTTCCCTCCCTCTTTCTTTTCTTTTCATCACCCACCAAAATACTCCTAATCCTCCAACACAGACACACACTTTGCACACTTGTGTGTGTGTGGACACACACACACACACTCACACACATATATTACCTACACACGTGACACACACACACACACAAACCTTTGGCACTGCCTTCATTTTCTTGCCCACCCATTCATGGGCCCACCCATATATACATATACACTTTTTCTCTCAACTTTCACACCCATATATATCATCTACCTTGCCTTTTCACCCACTGTCTCATGGCAGTAGGTTTCCCTCCCTCTTTCCTTTCTTTTCATCACCCACCAAAATACTCCTAATACTCCAACACTCCACTGTAACACAGACACACTTTCCACAGTTATATGTTTCATACACACAATACCCATTACTTCCCTTCACCATCCTTACCCATTTATAAAACACATGTACCTTACCATTACCCCCATAACTCCACGCACATAGACATATATACACACACACACACAACATAAACATACATTCATGCACCCAAATACAAACATATGGGTCTGTTTTGGCAGCCCCTCCTTCACTTGACACAGCCACACGCACACATCACACACAGTTGCATAAAAACACACACATACTCACGCACACGACACATTACACGGCTGCACAACAGCCCACACACTGCAGCAGTACGTGCTCGCAAACTCAGCTCATATGCACAACCCCAAACCCATTTTTCTACCCCTTAACTGTCTCTCTCTTTCTTTCTCTTCAGCACCTCCACGCACGCCACTGCCCAAGCGTAGTACTCCTTCATGGTTCCTCACAGATCTCACCCACTCATCGCACAACACTCGTGCACAACTAGAGGTAAAAACCAAGCTATGATCTACGAAATGAAATTACCTCAATGGATGCAATTTCACTATGCTTTTTATTTTTTTGAATTGCAATTTTACTATGCTTTGATATCCCATAAACTAAATTCGGCTATTGCTCCTAATGTCCCATAATATTACGTGAAAAAGATCATGAAAATAGCAAAGAAGAGGATAGACTAGGCATCTTACTGAAATTTGAATGCCTTCGCCAGAATTTCTTCAATCCCTCTTTAATCTCCATCTCCTCCTATCGGTATCCTTAGCCATGAACGAAGGTGGCAGCAAGTAGAGAAGATAAACTAGGGTCGGCTAGTTTTTATAACTATATATATATATATATATATATATATATATATATATATATATATATATATATATATATATATATATATATATGTATATGTATATGTATATGTATATATATATGGGTCGTGATCCATTGATAGCGCTAGCAAGTTGCTAGCGCTAGCAACTTGCTAGCGCTGTTTTGCCGTCCGCAACATAATGTAGCGGACGGTAAATTATCGTCCGCTACATTATGTTGCGGACGGTGAAAAAAAAGTGTTATTGTGGCCCGCGATCTGGCCGTCTATTCTCGCCCGTGGACGGCCAGATCGCGCTAGCAACTTGGGTTAAGTTGCTAGCGCTATTAATAGATGACGACCCTATATATATATATATATATATATAAGAGGGCTTTTAGTAATTCTTTAGTCTAGGGTATATATGAAATTACCTTAATGGATGCAATTTCACTATGCTTTTTTTTTATTTTTTGAATTGCAATTTTACTATGCTTTGATACCCCATAAACTGTATTTGGCTATTGCTCCTAATGTCCCATAATATTACGTAAAAAGGATCATGAAAATAGCAGAGAAGAGGATAGACTAGGCATTTTATTGAAATTTGAATGCCTTCGCTGGAATTTCTTCAATCCCTCTTTAATCTCCATCTCTTCCTATCGGTATCCTTAGTCGTGAACGAAGGTGGCAGCAAGTAGAGAAGAGAAACTAGGGTCGGCTAGTTTTTATAACTATATATATATATATGTATACATATGTATACACACACACACACATATATATATATATATATATATATATATATATATATATATATATACCCTAGACCAAAGAATTACTAAAAGCCCCCTTATTCATTGTTAGTTAGTTTAACTTTTACCCAAAGTTTTCTCTTATTACAAAAAGGCCCAAAAATTGTTCATGATATAATTTATTTATTTTACTAAAAGAAAATTATTAGGGAGTTGTTGCTTCACTCGCTCCACCAATTGTCGCTATAAGTCGCTCTAATAATAATAAAAAAAATACCAATCCTAAGTAAGAGTTTATCGCTAGAGAAAAAATTTATTTTGGCCTGAAAAGAATAATTATAATAAGGAAAATATTTAGGGAATTACAAGATAGAGCCCTTTGTCATTGAAAGTGGGATATGTCAACTTACTATTTCATGATTGCACCGATAGACGAGGTTAAGGTCGAGGAGCCATGGTACAAAGATATAAGGAATTTGGTCCGAGATGAAATATAATCTAACGGAGCATCCCAAAAAGATCGCATAGCATTACAGAAAGGGGCCCAACAGTTTGTTATGTGTTACCAAAGCCTGTACAAGAGACATTACGACAAAGGACATATGTTGTGTGTAACAGAAAAGGAAGGTCACCAAATCACGGAGCATACGTGAGGAATGCACACCTTATATAATTGGTTAGATGATTGCCAAGAAAGTCCTCCATCAAGGTTGCTGCTGGAATACCATGGAGCTGGACTGTGATGATTATGTGCGGAAATGTCATAAGTGTCATATATATACCAACCAACAAGAATTTTCCCTCAGGAGTTGTATAACATGACATCACCATGGCCTTTTTCAGTGTGGGGATAGATATAATCAGGAAAGTCAGTCCAAAGGCATCCAACGGGTATGAGTTCATACTCATCGCCATTGACTATTTTAAGCAGTAGGTCAAAGCTGCCTCTTACGCTATTAAATGTCAAGAAAGTAGCACAGTTCATCAGGACCAATACCATATGTTGTTACGGTGTCCCACATGAGCTAATATTTGACAATGGTTTACACTTGGAAAAAGAGGCGACAGATTTGATAGAAGAGTATGGCATTACTAGGCATCACTTCCCCTTACCGTCTGCAAGGGGAAGTTGTTCTACCAGTAGAGTTAAAGGTGGCTTCCTTTCGAGTTATCCTAGAAAATCAGAGTTTCGAGGAGGATTGTGTTTGTAACCAATTTGAAGAATTGGCATTATGAGATAAGAAGTAGCTAAAAGCTCTCTGTCACATGCAGGGTTACCAGTGTTGAATTGCCCGATTATTTAATATTTGCATGAGGGAGTGCGGTTTAAAAGAAGGAGATTCAGTGTTCCAGGAAAACATTGGCCAGGTCTGAAAACCTCGAGCTAAGTTCAAGCCCAATTGATCAGGACCCTATCTGATCAAGCAAATCATGACTGAATGAGTAGTTCATTTCGTTGACTTAGATGGAATTGAGTTGTCTCGCCTCGTCAATTTAAACCAGTTAGAGGAATATCATACGTAAAGTGAAAGTTCTGAATGAACTGTAAATGACCTGATCCTCCATAGAAACATGACACAAGATTCAGATTCTGATGTAAGATATCTCAAGCATGGTACAATTTTAAATACAAAGCCTTTTTGTTCCATTAAAATGACTTTGATTACATTCTCCGTAGAAAAAAGAAGCCCGCTAGATTGAAAATCCTGAAAAGAGTGGTCTAGGCAAAAATTAGGACATACTAAAATAATGATAAGAAAAAAGAGCCCGCTAGGTTGAAAGCACAGAAAAGGGCGGTCTAGGCAAAAAATTAGGACACACAAAAAAGAGATGATGAAAGTACTTTTAAGTCTTATAGGTAATCAAGGATGAAATCTGTCTTTAGCAATATTATGAAGGCCTTTCCTCTTCCTGAAAAGAGGGAGATCATCTTGATCAAAGAAAATAATTGAGCCAAATTTCCTCTTGTCATTTCCTTGGAAAGTTACCACTTAGACATCAGATCCATGCCTTCCTAGATCGTTTCTCCCTAGCCAAGTCATCTTCAATCATTTTAACCTTCCCTTTACTATGGCATTGATTCCCTTTAGAAGCTTCCACTCCATTACCTTCTCGTTCGTCGAACACGCCCTTGAGATAGGCATATGTTCCATCCTCTGGCTTGGCTTTTGGATTTAGTTTTGGTCTTTCTCTTGTGGTAGTCACTCAGTGATAACTAGAGTTTTGGACAAATATTTATGACGCTCATATTCTTTCAGAAGTTAACTTTCTGATTGGGTTTTGTACCGCATCAAAGTTTTCCTCGAACACCCGGGAGCATATCCAAGATTTATCTATCTAAATGACCTTAGTTTCCCCTCCATCTGAGGCCAGTTGGAGCATCGAATAATGTCCGTGGGAGTCTTCAAAGAATTATGAAATTCTGGCCCTAAACCTTCATGCATACGCACTTACTTCTTGGCCTTTTTGAAAATTTTTAATTTCTTGTTGATAGGAAAGTACCAATCTAACTCAGTTCACAATCTGCTCTCTATTGTAAGAAAGGTCTCCTAGATACGATTCGACAACTAATTGGTGTAGGCATCCAACAACAGAGGTGGATCAATGGATATACCATTACGGTCAACATCAGCATCAATGGAACGATGTTTGTGGGGATGCCCCCTTTTTTCTCTAGAAATAATTTGGATCATTGCAGAGGTTAGCTCTCACACAGCAAAAAAGTTATTATAAGACACTTTGGATAAATTTTTTGTAGCTGAACTGGCGAAGAATCGGGCAAATGATGAAGAAAGATGAAAAGCGTAGACAAATAAGACAAACACACAGTGATATCAAGGGTCCGTAGAATGGGTCCATGGGTCCTCTACTAGTTGCAATACCGACAAAAGTCTCTGAACTCCTTGGCACAGAAAAATAGAGTCTATGCATCAGTATCCAAGCGACCCTTGAACAATAGTGAATAGTATCTAAAGGAGTGGGACATGTATCTCGTCCCCTATAGTTTAGTTACATGACGCATATAATCTAAGAGCCAAATATATAGAAGCAAAGGGTTACCTCTAAACTCGACGCTAGGATCCATAGGCACATTAGTATTGCATTAATCGTCTCTACAGTGACCCCATGGCTAGAGTTTTATTCTCAAGAGAAACCTGGGATAGAATGTCTGCCAGCCTCATGTTCGCTTCTTCGCTACCCATAATTGTAAGGAGTCTAGCAGTGAGGCATAAGGCCACGGCTACTACTCTACCATTGGCATACCTTTTATCATCTTCGTCTGGTTTATCTGAATACTCCAAAACAAAGAAAGAAGAATGCAATTACCTCAGATGAACGACTTCGCACGCTCCATGATGATCTTGAGAATATGCATGAGCAATACATCCTATCTGTCTCGAATGAAGGGCACATCAAGAGGCAATTCGGTACGAAGATCCATCAGGGCTTAAATTTTGCATATGTCTGGTAGAGTTTGTCGAGGTTGATTCAAAAGACGCAATCCTTTGAATCACTAAAGTTGCAAATCACCCTCAAAAAGTCATCGTAGATAGATACAGAGCACAAACCCATAATGGCTTTTAGCCAGAAGCGACCATGAGGATGGATTTATAACACCCTAGATCTAATTTTACTCGGGCAACTCGTGTAAGTATTAATTAGAACAGTATTTTGACTTAGATCTAAATGGTGGGCCTTAAGAACTATATGTAAGTATTTTTCAGTAATGAATTTAGCTTATGATATTTTTAGTTGCTAATGTAATTACATTAGACATTAAAATGGATTTTGGTTAGGATTAGGAGTTTATGTTGTATTATAATTACATGAGTAATTATATATGAATAAGGAAGACATTAAAGTCTAGATACATTATTGGAGAGACAATGGAGAAGATAAGAGAAAAAAAAGGCTTAGTTAAAGCTTGTAGGGGTTTCAAGGATATGGTTGTGATTGGTGTGAGTTTCTCACACATTTACCCTATTTAAAATCTGATTACCGATCCATTCCTTGATTAATTTTTTGCTTAGAGTATTTCAATGATGCGCTGGAACCGTAATTACATTATTGATCGTTACAATAAATATTTTTTGTACTTTCGATTATTGACTTTGATTGATGATCTTTTCGTTACAAATTTTTATGGTATCGTTACATTTTTTAAAAACCCCAAACAATTCACTAAAACTTACTAGTTTTGAGCTTTCCCGAAATCCAACTGATTAGTATTCGAAAATTCATCTAAACATATTTATGTTTATGTTTATGTTTCTGTCAATTTAAGTTAGCAAATTTCGATTTGCTTTATCTCTTTTATCTCTCACTATTTTTAGGTGATCCTAGACATTATGAAATTCTTGAAGTGTCTTCTTCAACTTTCTAGTTAGAGGTTTTATCGGAATCCTTCTGGTTCTTGATCAAAATTGAATTTGAAAGTTATTGATCAGTGCAGAATTTTCTATTTTTGACACTGTAAATAAGCCCACTTCGATTTGATCTATCGCCTTTATTTCTCATTGGTTTTTGATGATTCTAAAAATTCTGGAACCCTTAAAGAGTCCGCTTCATCTTTTTAGTTTTATGTTTTATCAGAATCCTTCTATTTCTTGATTGAAATTTTGATTTGAAAGTTATTGGTTATTGGTCATTGGTCATTGCAAAAGTTGCTGTTTTGACACTGCAAATCAAGCTACTTTGACTTGCTCTATCTTTTTTATCAGTGTTCATGAACTTAGATACTAGGAAAATAGTAGCGAGTCTTCTTGAACTTCAGGTTCAGAGTTTTCTTTGAATTCGTGCATTTTATTGTTGCAGTTTCCTTTGAATAAAATTATTTTGCGTAGAATCAAGTGAACGACAATGATTCTAGTGACAAACTCTTGGTGTTTATTAGATTGATTGTATATATATTTTTATATTCTGGTGATTTATATAACTAAGTATGTGACTTATTTGTTTATGATTTACTCACGGAAGGTCGGCTAGTTTAGTGGGATAAGTTAAAAATCACGATCTTAAATTCTGAACCTTATCTAACGTGTAAGTGATTGCACATGCGACACATTTATGAACGGCTCTCAGGTTTCCATCTTTGTACAACTTGAATATGTGGATTTTGATATCTGGTCTCATTAAAGATGTTTTCAAGATTATCTGGAGTATTATTGTATTGACTTGAATCTTTTTTAAATATAAAATACTGTTTATGAACTAGTAGAATCATTCGAACTTAATTTTGTATTATTTTGGACTCAATGAAACCTTTTGACCCACATCAAATGTAGTTATCTATTGGAATTCATTACTTTCCCCGAACTCTTCATTGGAGAGCCCCACAAGTAATGCCTAGCCCCCTGTAAGTTGTAGCTCCACATCATAAAGCACCTCGGTCAGCCACTTTACGATCGTGTCGTAGGTTACAGAAAGAGGGAACACAAGTGCTAAATATAATTGAGGTAATGTGTAGCAAGAGGTTAGGAATGATATCGGTTATTGACTGTAGTTGTTCATATACTCGCGGTAGACCTCTATGGACAAGCCCATGCGCTTCTCCCTCCAATTCCACCGACACGCTGCAGGGTCCATACCCTTAAGATTTCTAGTGCAAATTTAGTGGACGCAGTGATAAAACCTCATACGCCCACGCCTATAGAAAGCAAAAGCTGCAATTCAGATGGGGCTAAAAAGATTTTTTGCAAATAGAGACAAAAGAGGTAAAATATGACGTACCACTCAGATACCACTATATCCCGCCAATGCTCCAAACTCAAGAGGATTTGTTTATTCCATGTAACATATGCAACCCATTCAGAAACAATCCAAAACCTTCAGCCCCCACCTTAACCTGCTGCACCTCAAGTATTTTCCTCCACTAATCCTACACAAGTTTCGGAGATCTCCTAAGCCTAATGTTCTAGGGAAGCGGCTGTAAACATGCAAAAAGGAGACTTCAGTTCATTCAGGCATTCTATCGAACACTTGGTGAGCATTATGTCTGAGGCCTTATTTCGTTCGATTCTTTAAGATAAATTCGTGTGTGCCAGTGCCAATCCCAATCCAGTGTGTGTCCAAATCACATGTTGATTTTTGACATGTATTTACGAACTTTTTGGCCCTAATTAGTGTGCCCTAGCCGTGACCTAGAACATTGCATAATTGGTGTGCCCTAGCTGTTCCCTAGAACGGTGCATTGGTGTGAGCTAAAATTAAAAGGAAGAAGCACGAATTGTTACTTGTTGGTGAAGAATGAGTTCAACAAGTGTGTGATTTGGTCTGGCACCAAAATCGTCTTGTCTTCCACCGAAGTGATGGGGTTAAAATCGCGCCACCCTTTCAGTTTGGGGGACCAGCCTTTTGGCGCTTCTCGGTCTTATGGAATTCCAGCGAAGGTTGGGTGTACTTGAATATGACGAGGGTTGAAAAAATCCTAAGATTTATGCTCAGAGAAATAGAAAGGAAGTAAGAAGAAGAATCTTGTTTCGAATTGGCCAAGAGTAATCAAGTTTTATGGGGGATAAAAAGTCCTAGGTGTCTGATTTTGGATTTTAATTTGGGAGGTCAAAATAAAGTTGGAGATTGACATTTGATGAACTCTAAATGGAGTTGCATTTTGGGATTTTTGAGCCAAAGAACCGACCGGTTTTCCAGTGCTCATTTCGACCACATGACCAATCGGACAAGTTATAATTCTTAATTATCTTGTGAAATATACTGGACAGTTGTCCGGTATATAGAATAAAGCTGGCCGGTAAGTTCTTAAAAAAAAAAAAAGCACTCATGAAAGAAAGGAAAAATTGTTAAAAATTTTGAAAAAAATAGAAGCAGGTTTAGACTTTGTCTTTTGGGTCAGACATCCTATATCTTGAGTCCGGACGAAAGTTAACTTATCCCGGATTCCCTCACCTGACGGTTAAGTGCTTTTCGCAATGTTGATCTATAGCCGAGAGACTCCTCCACTATCCTATTGGGTACATCTAGGCAAATAATCGTTTTTATTGTTAGCTCCGATATCTAGCTTCTACTTCTCACTCTTACGGTTAGGGACCAATCATTATAACTGTTGGCTTCAACTCTTAGTTGTAGGTTCTTAGTATGTCTAGATAAGTAATCGTCGTTACTCTTGGCTCCAGCTTTTAGACATGCTGAACCCCTTATTCGCCTAACGGACGAATTATCCTTGCCTCCGACTCTTAGGTAATGGGTTTCTCTTATCTCTAGACAACTAATCGTCGTTATTGTTAGATCCAACTTCTAGGGGTGCGTTCTTATGGCTAAATGACCGATGTTATTATTATTGGCTCCCGCTCTTATCATAGGTGTTTGGTACATCTGGTCGACCAATGTTCTTTAATGTTGGCTTCGGCTTCTAGATGTGCTTCCCTGATCATATCTAAGTGGCCAGTCGTCATTACTGTTGGCTCCAGCTCTTAAACATGATATTTTAGTATTAGTATCCCTAGACGACCAATGTTATTACTGTTGGCTCCGCCATCTAGGGGTATGCCTTGTGCCTAAGTGACCAATCGTTGTTACTGTTGGCTTCGGCTCTTAATTATGAGTTCCTGCTTAGTATTCCTATACGACCAATTGTTGTTAATGTCGGCTCCGGCCTCTAGGAATGAACCCTTAGCTAGCGATCAGTGGTTATTACTGTTGAATTCGGCTAGAGATAAAGGTCAACTTCTTTTCAATATCTCTAAACGACCATAGTTGTATTGGCTCCAACTTCTGAATGGCACCTTATGCCCAAGCGACCAATTATTGTTACTGATGGCTCCGACTCTTAGGTACGAGTTCTTTTTTAATGATTTTAGATGACTAATGGTTGTTAATGTTGACTCCGGCTTCTAGGAATGTGCCCTTTATCTGGATGTTAATCATTGTTACTATTGGCTCTGGCTCCAGATAAATGTTAATCCTTTTTTAGTATGCCGACATGACCAATCGTTGATCAACCGTTGTTACTGTTGGCTCTAGCTTCTAAGGATGTGCCCCTCATCTAGCGAACAATCGTCCTTATTCTTGGCTCTGGCTCCAAATGAGGATTCGATTTTATTGCCCTCTTAATATTACTCGACCGCCAATCGTTGCCACCGTTGGCTCCGGGATCGAGTGACATCTCCAATCTAAACTACGTTGATCTAATTCCTTTTCCTAGGATACATAGTAAGCCTTATTAAGGTCTAACCTCATATTTTTCTGTCTGTCTTTGTGGCATTCATAGATTTTGTGGTCTTTTTCGTGTTTTTCAACAAAAATACGTTGCTTCTATAATGTTCGCTAGCGGGCAAGCTCCCTCACTAAGAGGCTTTATAGACACCCTATTTTTATAGATTTATATATTAAGTTTATTGTTTTATTAGTTAGTGGGCTTTGTTCTTGTTTAGGCTTTGATTAGTATTATTTGATCTAGAGTTAGTAATACATAATAAGCTTAATTTAATTAATAAAGTGTATTCCAATAAATGGTCCAATCCAGTCCAGCCAGTAATCCAGTCCAATTAGTTGTGTTGGGTTAAGTTGTAGATATGATAGACACGATAAGGAGATCTAGGCTTGATTAGAAATGATTTGTGATGGATTCGGAAAATCTAGTTTATTCCATGTGCGTTTGGGATATTTTATCGGAATTTGGAGTGGTTATCACCCTAGATATGGGATAAAATCTATTTGACTGCCGGTTATTGCTGAAACCAATTGATAAAGATTTTAATTTGAATTAACCGAATGATAAAGGGTATTTTAGACTTTTTTTTATCATTATCTTCTTTTAGAAGGATAAGCACAGAAAAAGTCTTTTTTACCATTTCAACAGCCCAAGACCTCTATAAACAAATCATTTGGATAATAGAAAAAGGGACCTTCCCCTGAGAGAGTAAAATCTTGCCAAAATTATGATAGATAGGACACTTCGGGGGCGTATGTTTAGCTTTTTTTGTACTCAAATTTTGTAATGATGACAAAAATATGCTTTTTTGTACTTTTATCATTTTGGGTATTCATTTTGGATACAAAATCCAAATAGTGACGAAGAAAGGAAAAACACCTCACCTTTTTTCATTTTTCGGACACAATCAAATTCATGTCAGAGAGAAAGTTACCCACGCGCACTGTTTACCCTTTTCCTCTGTTCAATTGCAGACCCTTTCTCTCTCTTGTTTCTCCATTGTTACAGAGGAAAGGCAGACCCTTTCTCTCTCTTCTTTCTCCATTGTTACAGATCTGAAAACTCAGTCTCACCCCATCCCTTCAAGCTGCCCGTCGAGGTCTCGCCGGAGATAGAGGAAATGAAATTTCTCTCTCTTCTTTCTCCATTGTTACAGATCTGAAAACTTTGTCTCACCCCATCCCTTCAAGTTGCCCGTTGAGGTCTCGCCGGAGATGCAGGGAATGAAATTGTTGATGGCGATGACCAGCAACAGATCCATTTTTTTGCTCGTTGATCGGGCAAGTCGGCCTTGCCGAAGAACGTAAATCCCCTACTTCTCACTTGCGAAGCTAGTCAAAACATGGGAACAAAGGCATGCCTGCCTCAACTTCTTCCTTTTCTGATTGTCAGCTTGTACTCGTGGTTTTGGATGCATTATATTGGTTTTGGATGCATTCAAGGGAGGCTAGTTTTGCAGATGATTGCAGAAGTTAGGCATCTTCATGTAACTGGGTATTGATGCATTCAAGGGAGGTTAGGTCATAGCGGAGGAGGTGGGTGATGATAGATTTGCTTGAGCAGATATGGTTGGTTCCATTGAACATTGCTTTTTTTAAGGGAGTTGAAATCATCCTCTGTGATTTGGGAATCATGCCAAGAAAAGGAACGGGATGGGCCTCCAGCAAGCAAGAATGGTGGTAAGGGTAATACTGGAAAAAATGGTGGTAATAGTAATGAAAATAGATATGAAAATGATAAACATACAAAAATAACTGAAAAAGGTAGACACAAAAAAATGGTAAAAATTATAAAAGTACGCAATCATAATTTATGATTGGATCCGAAAATATTAAAAACGAAAACACAATACAAATACACAAAACGAAAAGTGTAAGCGCACGGGCCCTTCATTTTCACCCCATTTCTAGTCTAGCTTCATTCTGTAATCTCTTAGCCGATCTCATCCCTCGTTGATTCATCCCAGCATCCCAACGAAACTCTAGGTGAGCCAAGTCATGAGGTACTACTTTTTGTAAGACTTAGGCCCCGTTTGACACTCTTTTTTTCCCTCTTTTTTTTCAGTTTTAAAAACTGGAAAAAAAAGGAGCGTTTGGTAACCACTTTTTTTTCAATTTAAAAAACCAGTTTTTAAACTGCAGAGTAAAAAAAAAAACTCCAAAAACTGGTTTTTTTTTTCACTTTTGGTTTTTTTTTTTCGACCACCACCACCACCCTCCCACCGCCGGCAGCCACCTCAGGCGACCACCGCCGGAGACTGCCGGCAGCCACCTCCGGCCGCCGACCACCGCCGGAGACTGCCGGCAGCCACCTCCGGCCGCCGGCGACCACCGCCGGAGACTGCCGGCAGCCACCTCCGGCCGCCGGCGACCACCGCCGGAGACCCGGCAGCCACCTCCGGCCGCCGGCCACCACCGCCGGTGACTGCCGGCAGCCACCTCCGGCCGCCGGCGACCACCGCCGGAGACTGCCGGCAGCCACCTCCGGCCGCCGGCGACCACCGCCGGAGACGGCCGGCAGCTACCTCCGGCCGCCGGCCACCACCGCCGGTGACTGCCGGCAGCCACCTTCGGCCGTCGGCCACCACCACCACCACCGTCGACCACCGCCACCGCAAACCACCAAAAAAAAAAGTCAAAATAAAAAGGGTTACCAAACACCCAAAAAAAAAACCTCAAAAAAAAAAGGGGTTATCAAACACCCACTTGTTTTTATAAAAAAAAAAAATTAAGCTGCTCTTTAAAAAACTGCTCTTTAAAAACTGAAAACCAAAAAAAAAAATTTGTCAAACGAAGCCTTAGTTTCCATTTTTCATTTCTTCGTTGTGTAATCTAGGCTAGGAGTCTTAGACTCATTTTTCCTTCCCTGTGACCGTATTTTGCTCTAAAAAGGGAAAAAAGATATGATCAGAATTAGAATACTGATAATGAAAGAAGTTTGATAGTATTAGAGTTCTACTGATATTAGGACATTGTTTTAATTAGAATCCTTAGATAGCTAGAAGAAAACCTTGCCCAAGTGAAAGAAGTTAAGTCTATTTAGGTAAAATAAGGACCGAGATCTAGGTTGCCACCACTAGTATCGGTCAAATATGTAGCCCACTCGACCCCTGATTTTGGGTTAGAACCGCAAATTAGACTAGTTAAGGTTTTGTTTTATGCACATTTCATCGTTTGTCATATTTGGGATGTAAAAGCCGAAAATTATTAAAATTGTATTAGAGACCATTAGGATACAACAGGTGTCTAACACCTTCGTCGTTGTATGATTTAGTCCCTAGGCCCATCATTACTACTTTCCTTCGACTAGATGCCTATATTGGCAAGTTAGAGTCAATAAGATTTTTTTTCTTATTTTTTCCTTTATTAATGTTAATAATAAAACTAATGGCGACTCGATATTTTTAGGCCTTCTCAGGCCTAGGATTTTTTGTGAACGGTTGGTTCGCCACACCTACCACTAGTTCCACCTCAATACCACCACCACTGCTAGCATCGTTACTATATCTTAACCAACCCAACACTTCCACCATCAATGCCGCTACACCACCACTTTTACACACCACCAACACCAGCATGTGGTCCTACCAACACGTGAGCATTTACCGTAGTTTATTTTCCATTGTAAGCCAAGGACATTTTTGTCTAAAACTTATTACCTTTTTATTTCCTTTATGTTCCAAACACAAAATACGATCTTCGTGATTTCAATTCCCTTTTGTTCTGAAAAAAGAAAAAGCGAACTTCCCGATTTAAATTTTCAATCCTGAATTTAGCAAAACCAGCATATACTGGAATATCGTAAGAAGAAAACATCGAATACATACACGATTTTGGTTAGATAGTGCACTGTGTATACTGCAGTTTATCTTAAAAAAATCTTCTAGGGATGAATCATGCACTAACCGTTTGTAGTGGTAAAAGCGATGCAAGTCACATACTAAACCAAGTTACCAGTAATCCACCCAAGGCAAATTCAATGATTCATAAACAATACATGAGTACCAGAGTAATATTTTCCCTACTGGTTGAGATTTTTCGGTGAGTTCAGGAAAATGATAAGCAAATAGTGATGGTGATTGTTAATAAACAAAGCATAATTGGCATATCCAATGATAAACAAAGCAAATTCAATGATTCATAAAAAAAAAGTGATTGGTTGTGACGGTGGTGTTGTGCTGTGCACTTGAAGTGAGGTCTGCTCGATTGATAATTACTTCGTGGTTGAATTCGTGACCGTGACTCCATGAGTAAAAGATACTCATCGATCTTTGAGGGGGAGATAGAGAGAAGGGCGGTGATAGAGAAGAGAAGGCAGAAAAAGTATAACTAGCCGGACTTGTGTGAAGAAAAGTACGATGAAAACAATTAGCTGAATCTCATGAAACCATTTCAACACTAACCTAAAATGTAGGAAAAAAAGTTTATACATTACAAACTTACGGTACAACCGGGTAACCCATATTGACCCTAATGGAACTTGGATATACGTGTTGGTTTGCGTGCGGGTCAAAATTGAATGCATCTCTATTTTTAATGCCCAATTACCCGCGGATATTAATTCTTTTTATCCATATCTATGTACATCCTTCGCAGGCACAATAATATTTATCATCTAAAAAATTCGGACAGTGTTTGGAATAGCGATGAAACTAAAATACGAGAGCTCTTTATAAACATCTTAAAAACCTTTTCCATAACCCTTCTTAGACAAATTCTAATCTTTGTTGGCTTTGTCCAGGGGAGTATCATAAAAATTATGAATTCCAACACGTTAGTGCCTCTCCCTCAGATTCTGAAATTAAAAATGCTCTCTTTGACATGGGGCCCTGACAAAGCTCCAGGTCCTGAGGGCTTCCATCCTGGTGTGTTTTAAAAATTTTGGGACATTTTTGGTGATGAAATATCCTCGTTCGTTAAATCATATTTCTCTCAACAATTCATCACCTTGGATTTAAACAAAACAAACATCTGTCTCATTCCCAAACAGTTGCATCTGGAAATGCTGTCACACTTTCGCCCCAATAGCATATGCAACAATAGTTATAAAATCATCTTTCACATTCTCATTAACCGGCTATGACCGATCATTGATAACCTTATCAACCCCAACCAAACCAGTTTTTTAAAAGGGCAGAGAGCTGCGAACAACATTATTATAGCAAATGAAATTCTTCACACCATCAGACATAAAAAAGGTAAATGAGGGCTCTTTATGGCTAAATTGTATATTGAAAAGGCTTATGATCGCCTATCGTGGGATTTCTTATTCCATACTCTCCAGAAATAGGGCTTCCCACGAGCGACCATTAAAATGATCATGCTTTGTGTCTCAACCGTTTAGTATGTTGTCCTTTGTCATGGCAAACCTTCAGAGTTCTTTCGGCCTTCCTGTGGACTCCGACAGGGTGATCCCTTATCACCCTACTTATTTATCCTCTGCCTAGATGAACTGTCTATCCACCTGACCCAAGCTGGGGAGGAAAAAATCTCCAACCAATTAAGGTTGCGCGCTCAGGTACTAGTATTTCT
The DNA here is from genome assembly GCA_033070095.1 of Escallonia herrerae. NCBI lineage: Eukaryota > Viridiplantae > Streptophyta > Magnoliopsida > Escalloniales > Escalloniaceae > Escallonia > Escallonia herrerae. Next base: position 25,788 of record JAVXUP010000740.1, read on the forward strand.
CACCTCATGTTCGGTGATGATATCTTCTTGTTTGGACGAGCTACGAAAGAGTACGGTCGCAACTTCATAAACAAGCTAAACTCCTTCAGCTCTATGGCTGATCTTCATATAAATGTGGCTAAATCCAAAATCCTTTTCTCAAAAAACACTCCTAGAGATATACGACATTACTTTAAGCACACTGCCAAGTTTCCAATCACAGACAATTTGACGCATATCTGGGTGTCCTACTGACCCACGGACTAATTGTCAAGGAACAATTTACCCACATCCTAGATAAAACGCGTACCAAGCTTGCCGCCTGGAACACAAAAACTCTCTCCTTAGCAGGTTGGACCACTTTAATCAAGGCAGTCTTAAACTCCATCCCCATCTATTCTATGTAATCATATATGCTCCCTCCTAAATTCGTAACTTACATTGATACAATAAGTAGAAAATATTATGTGGGGCCATTCTGAAACTAAAAGTAAATAGCAGGGTATATGTTAAAAAAACTATCACTAGGCCAACATTTATAGGAGGTCTTGGTACTCGCCAAACTAGCAAAATGAACGCGGCAATGTTTATGAATCTTGTTTGGCAGCTTTCGACTAAATTGGGGGGGGGGGGGGGAGTGATCAAAGCTAAGTATTTCTCTCAAGATACAATATGGACAGCTAAATTAAAAAAAATACGGGATCCAGTTTTTGGAAAAATATCATTTGCATAAGAGATAAAATGAAGGCTCTCAGCTGTTGGCGCATAGGAAATGGCATGGACATTTCCTTTTGGAACCAAAATTAGCTCCCCACCGGAAGCATTAGAGCACAGATGATTGGCCCGCTCCCCCGCCACACTAGAAATTTTAAACTTAAGGCTGTCATTAAGGAAGAAATTGGGTTTGGCAAGCTCTAGAACTTCTTGTGCCTCGTCACATTCTACAACAGATCATGGAAATCCCTCTTCTGACAAGGTTTGGTCCTAAGTACTTAGAGCTTAAGTAATGATTTGGCTAGTTGGGTTCTGAAAACCTAAGTTATAATCAAAATCCTATAGTGTAGGGAAACAATTGAAGTTGCTGAACTACAATTTTGCATTTTGACAAATATTTTGGACAATTATATATAAAGTCACGAGGACTTCTAATGTATGGGTGGAGCAGGCTTAAGATGGCAAGGAGAAATGTGATTATAGTTGGCGAAAAGCCTAACTAAGGTTGTCGGATAAGATGTGGCAAGATAGTTAGATAAAGCTTTTGTAAGCCTGTGGTCGGTAGGTTAGAGTGTTGAGACTTTAAAAATTTTTAGAAGGTTATGTAATCTTTTGAAGTTCTGCAAGTGTTAGGGCGTAAATGATGACCTCTAAGTTTGAGCTTAGCGTTAAGGTTTGAAATGGGAATTATGACGTTTAATATCTGCTGGTGATACATTTTGGTACTGAGGTTAGGCACTGCTCCGCTATTATGTTGTTTGTATGGAAGTTACATAGCAAAAGCCTAGTGCCTAGACGTTGTAAGTATTGTGAAATTCGAGGCCAAATTTCTTTTAACTGAAGGGGAATGTAATGCCCTAGATCTTAAATTGGGATTGTGGTGTGTTTGTAATTACTTGAATATTAGTGACTATTGCTTGTTTGGTGAAACTCTATCGTTTAGCAACATTTAACAGTATATATGGAGATAGGGTTGCATTATCGTGAAGGTTAAGTTAGATATATCATTCAAGCATGCTGATTCATTGAAGATCGAGACATGATTCTCGGAACTCGGGTGTATCTATAATCTTTTTGCACACCTATGGATTGAACACCTAGAATTATTTTGGATAAATGTTGACATATGTATTACATTAATGGAATAGAGGCACATTAGCAATTGTTGTTCAAGATAGGTGTGATATGCTGAATCTTAAAGTGATATGAGTTGTGGGCTATTCCGACGTTAAAAACCAGGTTATGCCCAAATATATGGATCTAAGTTAAGTCATTGGAAATGTTTAAGTTGGTGTACTGAATACTGTCCTATTTATTCTATAAGGTGTTTCTAGCTTATAATGGATATGGCAAGGGTGGGGTGGATAGAAAATGCACAAGTTTAGTTTCTTCGTGTAGTCATCATAACCAGTATCTGGTAGGAGTTGCCACAACTTGTTGGCACTGCAAAACCAAGGGAATACAGATAAATATTTGGTAATAAATGAGGTTTTGCAGTTCTAAGTACTTTGGAAAGACAACTAAGTCTCAAACTTCATAGCCATCGACCTTGAGGTTCTACGAATGTTAAAACACAAGTGATAGTCCCATAAATCTAAACTAGTGATATGACTTGAAAGGGGATTGTAACATCTAGGTATTTGTGGGACATAACTTTCAGTTTGGAGTTTATGCAGTGCACTGGTATTAAATAGTTGGTTACTACCAGAGTTACGCAGTGGAAGCGTTGGGCATTGTCAATGCTCTGAAATTTGAGGAGGATTTTTTTTATGGGAGAAGAATGTAATATCCTGGTTCGAAATTAAGATTAAGGTTAACTATTTCTAGATTTACTTTAACTATTAGAGACGATTTAATTGTACAAATGGAGAAAAGGCAAATTGTAGAGATGGCGTTTACGGTATAGCAGAACTTGTGATTTAAGAGTATTGATATTTGAGGCATTGTTGTGTAAGTACTTAAAGGAATTGGCTAAATAATTCGAGGACAAGAAATAATTAGGTGTTGTACATTATTTGATCATTGAGCGTCATACTCGTTTTTATGGCTTAGATTTACATGACGACTGAGGAGGAAAAAAAATTGTCCTTTAGAGAGGGAAAGTATTTGATAGTTCACTTTCTCGGACCTAGGATTGCATATATGATAAATTAAGCTGATTACCCGAAATTGTTGTAAGTCATATTATTGGACCCTTAGTGACGGTTGGTGTGAGTAGTATTACCCGAAAACCAGGGGACCGTGCGACGCTCTTATCCTCATATGTTCAGTACCATAAGTACATAAATTTTAAGGACAAAATTCTTATAAGTGAGGAAGAATATAACACCTCCAAATCTTACGCTGGTTTTATGGTTAAAAAACTAATTATTTATTTATTTGACCTTTAGCAACGATTTGGTGAGCAATATTTTTGACAACTTTAGATTAGTGGCATTGAGCATGGTAGTTTATGACCATTAGCGACAAGTTTATTTTAGGAACCAAAAGTTGTAATTTACGATAGCAGGCATATATCTTTAGTGAGAATTAGCGTTAGCAATATTTTGGAACCTTTAGCGATAATTTTTTGAAGCGAGACACAATAGGCAATCAATAAAAGTTAAAAATGGGTTACATGGAAATTTAAGTTTTATTGAGGTTATTAGAAAATAAAAAGGGATAAGTCTAATTTATTTGAAAAATATAGTCAAACCCTCTAATTTTGGAAATAGAGGAAACCAAGGGGAATTTAGGGAAAATTAAACATTTCCATAAGTTTTTGGTTACAATAAAGGAAAAGATCTTTCAACTACTAGGAAAAGAACAAATTGCTCTTCGGTTACACACACACACACACACACACACAGAGAAGAAAAACTGAGAGAAAGAGAAGAAGAGAAGCAACTCATGAGAAGAGAGAGAGAAGGTTGACTGTGTCATTTTTCGGCGAAGCAAAAATCTTCGATTAAAACAAAGGATCTGTACAAGGTTGAATAGCAGCGATCGTATTTTTTGAATTGAGGTAAAGGACTTATATCCGAAACTCAATTCATCAAATTGTCTTCGTATATTTTTCTGAATTGTTATCAAATTTTCTTTGGACTCTGTTATAATTGTTATGAGTATGCATCATTTGCCTTTAATACCTTGTCTTGAGCCTTAAATGTTTATTTAAAATCCTCATTGATACTCAGTATTTATTACTCTTTGGGCATCGATTTATTCGTTGCATTGTCGATTATTCCATTCTGTATATTGACGTGAGTTAGTGTATTGAAGAGTTATAAGTATGGTCTGTATCGGGGGTGATATAAGGATGGTCTGTTATTGTCAGAAGATGCTAGTACTTTAATGGTCTAGCTAGTGTTCTTATGCATATGTAACTACAATGTTAGTGAGCATCGCCTTTGTGGCTTTGCTAAATGTTTCCTGCACTGCCTGTGTGGCTTTGCAAATTTACTCATGTTTAATATCATCTTTATTGTTTTCGATGTGATTGAAATCATTTCTGTCTCTATATTTGGTTTTAAGGATTGAGTTGAATCTCTTCCCTTATCATTTTCGAAGTGAACCTGATAATCGTTTGTATTCCTTCTTCTGAATTTTTGAGCGACCTTACTGAGCTCCCAAAGGCTTACTCCTTTTTCCACACCCTACTGCAGGTAATAATTGTTAGTAGATTTCCTGGGTTGGTTAGAGCCTGATCATGGAGTTAGTTTAGATTTTTATTATTTTGTTTATTTAAGCCCCTGGGAGGGAATCAGTGTGTAACTTACTAAATAGAGTACTTTAATTTAGTCTTTGCATTTAAAAATAAATAGTTGAGAATTTGTGTTATTGTAAAAGCCCCTCTTTTTGCTAATAAGGATCATATTTGTTGTAAAATAACTTAAGAGATAAATTATTAGAAGAAAATGGTCGTTAAACCATCTCTGAAGGATTCGGTCCAACGAACCCTGATTCATTCGAATTAATCTTAGTTAGGCAGAAAAACCTTAGAGCCACTGAAAGATTCATTCGAATGAACGAATAAAAAGTGTTTGAAATCGAGAAAAAAAGCGACTAAAGGATTCAGTCGAATGGAAAGTGTAACACCCCGAATTTTCAGAGCGTTGATATCAAATAAACAAAGTCAGAAAACCTCAACTTTCCAATGGTCTCCCAAACAGGTTATTCAGAGCATCTAATTAGAAAATCTCCAATTTACACAATTAAATGTTAAATAGGCCTAAAACAGTAATTCAATCCCGAATTTACTCCTACAAGGAGTTCCAAATGAAACATCGAAATCCAAAAATTTCCTCTTATTATAATTTCTAAAAAAAATAATCAAAGCAGCTCTGAGATTAAACCGCTAGCTCTCAGTCAAATTGCTAGGCCCGTAATCCAATCCCCTCTACTGATCACCTGAAAGTAAAATAATAAGGGGGGTGAGCCAAATGCCCAGTAAGGCCGCTCAACGGACCAATCAAAATGGGATACAAAGATATCTGAGAAAACAAGATCGGACGTACAGAATTTTAACAGAACGTATACGAACCAGAATTGTCAAAATACAAAATATGTTTCGCAGAAAGACAAAATTTTAAAATGTATTCTTATACAGAAACTAACACTAGAGATCCATTCAGAATAAGGTCACACATGCCGTCACACATTCCATCACTGGCACATGGAACCAGGTTCAGAAAATAAGATCGCGATCTCTAGCTCATCCCACTGAGCTAGCCCACGTTCCAATCCACGTGGATAAGTCAGAATCAGAATTGTCACGTTCCTGTGACATGGCTCATAAAAGTACACGTACAGTTGTCCAAACAAACATATTAGATACTAGTAGATTTCCAAAACAAAGTTTCAAAATAAGTTAGACCCACCTAACAACTTATCATAGTGAGTACCAATTAAATATCATACAAGTCATACGACATAAGTATATAAAGGACCGTTAACGTAATCAAAGAAAATAAATAAATAAAATGGCACGATGAACTGAAAGTAAATTTACAGTCAAAAGGCAGTAAAAGAGACAAAATAATTAAGTCGACTTACAAAATGATAGAGCATATGATTTTGTATAGAGTTGTCAATGGGCCGGGCTTGGGCCGGCCCAGGCCCAGCGGGCCTTCAATGAAATCGGGCCAGGGCCGGGCCTCACAAATGAAAAATAGGCCGGGCCGGGCCGGGCCGGGCCTAAAACCTGGAATATATGGGCCCAGTCAAAGCCCAGGCCCTAGGCCCAATATTTAGGGCCGGGCTTGGGCCGGGCCCAATCCAAATTTTTTTTTCCTTTCTTCCCAACTTTTTATTATAAAGACTTCTTATTCAACAAAGGGCAAAGTTTTTGTAAACGGACCACTGAGTATACAATCACTTTTTCACGAATTAACCCCCTTTCGAAAAGGCAAGTTGATTGACCATTAACCACGGATTAAGTACAAAAACTAGTTGTTCTAGTCCATACATACTGATTTTAAGTGCAAAATTCAATCTCTTTCGTAATATGGTGTAAAACCTGTAAATGTCAAAAAAATAGAGTAGATCAAACAAAAACAATAACGAGATCGATGAAGATAAAATAACATAATTTCTTGTTACATTCAAATTCTTTGGTCATTTAAAGAAACATGAGATTATTCTTCAAGGCTCTTTAACACGTCACCCACTTCATGAAATTAAATTTAGAATTCAATTCACCTCTTTTGGTTTGAAACAAAAAGAATACATAATTTTTATTTATGTTTAGAATACATGATAATTGTTTTTATAATTATTCCCTTAGCTTGTGATGTAGAACACAAAGCAAATTCTGTAAAATACATTAAATGAAAGCCCACTCAGAAATCATCAAAAACACGTCACAGTCACCACACACCCATACTTCTCTGCCTATGTTAAAGAAAATACTTATCATATGAATTCAATAACACCTCAAAAACTATTAATTTAACTAAAAAGATCCAAAATATCAAAAAAATAATAATGTAATAAAATAGACTTCAAAAAAAATAGAAAAGAAAAAAATTAGGGGGGGGGGGGCTAACGGGGCCGGGCCGGGCCAAAAAAGGGCCGTTTTAGGGCCAGGCCGGGCCGGGCCCGGGCCCGTTTCTCAAAGAATTCGGCCTGGCCCTGGCCCAAGCCCTAAGGGTTAAGGCCAGCCCGGGCCCAAAAACGGGCCGGGCCACCAGACCCATTTGACATCTCTAATTTTGTATAGAGTTTTTACGAAAATTGAAAAGGTACCAAGCGGGCCATTATATATGCTGACATCAGGTTGAGAAAGTCAAGAAGGGAAAAAGAACAAATACAACATTTGTTTTTCTGAATGAAGCAGGTTTATCTCGTGGGTTACCATTGAATGCAAGCAAAGGAAATACAATGATCATGAAATGGGTGATTTGGAATTCATGGTGTGGAAACAAACAACAAACCAAGTCCACATGGACTAAAGTGGGGCAAGGCTAATGAAGATATGTTTACAAAAAAAAAACATGACCAGTACATGGAAATATGGGTCTACACGGCTGAACATCAATCAAAATGCAAAGTCAGGTTATGGCACGCAAAACGGGGGCAATAATCTCTGAAGATTGTCGACATACCAAACAAAACAACAATGAAAACAAAAAAATAAATAAATCAAACTCAGTTATTGCCGCAAGTGAATACTAACTATGCAAGGCACGAAATCCGAGGCAGATAAGCAAACAAAACTCAACTGCCGTAAAGGTAAGCGCTAATGTACATGGCACAAAAATCGAGGCAAAAAGCATTAGAAACTATCGTTAAAACAGCACAGTGACGACCAGAAATCGAGACAACTGAATTGAATAATTAACAGTTAAACGAATGATCGGTCCAACGCTGCTTTCGATTTCAAAAAGTGTAAATCCTTACCTTCAATTGTGCAAATCAATCCAAAACTTTGATCTTCTAAATCAATTGCATCAAAATCCCTAAAAATTTAATATACCCAAAAGCTATAATTAGGGTTCCAATAATAACAAAATTTCATGCGATTTTTATCACAAACCTCAATTCGATATACGAAATAAATTCTTACCTCGAAAATAATGATCAAGATCTCAAAAGCTCTCACTAGGAATTCTCTGGAGACTTTTCTGAACTTCCTTGTGTTCCTATGAGATATAAATATATTGTACGTAACTATCAGATACCTAAAAGATGTATATTTATATTCCTAAAAATATTAGAATTTCCAAATACCCATTATGTCCCCCAAACTCTCTAATTTTATTTTATTTTAAGCATTTAAATATGAGGGGTCTAACAGAAAGTTTTCGGTCGAATGAAAATCAAATTCGAGGAAGACAGTTTCGTGACTGAAGGATTCAGTCGAATGGGAGAATGAATGCAAAGGAGACTATTTCGCAACTGAAGGATTCATAAAAGAGTAAGATCCCCTTTTTCATAAAAGACTATTTCGCAATGGAATAATTTTCCTAAAAGACTATTTCGCAATGGAATAATTTTCATAAAAGACTATTTCATAAAAGACTATTTTGCAATGGAATAATTTTCCTTCGATTGAAAGAGTAAGATCCCCTTTTTCATAAATATTAGAAAGTTTTGGGTACATTTTGAATAAGTATCCAAAGTTGGGGAATGTTTGAGAAATTTGCCAACTTAAGACTTTCCTTTAAACTGCTTCCTTTTTCTTTCAAGCCCTTCTCTTTAGGTTCTCTTGCTTCTCTTCTTAAAGTTTGGGAGAGAAAGATGGGAGAAGGCTTGGGAGGCTCTTTAGATTCTAAGGCGGTGCTTTAAGGATTTCGTACCAAAGGCTTGCTTAAGGTAAGGGATTTCGTACTTCTTGATGTGGTAAGGAATTAATACATAGTATTGTTTGCTAGTTATTGTATGACTTTGGAGTTTTGTTCAAATTGCTTCGTAATTACCTTCGTCACTATTTGAGTTTGTAATTCGTATATTGCACATGATCATTAGAATAAACAACATTTTGTTTAAAATAGAGTCTTTAAGACTTTTGTAGTCACATAGTGACTTTTGCAGCCACCTTAGTGACTTTTGTAGTCACTTTACGTGACTTTTGGATAGTCCTCACACTGACGGCTATTAACCTAAAGGTATGCGTTCGCACCTTCAGATTTTGTGTTAGATTTGGGCCTATGTCCACTAATGTTCATTTCATATAATTGTTTAGCCTCATTTGCATTATTGTCAATGGCTATCGCTTATTCGTCAAAGTTAAGATATAGATTACTGGGCTAGGTCAGCGGAGCTTTGTTTCGGAAAACGAATTAATGTTTTTGCTTACCATTTGATTCTCATTATTGGACTATTTCAGCTCATCCCCTGTTTGTTTGCTTTGTCCCTTACCACAGGTGGTAGACTTGATTAGAAGCATGGCACGTATGGAAAATTATAACTTCTATTTTGTTAGCATGTTAAAATAATGTATTCCTTTTTAAGAACTTTACCCGAATGTGGGTAATTTGATTTGGCATTAGACTTTTGTAATAGAATTTGGGGGATAAATTATTCTTTTGTGATTATATGGTTTATAGGAGGCAAGGTTGTAATTAAGCCTCTATATTTCGGAGATCTTTTGTCGCTACTAGATTAGATTCTCTGTTTATACCTTCGTGTAGTTGAGTATTTATTAGAATGCATATAATATTAGGACTGGAAAATTTTTGGTAACAACTCCCAGAGTCGAGGGCGTTACAAATTGGTATCAGAGCTTAGGTTGAAGATTCTCTTATAACCAGTAAAAGACATGTTAGTTTAAAGCTTCCACGCTTGTTAGGATTAGTACTTGATTAGTGTGTAAGCATTAGACAACCGACGAGGAATCCATGGTGGCAGAGGAGGCCAGGAGGCCGAGGTGAAACAGGAGATGAAGAACCCAACGCTACACAGGTTGCACTTAAACGCTGCGATCTTGAAACAGTTCACGAGTTTGCGGCCAATTATGTTTGATAAGGCTGCGGAGACTTGGGTTAATGAGTAGGACAAGGTATTTGAGGTGGTAGAGTGCTCAGATAAACAGAAGGTGAAGTTAGTAATTTTTAAGTTGACAGACGAGGCAGACCAATGGTGGAAGATGACCTCAAGGATGCTGACGGTGGAAAAGAAAAGAGATCTCATATGGCAAGCATTTCAAGACCGCTTCTTCACGAAGTACTTTCCTCTAAATGTGAAGGAGGCTATTGAAAGTGATTTCATGAGGATCGTTCAGCATCCAAAAGAGACGATCACGGAGTATGAGGAGCGATTTGGGTTACTTTCAAGATTTGCCTCGCATGTTGTTCAAGATGAGAGTCATCGGGCACCTAAGTTTTGAGAAGGATTGCACTTTGAGATAAGGCGACAAATGTCCGTTTTGGATAACCCTACCTATGCTGCACAAATGGTGGATAGGGCGCAACATCTAAAATGCATTCATGATGAACAACTGTGCATCTGGGAAGACAAGAGGAAGAAAAAGGACCATAATGAACAGAACTTTGGATGGAAGGAAACCAGCATCAGATGCCAAGAGAAGGTCGATAGGTGGATCAGGGCAGAGGCAGCAGACTCAAAACAGTATTAAAAATTGCACTACCTGTGGAAAGTATCATGGGAACTCGCCCTGCTTTAAGGAGACGGGGGCGTGTTATAATTGCAAAGTAGTGGGGCACATAGCTAGAAACTGCATAAATCCTTTATGTGACCAGAAATGGAATAAGAAAGAAGATGATAAGCCAAGAGAACATGAGGGACGTGCCAGAGTCTTTGCCATTATGACTCATGAGGCGGGAGCATCAAATGATGTTGTAACAGGTGCATTAAAAGTCTGTGATGGGAAGGCATTTACGCTACTAGATCCCGGTGCCACACACTCCATTATTTTGGTATCTTTCTGTAAGCACTTGACTGTCAGACCTAGAAGGTTGAAAATCGAAATCTATGTTGATACCCCCATTGGGAACTCTATGGTTGCCTCTAGAATATATAATTCTTGGTCAATCATTGTCAATGAGAGGGTGTTGACGGTGAACTTAATTCCATTAGATATGAAGGCTTTTGATGTGATTTTGGTATGGATTGGTTGTCTTACAATCATGCCAAGATAGACTACTTCAGTAAAGAAGTTTTATTTTCAATTCTGAATCAACCCGAACTTTAGATTTAGATGGCTAAAGTCAGTACCCTACCTAATTTGATTTCGTCTTTGCACGCCAAACGTTTTCTTAGGAAGGGTTATAGAGGTTATTTGACTCACATCCACGACATTCACGTAACCAGAGTTAGGCTTGAAGACGTCTTTGTTGTTTGTGAATTTTCAAAAGTGTTTCCAGAAGACTTGCCTTGCCTGGTCTTCTGCCAGATAAGGAGATCGAGTTTATCATTGATTTGAATCCCGGTAGCACCTATCTCCAAAGCACCTTACAGGTTGGCTCCTACTGAACTTAAGGAACTAAAGGAGTAATTACAAGAACTCTTAGACAAGGGCATGATTCGTCCTAGCGTGTCTCCATGGGGTGCATTGGTACTATTTGTTAAGAAGAAGGATGGGAGCATGCATTTATGTATCGACTATAGGGAGCTAAATCGCCTGACAGTCTGATATAAATATCCTTTGCCTAGAATCGATGAGATATTTGATCAACTTCAGGGTGCAAGCTACTTCTCGAAAATAGACCTTTGATCGGGTTACCATCAACTTAAGGTAAAGAAGGAGGATGTACCAAAGACTGCTTTTAGGACACGATATGGCCATTATGAATTTTTAGTAATGCCTTTTGGTTTGACGAATGCTCCGAGCGTATTTATGGACCTTATGAGCAAAGTGTTTAAAAAGTACTTGGATCAGTTTGTAATTATCTTTATAGACGATATCTTAGTTTATTCCAAGAGTGAGGAAGAACATAAAAAACATTTGACTATAGTTTTGCAGATTTTGAGGGAGCATAAACTCTATACCAAGTTTAATAAGTGTGAGTTTTAGTTAGAACAAGTTTCCTTTTTAAGTCATGTAGTGATTAAGGATGAGATATCCATGCATCCTACTAAGATCAAAGCAATTGTGAATTAGGAGAGACCAACCTCTATGACAGATATTACAAGTTTCTTGGGATTGGCAGGTTATTATAGGAGGTTTGTCGAAGGTTTTTCTCATATTTCTATTCCTCTAACCTAGTTGAAAAGAAAGTATGCCAAATTTTCGTGGACATATGAGTGTGAAAAGAGTTTTCAAGAATTGAAGAAGCGTTTGATTTCAGCACCAGTTTTGACACTGCTACTGAATCTGGAGGATTCGTCATTTATAGTGATGCATCATGACAAGGACTCGGTTGTGTGCTTATGCAACGGGATAAGGTAATTGATTATGCCTCCAGACAACTTAAAGAACATGAGCTGAATTATCCTACCCATGACTTAGAACTAGCAGCCCTGATTTTTGCACTAAGGATTTGGCATCATTATTTGTATGGTGAACCGTGTGAAATCTATACGGATCATAAGCATTTGAAATACATCTTCACACAAAAAGAGTTGAACATGAGACAGAGACGGTGGTTGAAATTGTTGAAGGACTATGATTGCACCATTTTGTACTATCCAGGAAAGGCTAATGTTATGGCAGATGCGCTAGGTAGGAAGAGTATGAGAAGACTTATTGCTATGCTTACTACACAGCCTCATTTGTTGGAAGAATTGGAGAAGTTAGAAATCGAAATAAGATTTTCTAATTCTGGTGGGTATTTGGCACATTTGGAAGTTCAACCATCATTGATAGAGAAAATTAAGGTGGCTCAAACGTCAGACCCTGAATTAACCAAGATTAGTGACAGAGTGAAAGAAGGTGGTTACACAAATTTTAGATTGGATAATGAGGGTATTCTTCATATGGGTTCTAGACTGTGCATTCCTTTGGATCCGAAATTGAAGAAGGAGAATCTCTCGGAGGCTCACAACTCACCTTTTGCAGTTCACCCGGGTAGTACCAAGATGTACCAGAACTTGCAGAATGTTTATTGGTGGACTAACATGAAGAGAGAAGTAGCGGAGTTTTATGGCTAGATGTTTGGTGTGTCAGCAGATTAAAGCAGAACACCAGAGACCCATTAGAAAGTTGCAACCGCTTGCTATTCCTGAGTGGAAGTGGGAGCATATAACAATAGATTTTGTGGTTGGACTGCCGCCAACTGCAAGGCGACACGGTGCGATATGGGTGATAGTTGACCGGTTGACCAAAGCAGCGCACTTTTTAGCCATAAGGAACAAGGGTTCGATCAAGGTACTTGCTAATTTGTACATTTGGGCAACACTTAGGTTACACGGAGTGCCTTTATTTATTGTGTCAGATAGAGATCCAAGATATACCTCACACTTTTGGGGTGGTTTACAAAAGGACATGGGTACATGACTCAATCTTAGCACAGCTTTCCATCGACAGATAGACGGGCAATCTGAGCGAACTATCCAGATGTTGGAGGACATGCTACGAGCTTGTGTTAAAAAGTTTTTGAGGTAATTGGGATGATCACTTACCATTAATACAATTTACTTACAATAACAGTTATCATGCTAGTATTCAGATGGCACCATTTGAGGCTCTTTATGGAAGAAGGCGTCGATCACCAATTTGTTGGAGTGAGGCATCGTGAGCTCAAATTTGACGTTGGTGATCATGTGTTTTTGCAAGTATCTCATGGAAAGGATTCTTGAGGTTTGGGAACAAGGGAAAGCTATTTGAAAGGTACATTGGATAGTTTGAAATCTTGAAGCGAGTTGGTACACTTGCTTATCGTTTAGCTTTGCCTCTTAATTTGTCAATGATACATAATGTTTTCCATGTTTTAACCTTGAGGAAGTATGTTTTTGACCCTTTGCATGTTATTGAGTTTAAGCCTATTCAAGTTAGGGAAGATCTATCTTATGAGGAACAACCAGATCGCATTCTGGAACGTGATGAACGTGTCATGAGTTCTAAGAGGATAGCTTTTGTGAAGGTATTATGGCGTAACCATTCTGAGAGGGAAGCTACTTGGGAACTCAAAGATGATATGCGCAAGAAACACGCTCAACCTTTCGATGATTAAGGTATGTTTAATTCTTGGGACGGAATTCTTTTAAGGCGGGGAGATTGTAAGAGCCTCTCTTTATGCTAATAAGAATCATATTTGTTAGAGAAAAAAAATTAATAGATAAATTATTAGAAGATAATGGTCGCTAAACCATCTTTGAAGGATTCGATCGAACGAACCCTGATTCATTCAAATCAATCTTAGTTAGGCAAAAAAACCTTAGAGCCACTGAAAGATTCATTCGAATGAATAGTGTTTGCTTTGAATGAAAAGTGTTTGAAATCGAGAAAACAAGTGACTGAAGGATTCACTCGAATGGAATGTTTTTGGTCGAATGGAAATGCTTTCGGTCGAATGAAAATCGAATTCGAGGAAGACAATTTTGTGACTGAAGGTTCAGTCGAATGGAACCCCTTTAGGTCGAATGGAAAAGATTGAATGCAAATGAGACTATTTCACGACTAAAGGATTCAGTCGAAGGAATAGTTTTCCTTCGAATGAAAGGGTAAGATCCCCTTTTGTAAATATTAAAAAGTTGTGGGTATATTTTGAATAAGTATCCTAAGTTGGGGGAGTGTTAGTATAATTTGCCAACTTAAGACTTTCATTTAAATAGCTTCCTTTTTCTTTCAAGCCCTTTTCTTTAGGTTCTCTTGCTTCTCTTCTTAAAGGTTGGGAGAGAGAGGGGGAAGAAGGCCTCAGAGGCTATTTAGATTCTAAGGCGGTGCTTTAAGAATTTCGTACCAAAGGCTTGCTTAAGGTAAGGGATTTCGTACTTCGTACTGTGGTAAGGAATTGATATGTAGTATCGTTTTACTAGTTGTTGTATGACTTTGGAGTTTTGTTCAAATTGCTTCGTAATTACCTTCGTCATTATTTGTGTTCGTAATTCGTATATTGCACATGATCATTAGAATGAACAACCTTTTGTTAAAAATAGAGCCTTTAAGACTTTTGTAATCACATAGTGACTTTTGCAGCCACCTTAGTGGCTTTTGTAATCCCTTTACGTGACTTTAGGATAGCCCTCACAATGACGGCTATTACGCTATTTGTATGCATTTCGCACCTTCGGGTTTTGTGTTCGATTTGGGCCTATGGCCACTAATGATCATTTCTTATGATTGTTTAGGCTCATTGGCATTATTGTCAATGGCTATCGCTTTTTTGTCAAAGTTTTGGCTTTGTTTTGGAATACGAATTAATGTATTTACTTACCATTTGATTCTTCTTATTGGGCTATTTCAGCTCATCCCCTATTTGTTTGCTTTGTCCCTTACCACAGGTGGTAGACTTGATTAGAAGCCTGGCACGCATGGGGAATTATAGCTTCTATTTTGTTAGCATGTCAAAACAATGTATTCCTTTTTGAGAACTTTACCCGAATGTGGGTAATTTAATTTGGCATTAGACTTTTGTAATAGAATTTGGAGGATGGATGACTCTTTTGTGATTAGATGGTTTGTAGGAGGTAATGTTGTAATTAAGCCTCTATCTTTTAGAGATATTTTGTTGCTCTGGATTGGATGCTCTGTTTATACATTGGTGTAGTTGAGTATTATTAGAATGCATATAATATTAGGACTGAAATTTTTTCGGTAACAGCTCCCATAGTCGGGGGCGTTACAGTGATAAAGATATTTATTGATATTTTCTTAGCGAATTGAGATAATTGAGTATTTAAGAATTGATTGATGCTCCGAAAATTCCGGGATGTTACATTATTCCTCACCAACTTATAATAAATGTAAAGAGCTTACCTGGGCCGGCTCCGTAGACACTTTCTTTTTAATCTTTTTTTAGCGCCATTATAACACATGCTAACTAATTGACTTAATTGGTCTAAACAAAACAATAAAGGGCTAAGCTGCGTTCATACATGACAAAACAAGTCGGGCGAAAACTTTTAAAGTTCCCACTCTTAGGAAGGCAACCTAAACCCTAATGAATATTTTCTTTATAGAAGAAGAGACAACTGGAAATTGAGATATGAAAAAAGAACAATTTCATCTTTTCATCCAGATGTTGTGATTAGATTGCGAGAAAAAGGATCTAGTCTGTACTATAGATATAAAAGAAGACATGCAACTTTCCATTTGGTGTCAGGACTGTTGGCTTTGATGTACTTGTAACTGTAAGTATGAAAACAAACTATATAACAATATTTCTGTAAGCAATTATTTGATTGAGAATGTAGATTTTTCAAGTTATTAATTCTCCCATTTGTCCTTTGCTTAAAGCTTCTTTTGTACATTTTCTCCAGTCAAAGGTTTCAAAGTATACAAATTGATAATTGTGAAAGGTGACCGTAGAACATTGCAACCAGCTCAATTGGTAAATCACTTTAGCATTATTCGCATTTCCAACTTATTTGTGCAAGACATTCGACTAGCACTCTTGCTTAACCAAAGGCTGTTCGAGAAGGTTTTGGGTGTTTTCTGACTTTCTCATGACAATTGTGGCATTAGAATTGATACAATAATACTTTCATTAAACTTCTATCGATAGGGGTTAGACTATGGTGGCATGGAATATATATATATATATATATATATATATATATATATATATATATATATATATATATATATATATATATATATATATATATATATATATATATATATATATATATAGCTGAAACTTTCGCTTAGAATTGCGACATATAACCAAATCAGATTTTTGGAACTCATTGTTGCTCACCACATAGGATTGAACTTTCATTCCTAGAGTGTCCATCTCAAACAACCAAGCAAACATCAGCTTCTTCAACTTTGATCCACAGAGTCTCCCATTTCAGTTTGCCCTCTTCTTGTGGCGGTGATATAAAAGATCTTCATTTAACGTGGCAAAAGACGACGTCCCAACTTTTAAAAGCTATTGAGATAAACATAAATACTACATCTTTGACATTAAACAGTACTCCAGAATGTGGAATAACAAGTTGATATGGTAGCAAAGCAAACAAGAGAAACTTTAAGTCGTAAAAGGCCAGAGAGTTATATATTTTACAGATCAAACGAAACAAGATCGAACCTTTTTCTTTGTCATAGACAAAACTCCATGGCCGTCTTAGACAAGTTCAGAAAAAACTTCTCGAAAATACTTAGCAACACCTTTGAAGGTACGTTATATTGATTCATTCTTTCTTTGATCCAGCACCATTATAAGTTCATTAATTTCTGCATAGTTATTAGAAAACCAAGTTAAATGTATCGTTGGCTCCTTCAATTTGACCTACCATCACGATCTACAACCAAGGAATAAAGAAATGAATGATAGAAGGCACCTCATCGCCGCCGTCCAATTCTTTCTGCCTTTCATGTGGCGGTAGTTTGTTTTTGATATTAAAACAGGCTTGGGAATAGTTAGTTGACACTATCATCGTCAGGGTTTTTTGGAGATTTGATTGCATTTGGTAATTTATATTGTGCGACGACGAACGTCACGAAGCCATACTTGGTGCCGGGGGCACGTATAATGACGATGACGCACGGGTGCAGCGACGAACGCCGCGGGGATACATTTGGTGCCAAGGCACATATCATGAGAATGAAGCACGGGCGTGGCGACGAATGTCTCGGAGACGGCGCACGGGCACGCGTCGGGTGTTCCAAAGATGGGATTTTAGCTGAGTGTACCTGTCAAAACAAGATGATGAATGCAACATGTAGTAATGATAAAGTCAGGAGTGATGGTATGCAGTCATCGATGATGGGTCATTCGGTGGTAGTGGGCGACTTTGGGTGATGAGCATCGCGGGAGCGGTATGCGGTCACAGACGACGGCATCATAAGGTTGATGCATGACGGATGTCGCGAGGTTGATGGACGATGGATGTCGCGAGGTTGATGTACGACGAACATCGCGAGGTTGATCGACGACGGACGTCGCGAGGTTGATCGACGACGGACGTCACGAGGTTGATGTACGATGGACGTCGCGAGGTTGATGCACGACAGACGTTGCGAGGTTGATGTACGAACATCCGTAAATATCGCGGAGGTGCAAGGACTCGAGAAAACAAGTGCGCACGAAAAGAGAGGTCATAGGCCAACAATTGGAGGAAGGCCAATGCCAACCCCCTTGGGGAGGCCGAGGCTGAGCCTAGGGGGTGGCCAAGGCCACTCCCCCTTCTTGGTGAACTTTGGACGCACCGACGGTAGGTGTTTTGATGGGCAATGATAAATCTGAAGTTGCGTTACGATGAGCGCGTCGACGTGAATCGTACCCATGTGATGAACAAGGTGCCAAAGTCACATAAAGAGCGTACTGGGCGAACAAAGTATGAAAGGGGCTTTGCGTGAAAAGTGAAGAACCGAAACTGGGGAGGAAGGCCAAGGCCAACCCCCCATGGCCTTGGGTGAGGCCGAGGCCTAGCCAATGGGTTTGGCCAAGGCCTTTGCCCCTTGAGGGGGTTACTCCGGTTGCGCCGTCGGTCGATATTTTTGATGAAAAGGTGCTTGGGTGGTTGCGGTGCGACGATCGTGCTACCGTGAGTGACGTCAACATGAAATAATTTATGACTAAGTTGTGCACAAAGCACGCGAAGCAAAAAACACATGCGACTTGGGCGCGCGCACTTTGACCGGTTCGATGCGTTAGAAAAATGACTGTTGACAATGTCGAAGTGTTCGCATGAAATGGGACCCCTAGTGGTCCCTTGGGTATAACCAGAATAGGTTGGGAACATAAGCCCCCTGCATGTGGTGTGCGCAGAGGGGCAACCCGAGCGGGCGCAGCACGCATAAACACTTGGAAGAAGTTTTGATGTTCTTTGGCTGGAGAGTAGGTGACGTCGTCTCTGAATGATGAAGGTGAAGAGTAGGTAGCTCGAGCCACCTCGTGCACCACCTATTGAGGCCTTGGAATGCTTGGGACATGGACATAAGGGCACAACGATGGGGCGCATGAGTGTGGTCATGGAGTCGACGCACGAGCGACGGGGGTCGCGGAGATGACGTCCGGGCGACGGGGGTTGCGGATATGACGTCCGGGCGACGGGGGTCGCGGAGATGACATCTAGATGATGAACAACGGGGGTGGTGGAGATGGCATCCGGACGAGAGCAACATGGATCGCGGGCAATGCAAGGCTGTCAATGTTGCAAAAGAATTCTAAGTATGAAAGAGTAAACAGGCACGACGGAGTGAGTAAGGTCCCAAAGGCACTGTAAAATGACAGTGAGCCCAGGGGCGCGACTGTATCAGTGGCGTGGCACACGGGTGCGGCGGAGTTACGTCAGGGCGACGGGGGTTACAGAGTGACTTCCCGGCTACGGGGGTAGCAGAGTGACTTTCGGGCGATGGGGGTCATGGAGTGATGTCTGGGCGACGGGGTCGCCGAATGATGTTCGGGTGACGCGATGCCTGGGTATGGCGACGGACATGTGAACAATGAGTAAGAGTAAGTGGTTCGAGCTGTCTTGCGCACCACCTACCAAGGATGTTGATGTCAGGGACATCGTGATAAGGGGCGCGACAAAGACGCGGTCAGGCGTCGCGATGCGGGGGCAGTCCACTACGGGCAATGCAAGGTGGTCAATGTTGCAAAAAAAATTCTAATTATGGAAAAGAGTAAAGAAATGGGTAAGGGAGTCAAGAAGTTCTACCCCAAAGCATATGAAGCTTTAGTTGTAGGAAAATTGGTATGTGAGTTTTTGGTTTGTTTAGATAGAAAAAAATGTTAAGTGTTGTGTAGGGTGAGTATAATGGAATATGAGAAAGGAAAAAAGTAAAGTTGAGTATGAGGGGTGTTGTATTTGTGAAGTAGTGTAAATAAAGTATGTGTAAGTATGAAATTGGGGTAGTAGTGAAAGGAGTTAATGAGGGTGAGGTAGAAGAAGAGAAAGAGGGAGGGGTGGGGAGGCAGAGGCCGAGGCCGAGGGGTGGGAAGTAGGGGTGAGCCGAAGGTGGTGGGTGTTTAGTGGGTGTGAGATAGGTTTGTGAAAAAAGGAAGTGGGGATTGGTGAGATAAATGTAAGGAGATGATGATGTGAATATAATGGGAGGGAGAGAGTGGCGTGAGAAGATGGTGGGGATGTAAGAGTATGTCTTGTCTTGGATTAATGAAAAAAAGAGTGGAGGGATGGAGAGGAAGGTGACACGTGAGGAATGAGGGAGGGAGTGGTGATTGGTTAATTTAAAAGAAGGATGTAGATATATATATATATATATATATATATATATATATATATATATATGAAAGAATCTAGGTCTTTCATTATAATGAGAGCAAATAATGAGAGTGATTAGAGAGAGAAGTGAGAAGGGTGAGTGAATGAAGAGGGGAGAGGGGGTCGGCCTAGGGGAAGAGGGTGGGGAGGCCGAGGGGTGTGGGAAGGGGGGTGCTTAATGTGAAGAGAAAGAGGGAGGTGAAAGGTAAGAATAAAAAATGAGAGAGAAAAAGATTGTGTAAGAGGGTGTAAGAGAGAATGATGAATGATATATGGGAGTGTGGGATGATGTCTTCTCGGGTCAACAAAAAAAGTGAGAAAGGTATAATGTGATGTCCCGAACCTAGGTTTACCCAGCTATTATTACTTTAGCGACGATTGACTTGAGTGATATTATCAGCGGCAACTTATAACACCGGCAGTTAGGGATAACAAGTGAACGCACTAGAGAAATAAATGAATCTTAATCACATTAAAGAAGTAATAAGTAATTATGGTTTATTGTAAAAATATATTATCTACCAACTTGCTATTTTAAAATGGAAGAGAGAGATTGGGGATATAGAGGAGGATGCTTTGGTAACAATTAAAGGAATATACTTCATAAATAAGCGAAAACAAAAAAAAAAGAGAGAGAGAGAGAAAAGAGAAAGAAAAATCGGTAGAGAGAAACAGGAAAGGCAGCCGGCCCTAGAACGGGCGGCGCCTCTGCTTGCCAGATCGAGGTAGCCATTTCCGGCCACACCGCGGTCACCGGAGAGCAACTCTGGCTAAACCCCTTCGCCGGACGCCATCGCCTAACGGCCGCCCTGCCAGATTTCATGCACAACCGGCCATGGACCATCACCGGTCAATCAACCACTCCATCACCGGTGAACAACTCCGGCCGCGCCTCCATCGAGCATCACCGCACAACACCTTCCCGACAACCATGCCGTAGCCAAAGGCGTAGCGGCCACTGCCAAGTTGCCGTGCGATCGGTGTCACCGGCCACCATGTCTTCGGCGAGTACAACTCCGGTAGGCAGCCCAATCGCCGGCGAGCAACTCCAGCTGCCTCTTCACCGAGCCTCCACAACTGCCGTGCCGCAAATGACACCCCGCTGCCACCACCATGCGATATTCACCGCCGGCCGACCAAAATTTCCAATAAACACCAAGGACGACCTCGGCCACTGTCGGCTCTCTTCCCTGTGCACCGACCAGTCGTCGTGGCCACTGGAACCTCCAATTAGTGTTGCGACTACAGTTTTGCGTCGAGCAACATAGTGGTCGTCGATTTTCAGCCTTGATTTGCCAAAATCAACGACCACCGATGACAGCTGTTAACACGCTCCGATTGCCTGTGATTTACTATGCCAAGCACTGTTCTTTTTGGCACTTTGTATAAATTGTGAAATGGGTTTTTGTGTTGTTGATGAATGGGTGCAGTGGTGGTCATTTGGCGGTAGTGTTGGCGGCGGATGGGGGTTTTTGTGTACTGTTGTGGTTGTACGACGTCTGTGTTTCTCAGGTGTGTGGGCGTTATTGGTGTCGGACAATCGTCGATAATTGGGTGTGTATGTGGGGCACTATGAGGTGGGTTGGGGAAGTCAGCAGTCATGTGTTGGTGGTATGGACAATGAACGGAGTTCGGTGGTACAGTTGCAATACTGTTGTGGTTTTAATGGTGGCTTAATTATAGTGCTTGTGGTGGCTGGACTGGATGTAACTGTGGTGGTGTTTGCAGAGGCGGTAGCATTTAATACTATTGGTTTGATGAGTTAGGACTAAAGAAATTGGTGGCACTTCGTATAAAATTAGGAAATGGATTGGTGGTGTGCTTGCGTGATGGTGACTACGCAGTGATGGCTTAGCAACAATGCTTGTGGTGGCTAGAATGGATTGAGGTAAACGGTGAATGTATGACTTTTGACGGGTGTGCATTAATTGGGTGTTGAACGGCTATGTGTGTATACTAGGTGTCGTGGTTTACGTATGCGTGATTTTTAATGGTGGTGCTTAGGGTGACTGTGGTTGGTTTGTGTGCTTGCGGTGGCGGGTATTTCAGTATGTGAGCCTGGACAGGTGTATAGGTGTGATTGTTGTTGGACGTGTATGGAGATATTGTGTGTACATGGTGCGAGTGTACCGTATGCTTGCGAAGGTGTAACCTATGCATGTATGTGTTTTTGGACAGGAAATCGCTTAGGCTATGAGAATATATAAAAGGAAATTGTTAGCGTTAGCCCTAGCGATTAGCTGAGTACTATTTAGCACAAAGTTACTTGGTGGTTATTAAGACGGGTGAATTAATGGATGTTCGGCAACGGCGATTAAATGCCGAGAAAGACATGGTAAATTGGACACGATATTGGACGAGCGTGTAAAGGTCGGGCAGTTGACAGCGGCATTGAGTTGCTTGAAGACTGGTTCAACGAGGATGTTGTTGTGATCGAGGATGCCTTGGATTACAGTAAAGCTGGAGACATGGAGATCAAAAAGAATGGCCCTAACCGTTCTTTTGACCAAATGTAGCAGCGAGACTGTCGCCCCAGAGGCCTTGATGTGGGAAATGCGTAGCGCCAAGTAAGTGACCCTTTGATTCAACTAGTATTTTATATGCAACGTATATGTTTATCTACTGTAAAAAAATGTGTTGCTTATTACTATTGACCGTTTAAAGTACGTTTAACTGCTCTGGCTTAAATTACCAAAAAGGTTTTAGTGTTTTATTCTCGTCAAAGAAAAACCGGACCAGCATGTAAATGATGTTTTGCCTAAAAACTGAAATGAAACTCGGATTTGAAATGTTTTGTATTGACGTTAATGTGAATATTGAACATCTTGATGATTATTGAAAGGATGTGAGGATGGTTGAGAATCAATTGATGAGTGATTTTGTTCACGATGAACCTAAAGGGGGTATTTGGTTACTCGATTGCTGTGCCCTATATCCACGGGGGAAAGTTGGATTTCGGGCCCTGGTCAACGGGGCTTGTACGTTGATGCACAGTACTGTTGCTCGTGGTTCGCCCATGCGTCCACAGAATTTTATCCCGGATGGAGGAGGGATTTCGGGCCCTAGTCAGTGGGGCCTGTACGCTGACCGCAGCATATCGTTTGAGCTAATGTTGGAATCGAACTGGCTGTCATGAGTTTTGCGCTAATGATTTCATGCTTCAGTTTTTGGTTTAATATACTCTGTTTTGTTTTACCTGATGATTATCAATTCTATGATTTTTAGATATCTTAATGATGTTATAATATAAGCGAGTTGTTTTCTGCATGCTATGGTCCACCTAGTTGAATCATTGGTTACTTACTGAGCACGTGGAAGCTCATCCCTTACTTATCATTTCAGGTTGAAAGTAAGGTGATGGTGAGGAGCATAGGAAGGAACAATTTGGCACTGAGCTCCGGAGACTGTATTGGTTGAGTTGCCAAAGATTTAGATTGTTGGTTTAGTTTTAGTTGTTGATAAATTAGAATTATGAGGAGTTGTAGCATGAGTATTGTATTCAAATAAAAATATGAAAATGTAATTTAAGTTTAAAGAAGTTTTAATTTCCGCTGCAGATTATATGCTGTTTTAGTGAGTAAGGCCTGGCAGAGCCCTCGGTTGGAGTCCATTGGGTCTGCGGCCGGTCACGTGCCTAGCTCGCGAGCCTGCCCGTGGGTTCGGGTCGTGACATATAATGATTCATTAGAGAGAGAGAGGACAAGGAGAGACTTTTTTTTATTGGGCATTTAATGCCTTGACCATGAAAGAAAAGGGACATTAAAGAAGAGGGAGAGTAGAGTAGGGGAGACCCGCGTGGAAAAAAAAGAGTAAGGAGTGGGCTGCCCGAGTTTGAGGGTTGCCCAGGTTGCCTGTGTGGGGGTTGGAGGGGTTACCCAAAAAAAAATTGGCCTTCCAAGGAGGAAAGGGAAAGATGAAAAATTTTGTTGAAAAATTTTTTAAGTGTCAAAAAGTGGAGAGTGGGGCTCAGACAAGAGTGGCGATGGGGGAGAGAAAAATGTTAGAGGGAGAGTGAAGAGAGCATGAATGTTTAGAGTATGCGGGGGAAATAAAAATTTTGAAAAATATTCTAAGTGTAGAACGAGGGTGAGAGGGTGGTGACCCGACCGCGAGCAAGCAAAGTATAGGATGTAAGGGTGAAAAAATTTTGTTGAACATTTTTCTAAGTGTTGAGCTCGAACAAGGGTGCCGAACGAGACCGCTGAGGGTGATCATGAATGACCGGTTGCGAAAAAAATGAAAATTTTTCTAAGTGTTGGGCTGAGTCAAGGATGGCGAGGGAGACCACTGAGGGTGATGGTTTGGCATCGATAACCGACTGAGTGATGGAGGTATGGGAGGGTTGGTGAGGTGTGTTGCATGCATACCTGGCAGGGGCGGTCGCGAGACCTGGGGGGTGTCAACTGACAGAGTTGAGACTTAGTAACGTGGCTCGAGCCACCTCGAGCACCAGGCACCAAGTCGGTATGGGATGTGAGGCTGAAGGGGTTGGGAAGAGGTGAAGCCCCCAAGGTAGTGGGTGATGGTATCAAGAGTGGTGTTAGTAGACTTGTGCAAGAGCAATGTAGCTTGAAAATTTTCTAAGTCTGAAAAATGTGACTTCATGGATGGCTTGGTGGAGGCTGTGATTGGTAGTCCTGATAGCCCTACGTTGCTGAGGCATGGTTGCTTGGGTGTGTCGGGCACGGGATGAACTGCACTGCGATCTCACCTCCCCAGCAGAGTCGCCAAAATGATGCCAAGGAAAATGAATTCGCAGTCGACATGGATGTGCCACAAGGAATGCAGTCCTAGTCAAATGCCAAGTGTGATGATGTGGGACACAGCAAGGGCAGAGACCAAGGGCTTCCCAGACAGAGCCTGAGGGTGGCAGTTTGCGAGGGCGATGGCGCAGGGTGAATACATGACGACAGTCACAGTCCGATGCTTAGGTCTGAAGTCAGGTTCCTGTATGTTTCTCTCTAGGATTCTAGAGTGAGAAAGTAAAAGTGTTCTGAAAATGTCCAACCTTCCAAATGAATTCTCAAGACCTCTATTTATAGAGGTTGAGATGATGATGTCATTACGTGAAACGTGGTGCTCCCCAGGAGTGATAAGTCACCGAGGGGTCCACAGCTGCTGGTGCTCCACGGACTGTCAAATTGCATATTCACCCGGCCTACCCCGCACAGCGTCACTCTGTCTGTCTGGAAAGACTGGCTCCCATAGCGTCTATGTGGCCAGAGAACCCCCTTGATCTAGCCTCCAATCCAAGCCCTTGCAGAGTCCCACAAGCCTGGCAGTGGTGGGGAAGACTCAACGCCCAACTGCCAGGCGGATTAGGCGCAATGCCTTCCGAAGACCTGCTCCCATCTCAGAGTGACCCAGGGATCATAGTCCCTAAAGGTGCCAATGCGAGCCCCCAGTGCCGGAGCACGTAGGCCAGTCACGAAGACACCCTGACGGAGATAGTGTCCCGAAGGAGTCGCCTATCCCGCTGCTGCGAAGGGTCCTCGTGTCGAAGCACTACAAACGGAGCCCCCCAGAATAAAGACGGTGATAGCTTTATGGGAACGAGCCTATCCCGTTGTGAGGGGTCCTCGTGCCAGAGCACTACGAGCGGAGCCCCCCGGACGGTGATGGCTTTTAGGTTGTGAGCCCATCCCGTGGTGGCAATGACTATAAGGTTGTGAGTCCATCCCGTTGCGAAGGGTCCTCGTGCCGGAGCCCCCCGTGATTGTGACGGCGATGGCTTTAAGGTTGTGAGTCCATCCCGCAGTTGATTGTGACGGCGATGGCTTTTAGGTTGTGAGCCCATCCCGCAGTTGATTATGTCGGCGATGGCTTTAAGGTTGTGATCCCATCCTGCAGTTGATTGTGCCAGCCATGGCTTTAAGGTTGTGAGCCCATCCTACTGTGATTGTGCCGGCGATGGCTTTAAGGTTGTGAGCCCATCCCGCAGTTGATTGTGTCGGCGATGACTTTAAAGTTGTGAGCCCATCTCGTTGTGAGGGGTCCTCATGCCGGAGCACTACGAACGGAGCCCCCCGAAAGCATGTAACATGATTGTGGCGCATGGGCGCGATGCCGACGGCATTAGACAATACCTGTTGCCATGGGCACATGTCATGGAAGTGGCGCACGGGCGCGGCGACGAACGTCACAGAGACAATACTTGGTGCCGGGACATATGTCATGAGAATGGTGCAAGGGCACAGGCGACGAACGTTGCGGGGATATACTTGGTGCCGGGGGCACGTGTCATGGAAGTGGCGTGTGGGCGTGACGACGAACGTCGCGGAGATATACTTAGTGCCGGAGCACATGTTATGGAAGTGGCGCATGGGCACGGCGACGAACGTCGCGGAGCAATACTTGGTGCCGGGGCAAATGTCATGAGAATGGCGCATGGGCACGACGACGAACGTCGCAGAGCAATACTTGGTGACGGGGCACGTGTTATGAGATAGCACAAAGGCGCAATGACGAACATCGTGGAACAATACTTGGTGCCTGGGGCACGCATCATGAGAATGGCGCAAGGGTGAGGCGACGAACGTCGCCGAGATAATACTTGGTGCCGGGGCACATGTCATGGAAATGGCTCATGGGCGTGACGACGAACGTCGTAGAGATAATACTTGGTGCTAGGGCACATGTCATGGAAATGGCGCATGGGCGCGGCGACGAACGTCGCGGAGATAATACTTGGTGCTGGGGCACGTGTTATGAAAGTGGTGTAGCGACAAACGTCGTGAAGCCATACTTGGTGCCGGGGGCACGAATCATGATGATGGCGCACGGGCGCTGTGACGAACATCGCAGGGATACACTTGGTGCCGGGGCATATATCATGAGAACGGCGCACAGGCGCGACGACAAATGTCGCGGAGATGGCGCACGGGCACGCGTTGACTGTCCAAAAGATGGGATTTTAGCTGAGTGTACCTGTCATAACAAGATGATGAATGCAACATGTAGTAATGACAAAGTTGGGAGTGATGGTTTGCGGTCGTCGGTGACGGGTTATTCAGTGGTAGTGCGCGACTTTGGGTGATGGGCATCGCGGGAGCGGTATACGGTCATGGACGATGGACGTCACGAGGTTGATGCAAGAAAGACTTCACGAGGTTGATGGATGACGGACGTCGCGAGGTTGATGGATGACGGACGTCGCGAGGTTGATGGACGACAGACGTCGCGAGGTTGATGCCCGACGGACGTCGCGAGGTTGATGCACGACGGACGTCGCGAGGCAAGGTTGATGCACGACGGACGTCGAAAGGTAGATGCACGACGGACGTCGCGAGGTTGATGCACGACGAATGTTGCGAGGTTGATCTACGAACGTCCGTAAACATCGTGGAGGTGCAAGGACTTGAGAAAACAAGTGCGCACGAAAAGAGAGGTCATAGGCCAACAATTGGGGGAAGGCCAATGCCAACCCCCTTGGGGAGGCCGAGGCCGACCCTAGGGGGTGGCTAAGGCCGCAACTCCCAAGAAGGGAGGCCAAGGCCACTCCCCCTTATTGGTGAACTTCGGGTGCGCCGACGATAGGTGTTTCAATGGGCAATGACGAATCTGAAAGTTGCATTACGACGAGGACGTCGACGTGAATCGTACCCACATGATGAACAAGGTGCCAAAGTCACATAAAGAGAGTATGGGGCTAACAAAGTTTGAAAGGGGCTTTGCGCGAAAAGTGAAGAGCCGAAACCGAGGGGGAAGGCCAAGGCCAACCCCCCATTGGAGGCCGATCCCATGGCCTTGGGTGAGGCCGAGGCCTACCTAATGGGTTTGGCCAAGGCCTTTGCCCCTTGAGGGGGTTGCTCCGGTTGCGCTGTCGGTTGATGTTTTTGATGAAAAGGTGCTTGGGTGGTCGCGGTGCAACAATCGTGCTACCGTGAGTGACGTCAACGTTAAATAATTTGTGACTAAGTCGCGCACGAACGAAGCGAGAAACACATGTGACTTGGGCGCGCACATTTTGACCGGTTCGATGCGTTAGAAAAATGACTGTTGACAATGTCGACGTGTTCGCGTGAAATGGGACCCCTAGTGGTCCCTTGGGTATGACCAGAATAGGTTGAGAACATTATTTATAGCTCGTGATTTTTTGGTCCATTTTGTCAATTTTGAATATTAAGCAGTCAAAAGGAGGGACAAAATTTCATTTTTTTCAATAAATTTTTAATAGAAAAAAGCCCCAACTTATACCAAACTCACGGCTCACTTCCCTGAGTTCACTGCCCCCGCCTCTCCCTTCCCTCCCCATCCACCGTCCCTCCCAGGTCACCACCTGTTTGCATCAACAAATATTTTTTTCAAAATGACATGTCTTTATTTAAATACCACTAAATGGCATTAATTTTTATTTGTGAAAAAGAGATGAAAATGAATTCAAATCAAGAAGTTACTTTCTAACTTTTGAAAATATGCTCCAATTGATAAGGGGTAAGTGGTTACTTATTATGTAACTGGTAGGAGTTATTTTGTAAGTGGGTAGTTTGTCATTAAGTGAGTAGTTTGTCTTTTACTGGTAGTTATTTTCTACAAAGTTTGTAATATAGATGGTGGGTCAATAAGGAGCAGAAAGGATCAATCATCAATCATCATCAACTAGACATATCAAGACTTTTTCTTTATTCTCATGTTTAAAGGTTTTGGCTGCTTAACGATAGGAAGTTCAGTTTCCAGACTTAGGAACATTGTTGTGTAAACATTCACAATCAATCAAAGCTCTCTTTGTCCTTTATGGGCGCACAGTCTTTTACTTGCAATTTTTATTTGTTTGTCAAAATTTTTCACTTTTAGGGAAGTCTCTAGGCCTTAGGGGCAAAAAAGATCCCATACTTTTAAACGATTGTGCCGCGGGTGAACAAATCGATTGTGAGTTTGCGCAGCAGCGCAAACACCACCTTACTTCCAGTCGTTCCCTCTCCCCTCTCACCCATCCACCTTCCCCCCATCTCTTTTTCTCTCTATCTCCCCTACATCCCTATCCACATTCCCCTGCATCACCACCCTAGTCCCCGCACCACCATCTTCTCATCTTTCTTTCCCCCGTGTCTCCATCCACCATCATGGAAACTACCATCTAATTCCATCGCCAACACCCACACCATCACACCACCACCACACTCACGATCACCGACAGCCAAAAATTGGCACCACCCATCACCATATCAATCTGCTACCACCAGCAAACCAATCGCCAAAGGGTGGGGGTTGTGGATCGATGTGCATGGTGTGTGCGGGTGCGTACTTGTGCGTGGTATGCCATGGTGTGTGGGGGTGCTTGCGTGTGTATGGTGTGTGGAGGCAATGGTGCACTTAGGGATTAATAGACGGTGGCAGCGGCGCACTTAAGTCTGATGGTGCGGTGGATTCGGGTTTGAAGGTGGTGGTTGGGGGAGAAGAACGGGGTCAAAATCTAGTGAAATGGTCCCAAAGAAAATGCATATATATATATATATATATATATATATATATATATATATATATATAAATTATTGTTCCCAACCTATTCTGGTCATACCAAAGGGACCACTAGGGGTCCCATTTCACGCGAACACGTCGACATTGTCAACAATCATTTTTCTAACGCATCGAACCGGTCAAAGTGAGCGCGCCCAAGTCACATGTGTTTCTCGCTTCGAGCGCTTCGTGCGCGACTTAATCACAAATTATTTCATGTTGACGTCACTGACAGTAGCACGATCGTCGCACCACGACCACTCAAGCACCTTTTCATAAAAAATGTCGACCGACGGTGCAACCAAAACTACGGGGTCAAGGGGCAAAAGCCTTGGCCAACCCCATGGGGTCGGTCTCGGCCTCACCCAACACCATGGGGTCGGCCTCAGCCTTACCCAAGGCCATGGGGTCGGCCTTGGCCTCCCATAGGGGGTTGGCCTTGGCCTTCCCCCCCGGCTCTTCACTTTTTGCGCAAAGTCCCTTTTGCACTTTGTTCCTCTGTACACTCTTTATGTGACTTCGGCACTTTGTTTGTCATATGGGTACGATTCATCTCGACACACTCGTCATAACGCAGCTTTCAGATTCATCATTGCTCATCAAAACACCTACCGTCGGCGCATCCAAAGTTTGCCAAAAGGGGAAGTGGCCTTGGGATACAAAAATGGAAGTTGACCATTTGGCCTTGGCCAACCCCAAGGGGTCGGCCTCGGCCTTCCCCTGACCTAGGGGATCGGCCTTGGCTTCCAGGAGGGGTTGGCCTCAGCCACTTTCCCCCAGTGGTTCACCCCTTTGCGCATACTCTTTTCGCACTTTTTTTGCTTCGTACGTGATTTTGACATTTTGATCGTCACATAGATACAACTCGCGTCGACACACTTGTCATAACGCAACTTTTGGATTCATCATTGCTCATCAAAACACCTACCGTCGGCGTGCCCAAAGTTCACCAAAAGGGGAATGGCCTTGGCCTCCCTTCTTGGGAGTTAGCCATTGGCCTTGTCCACCCCCTAGGGTCAGCCTCAGGCTCCTCAAGGGGGTTGGCCTTGGCCTTCCCCCAATTGTTGGCCTATGGCCTCTCCTTTCGCATGCACTTGTTTTCTTGAGTCCTTGCACCTCTGCAATGTCTACGAACGTTCGTACATCAACCTCGCAACGTCCGTCTTCCATCAACCTCGCGACGTCCGTCGTCCATAAACCTCGCGACGTACGTCGTGCATCAACCTCGCGACGTCTGTCGTGCATCAACCTCGGGACATCCGTCGTCCACCAAACTCGCGACGTACGTCGTGCATCAACCTCGCGACGTCTGTCGTGCATCAACCTCGCGACGTCCGTCGTGCATCAACCTCGCGACGTACGTCGTGCATCAACCTCGCGACGTCTGTCGTGCATCAACCTCGCGACGTCCGTCGTCCATAAACCTCGCGACGTACGTCGTGCATCAACCTCGCGACGTTTGTCGTGCATCAACCTCGCGACGTCCGTCGTCCATCAACCTCGCGACGTACGTCGTGCATCAACCTCGCGACGTCTGTCGTGCATCAACCTCGCGACGTCCGTCGTCCATCAACCTCGCGACGTACGTCGTGCATCAACCTCGCGACGTCTGTCGTGCATCAACCTCGCGACGTCCGTCGTCCATCAACCTCGCGACGTCTGTCGTGCATCAACCTCGCGACGTTCGTCGTCCATTAACCTCGCGACGTACGTCGTGCATCAACCTCGCGACGTCTGTCGTGCATCAACCTCGCAACGTCCGTCGTCCATCAACCTCGCGATGTCCTTGGTCCATCAACCTCATGACGTTCGTCGTCCATCAACCTCGCGACATCCGTCATGCATCAACCTTGTGACGTCCGTCGTCCGTGACCGCATACCGCTCCCGCAATGCCCATCGCCCAAAGTCGTCACTACCACCGAATGACCTGTCGCCGACAACCGCATTCCATCACTCCCGACTTTGTCATTACTACATGTTGTATTCATTATCTTGTTATGACAGGTACACTTAGCTCACATCCCATCTTCACAACACCCGACGCGCGCCCGTGCGTCGGCTCTACGATGTTCGTTGCCTGCACCCTTGCGCCATTCTCATGATGCGTGCCCCCGGCACCAAGTATTTATCCACGACGTTTATCACCGCGCCCTTGCGCCATTCTCATGATACATGCCCCCGGCACCAAGTATATCCCCGTGACGTTCGTTGCCTGCGCCCTTGCGCCATTCTCATGACATGTGCCCTAGCACCAAATATTGTCTCCACGACGTTCGTCGCCGCGCCCATGCGCCACTTCCATGACATGTGCCCATGGCACCAGGTATTGTCTCTGTGACGTTCGTCATCATGCCCATGCACCATAATCATGTTGCATGCTTCCGGGGGACTCCGTTCGTAGTGTTATGGCACAAGGACCCCTCGCAGCGGGATGAACTCACAACCTTATAGTCATCGCCGCCACGGGATGGGATCACAACCTTAAAGCCATCGCCGGCACAATCAAATACGGGATGGGCTCACAACCTTAAAGCCATCGTCGGCACAATCAACTACGGGATGGGCTCACAACTTTAAAGCCATCGTCGGCACAATCAACTACGGGATGGGCTCATAACCTTAAAGCCATCGCCGATACAATCACTAGGGAATGGGCCCACAACCTTAAAGTCATCGCCGGCACAATCACTCCTGGATGGGCCCACAACCTTAAAGCCATCACCGGCACAATCACTGCGGGATGGGCTTACAACCTTAAAGCCATCGCCGGCACAATCAACTGCAGGATGGGCTCACAACCTTAAAGCCATTGCCGGCACAATCACAGTAGGATGGGCTCACAACCTTAAAGCCATCGCTGGCACAATGAATTGTGGGATGGACTCACAACTGCAAAGCCATCACCGTCTTCATTTCGAGGGGCTCCGTTCGTAGTACTTCGGCACGAGGACCCTTCGCAGCAGCGGGATAGCGATTCCTTTGGGACTCCGCCAGGGTGTCTTCGTGACTGGCCTACTTGCTCCAGCAATAGGGGCTCACGTTGGCACCCCTATGGACTATGACCCTCGGGTAACTCCGAGACGAGAGAAGGTCTTCTGAGGGCATCGTGCCTAGTCTGCCTGGCAGTTGGGCGTCGGGTCTTCCTCACCACTGCCAGGCCAGTGGGACTCTGCAAGGGCTTGGATTGGAGGCTAGATCAAGGGGGTTCTCTGGCCACACCGACCCTGGGGGAGCCAGTCTTTCCAGACAGACAGAGCGACGCTGTGCGGGGCAGGCCGGGTGAATATGCGATTCAACAGTCCGTGGAGCACCAATAGCTGTGGACCCCTCGGTGACGTGTCACTCCCGGAAAGCACCACGTGTCGCGTGATGACATCATCTCAACCTCTTTAAATAGAGGTCTTGAGAATTCACTTTTGCACTTGTACATTTT
This sequence comes from Escallonia herrerae, assembly GCA_033070095.1. Lineage (NCBI taxonomy): Eukaryota > Viridiplantae > Streptophyta > Magnoliopsida > Escalloniales > Escalloniaceae > Escallonia > Escallonia herrerae. Next base: position 58,583 of record JAVXUP010000740.1, read on the forward strand.
TTGAGAGGGACATTTTCCAAAATACTTTCACTTTTTCACTTTGGAATCCTAGAGAGAAATATACAGGACCCTGACTCTATCGAACTGTGACTGTCGTCGTGTATTCACCATGCGCCATCGCCATCGCCATCGCAGCACTGTCACCCTCAGGCTTTATCTGGGAAGCCCTTGGTCTCTGCCCTTACTTCACCCTTGCTGTGTCCCACATTATCACACTTGGCATCTGACTCGGATTGCATTTTTTGTGGCACCTCCACATCGACTGCGAACCCACTTTCCTTGGCATCAATTATTATTGTTGCCCTTCAATTTGATCACCACTTAACGACTGAAATTGACAAATTAAACCAAAAGGTTACAGAACCAAAAATAACTAATGACATTAAAATATTTGATAAAGTAACATCATAAAGGCACGTAACCCAATGGTTTAAAGAACCAAGCTTCGTAACATCCGAATGGTGGTCTTCCACCTCTCTCTCTTGTTTCTAATTTATCCACTTAAGTTTTTCCTTTAATTACTCACCACCAAATAAGAGGAGGTGGCAAGTCCTCCAACAATTAATCCAAAGAGTAGCACGTTGAACACCACTAATACAAACAAGCAAATTAGCTCCAAACTTTTGTATAATTTCATTTTGGCCCATAATTGAATCTAACATTTATTTTATGTAGACAACTAATGTAACACTGATAAAATATTTCAATTAAATTTACAATGTGTTTAAACATAATAAAATAATTAAAAATTAATTAGGATTGGGGCCTCACACTTTCTTTTACGTAATTTAATCTTTTTTCAGCCAGATTATAATACACAGCCTAAGTAATTCACTTAATTGGTCTAAACTAAACAATAAAGGACTAAGTTGCGCTCCTCCGTGATCAAACAAGTCAGGCCAAAACTTTTGAAGTTCCCATTTTCTTTGTAGAAGAAGACACATTTGGAAACAGAGTTATGACAAAGAACAGTTTCATCTTTTTATCCAAAGGGATCTGGTCTGTACTATACATATAAAAGAAGGCATAAACCTTTCCATTTGGTGTCAGGATTGCTGGCTTTGATATACGTGTAATCGTAAGTATGGAAAGAGTTGTGCGTTTATGATTGTATATTATGGAGTACGTGAATATTGTAACAGAATAATAACGGCCTCTGAAAATTCACTTTGTTTTGCTAAGGAGCCTAAGCGACCTTATTATAATGTTATAGTCCTAAAACCGTGGAAAAGCTACGGTTTAGGCAGTCCTAAACTATCACAAAAGAGGATTCTAAAATTTGACAATATTATAAAAATACTCCTCCACGAATCGATACATTTCACCCGCCACAACAAAAGCTAATACACTCACATGCCAAGGGATTCACATCTCCTCAAAAATATCTTAAAAGCTTTTACTCTAATGTGCATGGATGAAGTATCAAGAGCCCAAAAGTTCGAACTAAGTGAGACTAGACTTACTCAGGTTAAACCCAACATGTACGTACTAAAACAAACCAACTGCGTTGGATTAAAAGACTAGAATAAAGGCAAAATAGACGAGAACAAAGTACATAACAATATTTCTGTAAACAATTATTTTATTGAGAATGCATATTTTTCAAGTTATTAATTGTCTTATTTGTCCTTTTCTTAAAGCTTCTTTTATACATTTTCTCTAGTCAAAGGTTTCAAGGTATACAAATTGATAATTGTAAATGGTTTACTGTAAAACGCTCCAACCAGCTCAATTGATAAATCACTTTAACATTATTCACATTTCCAACTTTTTGGTGCAAGACATTTGCTAGCACTCTTGCTTAACCAAAAGGTTGTTCAAGAAGGTTTGGTGTTTTTTGACTTTCTCATGACACTGGTGGCATTAGAATTTATACAATAATACTTTCATTAAACTTCTATCGAAAAGGGTTAGACTATGGTGGCATGGAATGTATCGTAAATTCCTAGCAAAAATCAGTATAGAATGTGCAAAAGTTACTATCCAATATATAATCAAAACATACTATCTATTGCTACATATATAAACTTTACAAAACTATCACTGTTTTGCAAATCCATAGCTAGTTTTAGTGAATCCACTATTTTGATACATCTTTGCTCGTGTGATAATAAGTTTTGCTTAACAAGATAAGGTCATTGAACATGCAATCAAATGTCACCAAAGTTTTAAATTGCTAAGAGAATGATTATAGCAACAACTTCTCAAAAAGAAATAAAAAAGAAAAAGAAAAAAAGTAATTCACAGACAAAATTAAAGTAACATTGACAACAATGAATACATCAAAATAGAGAAAACATCACATCAAATAATCAAATATTGAATAAGTTAAATGATAAATTACAAAAAGGAAAATTGCGTAAAATACCCCTGTGGTTTGGGGTAGTTGCAAAAAGGCCCCTCCTGTTACAAAATTTGCAAGAAGACACCGGAGATTGCAAAAGTCTTGCAACCGACGATTCCCGTAACAGAATGATAAAAATGTCTAAATTACCTTATATATATATATATATATATATATATATATATATTGTAATTGTTAGCCTATCCAAAACCAAGGCCATTTGGTAAAAAAAAACCCCTAAATCTACAATTAGGGCCGGTTATGAAAAATCATCCGGCGATAATCACGGCTGCCTGGCGAGCTTCCCGTAGGGCCAAAGTCGATCTAGTGCCGACAGGCGAGATATCCTCAACCGGGACCCTTGAATGGCATCAGCGATGGCCTATCAGTGGTGGCGGCGCCGGCGCATGTGGATGGGGTTGATGGTAGGCGACGACATAGGTTCACGGAGGGTGGACGGGGCAAGTGGCGGCAACGCCTGGCGGGGTTGGCCCAAACTGTAGAAACTCTAACTGTAGATCTAGGTTTGTTTTTTAAATTGTAGATCTAGGCTTGTGGTTTGTGAATAAGGATGGTGGAGGTGGCGCAATAGGCTTGTGGTTGGTGACGTGGAGTTCGCGGTGGGTGGAAGCCACCGGTGGGGGCGGTGCACTTGGCTTGGGTTGATGAAGGAGCTAGCGGCAGTGGAATAGGGGTGGTCTCTGTAGGTGGTTGGGGCTAGCTGTTTCGGAGGTAAACGGGGCTGGACAGTGGTGGCAGAAACGGGCGGTGGCAGAAATAGGGGGTGGTGGTGGTCGATGGGCCCTAATGAGGGTGGCGGCTAGATTTTGGGCTTGGGGGAGCTGCTGTTGGGCGATTTGGCTGAGCAGATGGCTGCGGCTGCGGCTGATCGTACTGAGGCGGCGGTGGTAATTAAGGCTTAGGATTTGGGAAAGGAAGAAGACAGAAAGGACATTTTTGTCATTCGTTAAGTTAATCTCTACCAAACGCACTCTTCAGGAGCGTGAATATCACATGTCGTTAGTTTGAATCATTTTTTTGACAGTTGCAAGACTTTTACAATCTCCGGTGCCTTTTTGTAATTTTTATAATAACAGAGATCTTTTTGTAATTATCCCAAATCACAAGGATATTTTACGTAATTTTTCCTTACAAAAATAGTCTTTTAACTATTACAGTTGCGGTAACTATTACAGTTGCGGTACTCAGCAAACATTTCAATGTCATTCATCCATTTCGTGACAGCCAAAAAGAGGGACAAAATTGTCAAATACAATTAAGTTTTTGAATAGAAGAAAAAGCCCCAACATTATACCAAACTCACGAGTCATTTTCCCAAGTTCGCTGCCGCCGCCTCGCCCTCCCCTCCCTATCCACCGTCCCTCCCAAGTCACAACCTTACTTCCAGCTCCAGCCGCTCCCTCTCCCCTCGTCCCCATCCCCATCCCCTTTCCCCTCGTCTCTTTTTCTTTCTATCTCCCCTCCGTCCCCATCCACATTCCCCTGCACCACCACCCCAGACCCCCGCACCACCATCTTCTCATCTTTCTTTCCCCCGTGTCTCCATCCACCGTCGTGGAAACTACCATCTAATTCCATCGCCACCACCCACGGCCATCCCACCAGCACCACCCTCACAATCACTCACAACCAAAAATTGGCACCACCCATCACCATATCGATCTGCTACTACCACCAAACCAATCGTCAAAAGGTGGGGGTTGTGGATCGATGTGCGCGGTATGCGGGATTGTGGCCTTGTGCATGTTGTGCGGGGGTGCTTGCGTGTGTGGAGGCAGTAGTGCACTTAGGGGTTAAGTGACGGTGGCAGCGGCACACCTAGGGCTGATGCTGCGGTGGCTTCGGGATTGAGTGTGGTGGTCGGGGGAGAAGAACGGGGTCAAAGTCTAGTGAAATGGTCCCAAAAAAAATGTATATATATAAATTATTATCGTTGCCCTCTAAATTGATCACGGCTAAAATTGACGAAATAAATCAAAAGGTTACGTAATCAGAAATAACTAATGACATTAAAATATTTGATAAAGTAACATCATAAATGCACGTAACCCAATAGTTTAAAGAAGCAAGCTTCGCAATTTAAGCCCACATTAGATCACCTGCCACATTGGCTCACCAATTGAAAACTAGGGGTGCAACTTGGGAATGGTAACCCGTGGACAACTCGTGTCAGCCCGCAAAAATATGGGCATGGACTTACTTTTGTAGTGACCGTAGTGGACGTGGGCTCAAAATTTTGAGCCAGTAAAAAATATGGGCTGGACATGGGCAAAGATTTCTACAAGCCCGTCCAGCCCGTGGGAAAACCAGCCCGTCTCTTTTACTCATTAAAAATCGTGAATCACATAAGTCTATGCAATATTGACCCTCAAACTCTTAACCTAATAGAATACTACTCTATTTCTTTTTTGTACTTTCTGAACTCTTAGCCCCCACTTCGACAAAATCAAATCCTCAAAGCGAAAGATATACTCATATTCTTGTCTTATTTTTCTGAACCAGGTTGAGCGACGGTTTTCACTTTTGTTCATGTTTAAAGATCTTTGAAGACTTTACTTTTTCTACTTTATTATATTTCTTATTATAGGATTAGAGATTCTTATTTTTTTTCTCTCTCATTATGTCCCAAATAGTTGTTTCCATGCTTATATTTAAGTTTTTTTTTTGAGATTTTAATGTACTTTATTTTATTATCACAACTAAATTGTAGAGTTGGATAGTCAATGATATGTTTCGGAATCGTTTTAAAAAAAAGTAATTTTTAACCATGGACAACCCGTGGACAGCCCGCGTCCAGCTCGTGTTCACCAAAATTTTGATGGGTTTGACGTGGACACATATTATTTGGCCCGTAGATGGGCTGGACTGGACATGAACATGCCTTTTGGAGAGTGAGCTGATCATCGTCCAAACCTGCCCGAGTTGCACCCCTGTTGAAAACAAACATGATTACCATCAAACACCCACATGCATGCCACTTCTTTCCACGCGACCAACCAGTGCGTGCAGTACTGCTCCTTATAGTATTGTTTAGAAAAAATAGCCACCCAACTGTATAGAGTAGCCTGTGGGGGTGGAGAAAAATCTAAGGTAAAATGGTGGGGCTGTGGGATGGTAGCGCTGCAAGAGAGCTGAAACCTCTGGTGCACCTATTGTTCCCACTCTCTGTGCACTGGATTGCCGAGGAGATGACTGTTTCTGTCCTGGTTGATGTCACCACTGCTGCTCTTTGTCCCGGAAAGTCCACCAGCTGCTCTCAAGCAATCTACATTAATGGTCTTCAGCAAACGGTGCTCTCTCTCTCTCTCTCTCTCTCTCATATTTCTCTTCTTCCTCCCCTGTTAATCTCTATATCTCCACGAGTCATTTTCGTGTTCTCTTCTGCCTCTCACAATCCCCTGTTAATTGTTCTCTTTTAAAGATTAATCTCTATACCTTTAAAAGAACAGACAAGTAGATTTTCTTTGATATGTCAATCGTCGGGCCTTTCGAATCGATTTGAGGGCTCTGGTAATGGACAAGTTTGCTGTTTCTTTTGCATGTCTATATGACCCTTTCAAATCGATCTGGAGGCTTTGGTATCTAGGCATAAGTTTTGTCCGTCGACCATTAAAATGGATTTTGTGGCTCTGGTATAGACAAGGAATTTTTCATTGATACGTCGTTCGTCGACTCTTTCGAATCAATTCGAGGGCTGCGATAAAGGACCAATTTTTTTTTTTACTTTTTGCATGTCTAGACGACCCTTTAAAATCGATTTGGGGGCTACAGTATCTAGGCATAAGTTTTGTCTGTCGACCATTCAAATTGATTTGGTGGCTCTGGTAAGAGGCAAAATTTTCTTCAACATATTGTTTGACACAACGTTGTTACTGTTGGCTTCGGCTTCGAACAATGTCCATATCCCCTTTGAACTACGTTGGTCTAATTTATCTTTAGAGGATACATAGGAAGCCGGTGCAAGTTCGACCTCATAAATGTCGTCCTTTTTATGGTGATGTTCACCCGCGGGGTGCTCTATCCCTGAGGGGTTCTGTAGACACCCCATTTTTGTAGGCACTTATAAGGCTTTATTATTTATTTAGAGTGCATTATTGAGTCTAGGCTTAGTAATGTGGTTTATTTGATTAATTTAGTTCAGTCTAGTTTAATTGTCCATTCTAGTAATTGCATGTCAAGTCCCAGTCTAGTCCAATTGCTCCAGTCCAGTCCAAGGTCTAGATTATTTTAATTGATGTAATTTGTCTCGATAACTTGGAGAAATAATCCATGATTTATGCTTGGCATAAAGATTAAATCAATTTGTTTTTTTGGTTAGGAAACGACTTATAACGAATCTGGTACATCCTATTTGTGATTTCAGATGTAATTACAGAAATTAGGGACAGATCATGCCTCAAAATTCAAAAAATTATTTTTAATTAATAGGGTGAACCGATCAGTTTTCGACTAGTTGGCCGTTAGTTGACTTTTGTTAATTTGCGATTTTATCCCTTATTCTGACTTATCTCCAGCGTTGCAGATTGACATTGTCAATCTTGTCAGATCCTACGACTCTGAGCACTATAAAAAGGGGTCTTGGCCTTCATTTTAGGGGGTCAATTTTTGGTAAATGAAAATAACTTATTCTCTTTAAAGCTTGTATGCCATTTCTCTGTGAAGTGTCATACTATCTCTCTCGAGAAGCCTAACCATTCAATCCAACTTAAAAACATCTCTTTACTCTTTGCATCGTGGATCCTATGATCCCCGTGTCGTCAAGGAGTTTATGTACTAGCTTTCTGAGGGTATATATGATATAGATTGTCTCCCTTCCCCGTAATCACATTCATTTTACAAACAACAAAAAGTCCTTTTACCATTTCTTATCTAAGTCTAAGTCTCGAAATGTATATTACTCCCCGTAGGACCAGAGTCGAACTATAGTGATTTTGATTCCGATTAATCCAATCGGATACGTAGGTCACTCGACCTCTCTGTCTAGTTCAAGCCAAAAATAGAAAATTTAACCTAGGGTGAGTTTTATTGTATTTTACATGCTACATGTTTTTAAAGTCATTAATCACTAGAAGTGAAATAGAGACTGAAAGGGTGCAGCGGGTGCCTAACACCTTCCCGTAGTGTGACTTAATCTCCGGAACCCTCTCATGGTTTCCATAGATCAGTCGTCCTTCTTGGACACCTTTGAGTCCCTTTTAGGGTCTTCTTATTTATCTCAAGTTAAATAAGATGGAAACTCCATTAAAATACTTCCTAAGGGCTTTTCTGAGGCGGTTCACTACACTAACAACCATAAATTAAAGTTATCAGATCTAACAGACCCTCGTGTTCCTCGTAGGGTTGGTTTCCTATAGATCGTCACCTAAAAAAGTAAAGTAATGAGATAGAGCCTAGCAAGTACGCATATCATATCCCTGAAATAGATTTCGGGTTCATAAAATATACCATGGATTTTCTTTTTCAAGAGCAGAAACATAATCGCCTATCACTAAATAAACTTCATTATATGTATGTAGCATATTTGCACAATAGATCTAAAGCTGAGGCATGAAAACAAAAAGATTCATCACTCAATTACCAATGTAAACCCACTACTTCAGTATGTTGCGGCTGTGTACAAGCCCCATTGTCTAGGACTTGAAGTCCCTCCTCCACCTCGGGATAAATATCTTGTGGATAGTGAGATTTTCTTTGATATAAATATAGAGTTGGTAACAATTTTAAGATGCTAGTGCCGAGCCTTCTTCTTCAGAGTACTCCCTAAACGTCTATTCTCTGCAAAAAAGGAAAAAAAAAAAGGGGGGGGGGGGGGGAGAAGAAAAGCCTTTGGAATTTCCATCTTCCCACATGGGCATGTACTTAAATCGTACTGTTAAGAATATCCTTAAATCGTACTAATATAAGCTGCAAAAATAGTACATAGTGGCCGTCTGATCCATAAAATATCTGTGTTGGATTTTCCCATCTTCTCTTGTTTGGAAGTTACCAAAGTCATCATGCATATGGTATATTCAATTGATCGTTCTTTGAGTTCACTCATTCAAACAAATGCCTGATTGTGATCTTCAGGACACTCTCAATTAGATGTATTGGATTGGACTAGTGACATATAGAGCAATATCTTATTTCTGCAAATTTTCACTTTTTTGCGGGTTTGTTTGAATGTGTTTCTGCGTGTGCGCATGTGTGTTTGTTTCTTGGAAGGGGGCGGTAAGGTTTTAAAACTTTCGAGTCTCCAGTGTTGTTCTTCATGACTAAAAAATCTTAGGTAATCGAGTTTCTTTTGGTAATATTATTATGGTTTTAATTAACTAATCAGGTTGTATGAGTCATGGGTGTGTGGAGCCCGGAGTTTTGGTGAGGGCTTCATCAAGAAAGTCATAGGTCAACCATCAAAGTAGGTAACTCGTCATTTCTAATGGCAATTTTGAGTTTTGAGTTATGGGGATTCCACATGGGCATGTACCAGGTTGTGGCTGGAAAAGGGTAGTTGTTTCAATTAATCCTGTACATGGGACCCTAGTGATGCTTGATGCCATAGGTGTGGACTGGCATTTTTGTCACCACTCAGATGCATGAACTAATTGTCCTCTTTCTTGTTCATCACTATTTTAGGGGGACCATCTGAAACTTTGATAAGTAGAGCAGGACATTTTCAGCCCATATATGTTAGCCTCAGATTCTCCCTTCTTCCATTTCATCGTGGCTCAATTTGTATCCCTAATAAACCTGCTGGCAGCCTGTATGTTATGGTTTTTGGAACCACAACATTAGTGACACATATCGATTGAAGAATTGTTCCAGTTCCGGTTATTATTGTAACCAATGGTTATTGGGGTAAAGAAAATAACCTAACTAATCTACTAATAATTTCCTGCCAAACTAACAAACAAAAAGACTTAACAACTTTAACGTCGAGCCTAAACGGCATCGCAGAGGCATCTCCCTATTGCGACGATTAAGGTAAATAGCTTCCCTTTTAAAATCTATTTCCAATTATTCCTTTTCATAGCAGCCCGATCATTCCTTTTCATAACTGCACCACCCTCATAAAAGTACGGTGCAACTTGGACTGGGCAATCCGTATCAGTCCTTAAATATGATTGTAGGCTTACTTTTACAAAGACTATGGTGGATGTGGGCACAAAATTTTGAGCCTCTAAAAATTGTGGGCTGGGCGCGAGCAAAGGTTTTTTAAAGGCTTGCTTAACCCTTTCAATTTTCATATCACATGAATATATATTTTTTTCCTACAGTCTTTAACATCCTCTAACCATATGAGTTTGGAGACCTTTGAAAACTTTTTTTTTTTTTTGCTTTGTTTCCTATTATAGGAGTTGACTTTTTAAGATTTTTTTTGAAACTCTTATCCTTTTCTTTTTCTTATATTTTGTCCTAAAACATTTTTTCCTTGCTTATATTTAAATCTATTTTCAAACTTCACCGTACTTTTCTTCACTATACTAATTAGTAGACTTGATGGTAATTGATATCTTTAGAAATTAAGTAAACAAAAACTCAGGACTATTTAGTAGGCTTGGATGGTAATTGATATGCTTAAAATTTTAAGTAAATAAAAACTAATTTGAAACCATGGACAACCCGCGTCCAGCCCTTGCCCACTAAAATTTTCATGGGCTGGACATGAATATTATTCTGCCCGTAGATGGACTGGGCGGCTGGTCATGGGCACAAGTTTTTGATAACCTGCTGGGCATGGTCCAATCCTTGGGCCCGTCCAGCCAGTGCCCACCAAAATTTTGATGGGTTGGGCGTGGACAAGTATTATTCGGCTTGTTGATGGGCTGGGCATGGGCACAAGTTTTTGAGAGTGGGCTGGGCATGGTCCTACCCCTAAACTCGTCCAGCCAGCCCAAGTTGCAGCCCTAGGGACATTGTCCTCAAGGTTCAAAGCTGGAAAAATGAGCACGAAGTGAATCGCAATCCTCCCAAGCAGAATCTTCAAGAGAACTGTTGGTCCAATGAACCAGTACTTCAATAGCAACACAATTTTTGCTTTGACCATGTGGTGATTGATAATGGTGAATGGCTCCAAGAGTACTTGACTTTTACAGCCAATTTCAAGTAGGTTGGTGCATATAGTGTAAGAGTTACTAATATGCTTGTGGAGAAGAGAGGCATGTACTACAATATGGATTATTGCAGAGGGTGGAAGTTGAAGTTTATAGACGACAGTATTAACCTTCTCTTGGATTTGAAAGGACCATAATACTTATCGATGTGTTACAAATTCATCCTCAAAGCCAAGGATTGTTGTCCATAAGGCTTGAGTTTTAAGTAGACCCAGTCACCTGGAGAAACCTGCCCGTCAGTTCTGCGCTGATCTGGGAACCACTTCATTCTCTCTTGATCCCTATCATGGAGACTTTGAGTAACTGAGTCCTATTAGTGAAGGACTTTAGGAAGTCTACCGCCTACAATGTGCTATATTAGCTGTGTGAAAGACTAACAAAGGTGGGGTGTTACCATAGAGTCCTTGGAAGGGGGGTAAGGCCAAGAGCTTAGTTGCAGGAAACTCCTAATATGGTGACGTTTCTCTCTCGAAAACTCGCTTTTGCGATCCCAAGTTAGGAGCTCCATGGGACCTCGTCCCAAGCTACTATGGGAACTCGATCCCATTAGCTGGATAGAGATGCATGGAACAAGTAATAGAATACCTGAAAATCAAGTCCTTTTCAACTCAATTCCTTGTTTCTCTCTTTCTTCAAGTCCTTAAAGTCTCCTTGTCTGTTGTTGCTGGCTATGTAAACTATACTAAACAAATGATAATACTCTTTACGCATTTATTTATTCAAGCCGCTCCCAACCTCAGATTCTTCTTGGTGCTTACGCTCCCCCGCCCCCGTTCCCGCTCCCACCCCCGCTTTGTGCAACTAAGGCCAAGAGTAGTGTGGCAGTTGGTGTTGTACCAGAACTCGTCCAAAGACATCCATGACGACCACTTGTGAGGCCTGTGGCTTGTGATACCGCGAAGATATATCTTCAAACACCTATTCAACCTCTCAATTTGGCCATCAAACGGGGGTTGATAAGCTGTAATTGTTTTGAGTTTAGTTCCCAGTAGTTTGAAGAGTTCTTGCCAAAGGTGGCTAGTGCAAAGTTTGTCTCTATCCGATATAATCGAAATTGGTAACCCACGGAGTTTATAGATTTGCTCAAGGAAAATCAGAGCTAATGAGTGAGCAGTAATAGGTGGTGACATTGCAATGATAGTGTACATACTTGGTGAGTCTACCGATGACGACCAAGATACTAGCCTTGCCTGCTGAAAGAGAGAGTCCTTAATAAAATTCATGGTCTCCCAAGCTAGATTTGGTAAGTTGTAGTGGTTGTAACATGCCAGGAGATGGAATAGTCTATGTTTTAACTTCTGACAAGTACCACAGGCTGCTACCCAGGACTTGATATCTGGGCAATTAGAAGTACAATGAGTGAAGTTCCTGGAAAGTCTGTTGCCTTAGGTGTGTTCCACTGCCCACATAGAGCTTCCGTAGATGCTTAAGCATGCCATTACGAAGAGTGTACTCATGTTGTCCGTTGTCCTCCACTGTGGCTTGTATGATGGCTTGTTGAGTAGTGTCATCTCCTTCATGACTGTCTAAATGCTCATGCTGCTATGTGGGTAGAATGGTGGTGATAGCCTGACACTGCTCATCATTCTCCATGGTTCTTGATAATGCATCTGTAGCAAGGTTTTCCTTGCTCTTCTTATAAGTAATGGTATAATCATAGCCCAAGAGTTCCACTAAATACTCTCATCCAATCATATGTTGGATGAGAGTAGTTAGTCTTTGATCCTTAAAGAACTGGAGGCTTTTCTGATCTGTCTTATTTCAAACTTGTGCCCTTGTATATACGACTTCCATCTGCTAACTGCTGAGACCATGGCCAGCAGCTCTTTCTCGTAAGTTGAGAGGTCTTGATTCCTAGGGCACAAAGTTTTCTAAAAATGCTGAAAAATGCCTAGGGTCTGCCCTCTTCCATGAGAACAGCTCCAATACCCACTCGACTAGCATCAATCTCCAAGACAAATGGCTTATTGAAATTTGGCAGGGCTAGTGTTGGTATATCAGAGGGTCTGCTCCAAATTTTCAAGGCTAAGGTAGGCTCTTCAGTTTATACAAACAGCACCTTATTGAGTAGACCAGTGAGTGGTTTACCCATTAAGCCGTAGTGTCTCACTAATCTTCTGTAATGACCGGTTAACCCTAAGAACCCTCAGAGTGTGTTTGGATGAGATAATTGAACTTATGATTTCACTTTTATAGAGGATTTGAAAATACATCACACTAAATTCCTTGTTTGGATTATGATGAGATGGATTTACGAAAATTTAGGAGGGATTTACGTATGTCATCAAGGATTATTAGGATGAAATACGTAATGCCCGAAAAATTCATAGATTAATACCTAAAAGGATGCAGGTGCATTGCTCAATCCAAATGGCAAAACCTTGAGCTCATAGAGTTCCATATGAGTTCTGAAGGCAGTCTTCTATACATCAGCTTTATGCATCCTAAAGTGGTAGTCCCCAACTTTATATCCAATTTGGATCTATTTAACTCATGTAACAATCCTCAATAACAGGTATAGGGTTTTTATTCTTAATTTTAATAGCATTGAGGACCCTGTAGTCAACACAAAATCTCCACTCTCACTCTTCTTTTTCACCAATAGGACAGGTGAGGCAAAAGGATTAGTACTGGGCTGTATGATATCCTTTTCCGGCATTTCCTGGACCATTTCTTCAAAGGCTTCCTTCTGTACAAAAGGATACCCGTAAGGTCTCTGGTTTGCAGGTGTACTGCTAGCATGTGAGTGTATTTGATGATCATGGCTTCTCTTGGGTGGTAGTCCTGGTAGTGTATATTTCTGTATTAAGGTAGTGTATATAGGATCAGAGTAACCTCACCGACCTCCATCATTCGTGAATCTCACCGACCTCCATCATTCATGCATAAAGAAGCCACTAAGCATAAATTGACCCTTAGTCAAAAGCTTATGCATCTTGGCCTGAGAGATGTACTTGGATATTAATATGTCAGTGAGTCCTCTTAAATGCACCTTCTGCCATTCTTGGCAAAGAATATCCCTGGATTCTTAAAATTGGAAGTCACTGGATCACACTGTTGTAGCCACTGACAGCCTAAAAGTGCATCATAAACCCCCAAGGTAGAATCCTCATGTCTGCCTTAAAAAGATTGTCCTTGCATCACCCATCCAAATTCCTTGCACCTTCCATTACTTCCCAGCTTAGAGCCATATGCTTTTGAAGCACGAACTTCACCGGGTATAGAAGTTGAGTGTGGAAGGTGAACAGCGGGAGATCCAACCCCACCTCCGAAGGCGAATTGGTAAACAGAGGAGACTATAAAAAAAAATGGGGTAGCCTATACTGTGGCTTAGAGTGAAAGGTGGTTAATATAGCTTAGTTCGATTGATGCCTCAATGGAATCAGCCGAACACATCTCATAGTGCAGGGTACCGGCCAATCCATATAAGGAATATAATTTTGCCTCTGATTGCTGACCCAATCTACCGATCAAGATCGAAACAACAGGAGGACGCCCTTAGATGGATACCTTTGGACTTTGTCTGTTTTCGAGTTGAATGGACGTGGAGTCGCGCCCTGTCCTGCCAAAGCAAAAGAAAGAGAAGAGGCATTGACCTCTGCAAGTAAATTGGTCCTAGGCCTTATTGAAGAGCCCCAGGCTCTCGTTCATCTTACTAGTCTACAAGAAAGAAGGCAATGAGCAGTGAGTGCTGGCTCGAGCAGCTTTAAAGATAGGGGTAGTAAGGTACGAGAAGCGGTGGTATCGGGTTGAGCAGCCATAGCTGTCAAGTTGAGGTTATTTTGCACAAACAAGAATATTCTGCGTGTATCACAGACCTGAGAATCAAGAACGTTGATGCATATGAAGATTCATCACTTATCATCTTTTGGACTGCTGGTGATTGGAAAACCAAAGATCAGAAGTTCATTCCCTACCATCAGTATCTGGAAGATATCAGCCTAAAGTTCAGGGTTGAGCAGCCATAGCTGTCAAGTTGAGGTTATTTTGCACAAACAATATCACAGAATATTCTGCGTGTATCACAGACTTGAGAATTAAGAACGTTGATGCATATGGAGATTCATCACTTATCATCTTTTGGACTGTTGGTGATTGGAAAACCAAAGATCAGAAGTTCATTCCCTACCATCAGTATCTGGAAGATATCAGCCTAAAGTTCAGATGAATTACCTTCAATTATCTGTCAAGGACAATGAATCAGTTTGCTGACGCATTGGCCATACTAGCTTCCATGATCAGTAGTAGGTAATGATATCTGGCCAATAGGGTCAACGAATCGGATTGAAATCAGTGCAAAGAAGAGTCATGCGAGGACTAACCAAGCACAACTAAATAGTAGTCATATCTACAAGGAAAGTATAAATGATTGTCAAAGCTTCCAACGTCCATAGGAAGTTAGGTTGGAACTAGAGGACTCTGTGAGATCCCCTTTCCTGTCTACCTTTCCGAATCCTGCTATCTTCGAAGAAGGACAGGTTCAGTTACACTACCTGACTCCTTTGCTACATCAGGATTCAGGAAGTTGGTAGTAGAACCACTGTCTATTAAGGTTACGTATGCTATCTCACTCTTCTGAGGTGATTCTTCTACTATGTCTTTCTCCTCTCCACTATCTTCACCTCATTCTGATTGGTCATCAGGAATGATCTAGATATCTGCTTGTTTTAAAATTTATGGCCAGATCTAAGCATCTCATGTGAAGCACTCATGTCTCTCTATGTGGTTTGGGTTCTTGTTCTGCCCCGTGGAATATTTCTTGTGGTTTGCATTATAGGGAACAATTGCCTTTTGTGGGTTGAGGTGGGTATTGAGATGTGGAGTGGTGAATTGAATTTCTGTTAGTGAGTTGAGGTTCTAGTATGTGGTGGATATGACTTCTAATTTGAGTAGGTAGAAGACTTGTGTGAACTAGAGGGGTTCGTGTAAGGAAATTAGATTGGCTTCTAGAATGGGAGGAGGATTTAAACATACGTGCCATGTGTTTGATTTCAGGTTCAAGGCCACTGATGAAAGATGATATGTAGTAGTCATCATTGAGGCTAGGGTTCTTGGAAGCTGCTCCGGATTTCAACACTTCAAACAGCTGTTGGAATTCTCTGACAATTGCCTCATGCTGTAACTAGCTTAACTCCCAAGCACATCATAATACAATGTCTCACTGAACCTGACATGTAATTCCTCCGAAAATTCTGCCCAAGTCATGTTCCCCGTTGAATCTCTAGAGGATTGTTATCATTCATAAGCTTGTCCTTCAAAATAAACAGATGCATAGAGGGGGTTTTCCTCCTCCTCACTGGCCAGGAAAAGAAGAAGGTTTCAAACTTCTTAATCCACCCTCTTGCATTTGATACCTCGAATTTATCTTTGGTATTCTTGTGCCCCAGTTCTCCCCATGATTTCTTCTTCCAAACTCCCCTGCTCTGTCCATGTTAATCTCATTCTTCCTTTCTATTCCTTCTCTTCTATCGGTTTTTCTTGCCTGATTCTCATGGTTTTGGAGCATTGACGTCAGGATATCCATCCTCGAATGCATCTTCTCGTCCAACTCCATCATCCCTGTGGCCAATTATCTAGACGAATTTCCCAACTCATCTTGATTTTTGATAATTTCTTGCATCTGCGCCTCGGTTGCAGAGATTCTTTCTTCCATGACTTCACGTCGCGTTCCCTCCACCATAGAAGTTGTTTCCACAGGATCCAGGAATTCAACTGCTCTAATACCACTTTTGTTATGGTTTTCAGAACCACAACATTAGTGAAACAGATTAATTGAAGAGATGTTCTCGAACCTGAATTCTCCTAGACCCCCTGGAGAATATTCAGAATTATCTCCGGAAATTGAAAGGCAATATTATTCAATGGATAATCCTCTTCTTCCCCTCTTTCCTTTTGTGTGTGTCAAAAATTGAGATTTGGATTTGATACAGAAGGTTATCATTGTAACCAATGGGAACTGTGGAAAGAAAACAACCTAACTAATCTAGTAACTAGCTTCCCCTGTAAAAAAAACCTACTTAACAACTTTAACAAACAGCCTAAACGATATTGCAGAGGTATTCCCCTTTTGCAGCCATATTTTTTTTTTAAATCCAATTTCCAATTATTTTGTCTCATAACAGCCCAATGATTACTTTTCATAATAATATGATGCATTTCTGCTAGGGTCGTATGTCAACTTTTTCCACAAGTTTGCTCACTATTCCACATTTATTAATGCTTTTTGGTTTCATATTCAAGTGTATACCAAGTTACTTGTGCTAGTTTTGTTGTCCTTTTAAATTATACGAGCTTGTATATTTTCAAATTACTGTGGCCCAAAATTGGGCTTTCATGATTTTTAGCCATTGAGAAGAAAATGCAGACATTGAGAAAACTAGGAACCTTCATATTTTTTTTAACTATTTAATGTGTTTTTTGAAACGACAATGTCTAGAATTTTTGAACATATACTAGGGACAAATGTTGCTCCTCCCAACGGCTCCATTAGAGAGAGTAGTTTTTCAAGCTTATAGAGAATAAAGAGAGTGAGACCATTTAAGTTTGACAGATTGCTGCAGTACCTTTAGAGGACAACAAAGTTTGTTAATTCGGGATGCAGAAATAGAAACATTCAGATGAGCATAACATAAGGAACAATAAAACTCTGAGGCCTAGAAGGTCAGAAGATGAAGTTGGAATGAATTAAATATGTTGAACCATTAGAATTAGAGCAGTGTACTGAGCCGGTCTTGGCTTTTAAGAAAGGATCCCAAAGAAAATTGGAAGGACAAGGTCAAGGAGGACATAGATTCAGATAGTGAGAATAAGAAGATGTTGCGTGAAAATGCTTTAGTAGTTAATGCTTATGCTCAAAAACTATTCAAGTTGTTAAACTTCTAAATTTGGTTATGAAACCCACCCCTTCCCTTCTGGGTATATCACTTGTACTTTATGAAGCCTTAATCATCTCCTTGCACTTGTAGATTGTTGGAATTTTCAAAATGGTGGTGCTTCCAGTCCTAGGTCAGCTTGCAGATGAGTATGGGCGTAAACCACTGCTTCTCCTTACTGTATCAACGAGTATTGTCCCTTTTGGTATGTTTTACCTAAAAAGAGGTGTAGATATAGCCTCACCTTGTTTTACTCAACAGACATGAATGCCAAATTATATCATTGTATTCTGGAAACTTATATGAATTTCTTAACATGGCAATGACACTTGATGATTGAAACCACTGGGTTATGAGAAGTGCAATCTTATTGTATAATGTCGCATACAACTTATGAACCCTTATTTAAAAATCAAATCTTTTGCCTAACAGAAAAGAAGGCAAGTTTCATAATATGTTAGTCGTTACTTTTGAACACCAATCAGAACAAAATTACAAACCAAATACTATTTTAAGTAGAGGTAATCACCATGCAATCCCCTAGATGACTGGGCTGTTCACCTGAAACTCAAAGGAGTTATCTGTAGGTCTTCCTTTTATTTATTTTTTCCTTTTTGACATTCGTTTTAATGTCTGTAATATTGTTACATGTTCTTCCTAGTTTCACGGAAGCACCTGAAGTCATTCAAATGAATGAACAAGTCAAAAGCAATATGCTAAAGTTGGATTCCAAGTTTGCACAGTCTAAAACGTTCGGGATTATGCCATTACCATATTTAGGCTTTTGAATTATGTGTGCCCAATCAAAGATTCACATGGTTGTTTTGTTTTTTTTTTTCCTTCAGCGCTGCTTGCCATCAAAGAGTCAAAGGAATTTGTATATGTTTATTATGTGACTCGTACACTTTCATTCATTATGAGTCAAGGGAGTATTTTCTGCATATCTGTTGCTTACGTGGTAAGAGTTTCATTTCAATGCTATTCGTTAGATTATGCTTAAGGATCTATTTTTGAGCTTCACTCTCTGTTTTCCTGCAGGCAGATGTTGTAGAAAATAGTAAAAGGGCTGCAGTTTTTAGTTGGATCACGGGTCTCTTTTCTGCATCGCATGTCCTTGGAAACATCCTTGCACGTTTCCTTCCTGAAGAGTACATTTTTGAGGTATGCTGCTATGTGATTGCAGCAATTTTTTTTGAGGCGACTATCTCAGTTTTCTATGTTGTTAATCCTCCTAATGAGCTGCATATTTTAGGTTTCAATAGCTCTCCTGGTATTTTGTCCAGTTTACATTACACTGTTCCTCACTGAGACAGTTACGCCAACTACAAGACAAAACCAAGGTTTACCTATCTTCAACAAGGCACTCAAGGTTGTTCAGGAAAGATACAACTCAATGAGACATGCTCTAACTATTGTTCTTAGCAGGTACTCTTGTTACTATAATTTGCAATTTTTTCAATTTCATTAGTCTTATTGTGTTTTGACAATCAATTGAATTTTATTTCGATATAAGGCGTCAGTGACATTTATTCAGCTGAATTTAAAAAAGAAGTTCTAGCCTTGTTAGCTTGCTAAGGGGCTCATTTTGACTTCTCAGTCCGATCCTGAAGAGCATTTCTCTCGTTTCCTTCTTTTATGAATTGGGAATGTCTGGCATCAGTAGTGTCTTGCTGGTACGTAATCTATTTATACGATAGACTATGTTAAACACGATTTATATTGTTGGTTAAGCTTTGCCACTGAATTAGACATGTTTCCTGTGAAAGCCAAATGCTTGAAAGGAACAGAGTTTAGCAGGAATGTCCTGAATATAGTAGGTTTTATACCATTTATATCAAAGGTCTACAGTAAGTTGCTTTATGGGTCTAAACTTGACTGTTTCCTGCAGAAGTTAAATAATTGCGAAAGGTAATGACTATTTTACTTCTGCGTGTATCAATGTCATTCAAAGATTCCTTGGATGCATCAAACTATCTGACTGGAAACAATCTGGCTTTTCTACTCTCTTCTACTTGTTGAGAAGTGAAAAGCTTTTTCCTTTTTCCTAATAACTGTAATGCAATAGCTTCATGAAAGAAATGATAGTTAAAAATGTTTAACAACTTCATGACCTATGTACGGCAATAATTCTTTTTAAGGTTTATTGTTTTGCAGACTCATTTCGATAATAACTGTAGTGGCCTTTGATTTTTTTTCTTGTACCCCAAAAATTGCAGTGTAAAGATGTTATGTGAATCATTTCCTTGCACCTCCTGCAGTACTATTTGAAGTCAGCTTTTGGTTTCAACAAGAATCAATTTTCAGAAATTCTGATGATGGTCGGAATTGGTTCAATTGTTAGTCAGGTATCTTTGGGATCTTTTCCTCGATCATCTCCTATTGATGGATTGTCAAGTGGTCTTATCTTACCTGACGCCAAATGATTTTCTCATATCAAGCTCAGTCTTTTTGAGCATTACTACTAGAAAAGGGATAAATTTCTGCTGTTGTTCTGCTAATTCCTTGCAGTCAAGCTTTCTAGTAGTAGAATCTGGTGGAACTTTGGACAGGAATTTGTGTTTAAGATGACGTTTTTTCCTCATGAAAGGAATAGCTGATCAAGCTTCCAATACTTCATCCCTACCTTGTCTTTCACTTCTGTGTCTGCTTAACTTGCGCTCCTCTTTATTACCTCCTCTTTTCACTGAGACAACGTGCAGTCTGAAACCTTTGTTCCCTGAACTCCCTGCAGTTTTTCACAGTAAGCTTACGAGGTCGTTCTGATTGAGCACTAATGTGTGATTTTAAAACATACTAATATTGCCATTATTTTTAGTTTTCACATGGTAACTAAGCATAATAATACTCCCTTTCTGAAAGGTGCTTTAAATACTTCAGCATTTCTTCACTTATGATATGGCTGGTTTGTGGTTTCCTTGCAGTTGATAGTGCTTCCTCTGGTCAATCCCTTGGTCGGAGAAAAGGTGATACTTTGCACAGCCTTAGTTGCATCAATAATTTATGTAAGTTGTGCTTGTTAACTCCTGAGCCCTTGAGCTCTGCACTTTAAATCTTGCAATAGTCATTCCTAAAGTTTATCTAACAGAAGTGGTTTTCTTTACAGGCATTGCTTTATGGCTTAGCATGGGCTTCTTGGGTATGTGATGAAATAAATGTTGAGTACATCTTTTGAAATAGGATGCCAATCAGATAGAAACATAAAACATCATATCTATTTAAAAGTTTCATGTCTTTCTATTACCATGTCCATTTGGTCATACAACTTCCTGCACGCAGCACAAATTAGTAGACAAAACTTTTTACTTTCTAACTGCAGGTCATCGCACACAGGTTCCTTACTTGAGTGCTTCATTCGGAGTTATCTATGTCCTTGTTAAACCTTCGGTGAGTTTCTCTTGGTGCATTTACTTGAAAAGAATTTTTCTTCCCTGTCTCTCATACTATTCTGTAAATGACAGACTTACGCTATTATATCGAAGGCAGCAAGCTCAACCGATCAGGTTTGACTCTTTAAGTAACATATGTGGTACCTTGAATTGATATAAGTTACTTCGTTCATTGTTTTCATACAAGCCAAAAGCTCAAATGTACAGAAATTGCCTAGCAGAAGAGTGGCTGCAAGCAAAAACATTAGGGGGGAGAATCTTTTACCCCTAGTTGTTGCCTGCTCTTCAGAGAGATATGATGATGATGACATGTTGGCCATTATTCTGGAGTTAAATTTCTCCTACATTTGTCTGTCCTTACCCTATAACTTCTTTTATCACAGGGAAAAGCACAAGGATTTGTTGGTGGGGTGCAGTCATTTGCTAGCTTGTTATCACCACTTGCAATGAGTCCATTGACATGTGAGCGATTATATTATGTTATAGTTTGATGAACTTCAGAAAATTATTCAAACAACTTGGTTAAGTTGTGGGTTGATGTTATTCCAGCGTGGTTTCTGTCGAGCACTGCACCTTTCAACTGCAAAGGTTTCAGCATTGTCTGTGCATCTATATGCATGGTAAACATATGTCTATCTGCCCCCCCCCCCCCCCCCCCCCCCTCTTCCCTTCTTTAATTCCAGAGCAAATTTGACTGCCTACACTGTTTAATTGTATCAGGTGGCTTCTCTATTTTGCGCTTTGATGCTAAAACCAGAAGCAACACTAAATGCGGATTCACGAGAAAATATAGAAAGCATTGAAGCCCCACTTTTATCGTAAAAGCTAATGGTACGACTTCAGTAGTCCACCCAGGCTGATTATAACTGCAAACAGGGCTGATGCTTGTAGTGACTGTCTTTATGCAGAATTCAAGACTTTCAAATACTAATATATCGGACCAATCAAGTAGAAACGTGGATCCAACCCAAAAAAAAGAGAGTAGAAACCTGGAGAGTGGCACATATTGGTCCTAGTTCGGAGATGCGTTATAGCAGCATAAAGATCGCACAGAATTGCTACGAAATGTCTACTCCCCT
Organism: Escallonia herrerae; assembly: GCA_033070095.1. NCBI lineage: Eukaryota > Viridiplantae > Streptophyta > Magnoliopsida > Escalloniales > Escalloniaceae > Escallonia > Escallonia herrerae. Next base: position 80,378 of record JAVXUP010000740.1, read on the forward strand.
TATCCATCAGGCAGTCTGATGTTAGGCTCTCGAGGTCAAATATAGTTTTATCTTTTTGCAGTCATGGACGTAACTTTAAAGTTGCAGTAGCCATTGTTATGTTCAGTACTAAAAGCAGTAGACTTTGCGATTTGATTGTAGTTGCACACATCTATCTATAATGGCAATTTCTGCAAAGTTTTGTAATTTCTTGGAGTGTCAGATGTTCATTTTAATCGTGAAGTTGAAAACATATGGTAAATCGCTAAATCCTACACTTCTGTCGATATGGATTTGCCGTCAGTATCTGTCCTCGAGAAAGCCTCGCTCAATTTTCTATTTTGGCAGCACTTGTTTAGTATCTGAAGGTTCAAAATATTATATCATATAGAACCAAAAAACTGTGCAAAATAGCCGAAGATGGTGCGGTAATATCGGTACATTCTCACATGCAAATGAAGTCGCACCCCAATTCTTGCACACGTGCTGTCACTGAACGAAGCAAAAAATAAAAGAACTGCGAAAGTCATACTAGCCAACCTGCTCTGTTTCAATCAGCCGCTATTTCACCATGCCCCTGTCAATGGCTCTTCTTTTTGTCAACCCATAGTATTTAAGGGGAGCCCTTAGAGTTGTTTTTGTAGGAGTAATAGGAACGTATACATTTGAAAGAGACACGAAACCCATAAAGGGTGCATGCGCAGGTACATACAGATGACAACTCCATCTGGTAGATATCGATATTTGAAACTAGCGAACAAATAAATAACATAACAATAAAATTAAAGCCAACAAGCTAGTCTCAGGACAAACAAGAGAAACAACCATGACCATCAATGATATATATATGTGTGTGTGTGTGTGTGTGCGCGTACATGGGCGTGCGCGCGTGTATAAGTGTGAGTGTGAGTGTTAGAGGTGTCAAAAGGGCCGGACGGCCCGGCCCTAAAGGATGAACTTTGTCCAACTTGGAGAGTCAATGTATGTAAGAAAATGGTAAAGGAGACGAGTAGGGAATCTTGGGAAATGACTACTATGATCCAACCAACTTCCTAAGTGCGGCCCTGGTCCATAGGGCCACGGGCCAGGCCTAAAAATTTGAGGAAAAAGCCCGGGTTTGGCCCGACCCTGAACAGGCCCAAATCTGGTCCGGATTTTGGCCCGGCCCTAATTTTAATTTTTTTTTGTTTTTTAACTTGATATTTTCATTGAGGAGTGGTTTTAAGAAAACAATATTAAAATTAAGTCATAATAAATTGGTTTATCTTCTAGAATGAGTTTATAATTATTGGAGGCAGTTTTTGAAATTACATAAGGCTTACGAATATAATCCTCATTATCGTTCGAAGCTAACTAAATTTAAATATTAATGATTATCTAAATTTAAATCACTTGTTAGATCATTTTGTGTGCTAAGTCCTCATGAGTTGTTTGTATTTCAATTGTAACATTATTTTTTTCTTCTAAATATAATATGATTTTTTGTTTTTCCTGATATCTAAATTTTATGTTCATATTAGAAAGTGATTTTAAGGATACAAAAATCAAAATTAAGTTCTACTACGTCAGTATACTGATTAGGTTAAGTTTTAAAATGATTAGGTTAATATTAGTCTTTAGGTTACATTTGGCTGACGAATATAACCCTCGTTATTCCTGTAAAATTAATTCAAAAATAAAGCCTCTACCCCTAATTAAATCATTAGTTGGATATTTTTTTGTTCTAAATCGCATAAGTTACGGTCTGTTTGAAACCAATTCTTTTAGGATTTGGATTTGAAATTCAGAATTGGATTTGAAATTTAATTCACTTTCTTTTGTAATAAGCTTATTTACAGGCTTATTTCAAATTAATCCTTAATATATATATATATATATATATATATATATATATATATATATATATATATATATATATATATATATATATATAGGATTAATTTGAAATAAGCCTGTAAATAAGCTTATTACAAAATGGGTATTTAGAAATCCAAAATGGATATTTAGAAACAAACTTGATGAATCCGGAATCGTGGTTAGAAACAAGGCTAGATTAGTGGCCCAAGGTTATAACCAAGAGGAAGGAATTGATTTTGATGAGACTTATGCACTGGTAGCTAGACTTGAATCTATTAGAATGCTTTTAGCTTTTGCTTGCTATAGAGATTTTAAACTCTTTCAAATGGATGTCAAGAGTGCTTTTCTAAATGGTTTTATTTCGGATGAGGTTTATGTGGCTCAACCTCCCGGCTTTGAGCATGAAAAATTTTCAAACCATGTTTTCAAGCTTAGCAAAGCTCTTTATGGTTTAAAACAAGCTCCTAGAGCTTGGTATGAAAGGCTAAGTAGTTTTCTTTTAGAAAATAATTTTTCAAGAGGAAAACTTGACACCACTCTTTTTATAAAATCTAAGGGTAAGGACTTATTGTTGGTGCAAATTTATGTTGATGATATTATATTTGGTGCTACTAATGGATCCTTGTGCGAAGAGTTTGCTTCTTGTATGAGTAAGGAGTTTGAAATGAGCATGATGGGAGAACTCACCTTCTTCCTTGGATTGCAAATCAAACAAAGCAAGGATGAAATCTTTATCAACCAAGCCTAGTACACCAAAGAGCTACTCAAGAGATTTGACATGGAAGCATCAAATGCTTTTGACACTCCAATGAGCTCTTCATTAAAGCTTGATAAAGATGAAAAGGGTAAGGATGTTGATATTAAACGCTATCGAGGTATGATCGGATCACTCCTTTACCTTACCGCAAGTAGACCCGATATAATATTTAGTGTGTGTTTATGTGCTAGATTTCAAGCTTGTCCTAAGGAATCTCATTTAGTTTCCGTAAAGAGAATCCTTAGATATCTTAAGGGCACTCACGATTTAGGGTTATGGTTTCCTAGAAACACGTCATTTTTTTACTTGGTTGGTTACTCCGACGCTGACTTTGCCGGCTGTAAAACCGAGCGAAAAAGTACTAGTGGAGGTTGCCAATTCCTAGGTCACTCTCTTGTTTCTTGGAGTTACAAAAATCAAAACTCGGTTGCAATCTCTACCACCGAAGCCAAATATATGGCGGTTGGTGCTTGTTGTGCACAAATTCTTTGGATCAAACAAATTCTTTTGGATTTTGGACTCAAGTATGATCACATACCTATCTTATGCGATAACACTAGTGCCATTGATTTGAGCAAAAATCCCATCCAACATTCACGCACTAAGCACATAGAAATCAAATATCATTTTATTCGTGATCATGTGCAAAAAGGTGATATTGTTCTAGATTTCTTAGACACAAATCACCAAATAGCGGATATCTTCACTAAACCGTTAGATTCGAAGAGGTTTACCGCTCTTAGAAGAGAACTTGGCATGTCTTCACCTATGTGACTAAATGTTTTATCTCTTGTGCATAATCATGCAAAGTGCACTTCACATGCTTGAACATTATCTAATATGCTTATAGCATGCTTTGGTTGATTTTTTTTCTTTCCAAACATCGTTGGTTTTATTGATATTTATTTATTTAAAAAAAATGTTTTGCACACTTTTATTGCTATATACATATGTATAATCATTTTTCAAGACTGATTGATTTCGTGCATTGAAGTCGACTGCATTGGTCAATACAGTCGACTGCATTGAGGAATGCAGACGACTGCGTTACGGGGGAAGGGCATAAATCGTGCCCAGATTTTCTTTTCTGCAGAAATCTTCTCTCTCTACTCTTTCTCTCTTCGAAAAAGCTCTCATCTCTCCTAGGACTCAATTCTCCACCGTTTGGCTTGAAATTGGTATGTAAATCCTCCCAAATCTCATTCTACTTCATGATTTACATACTTTCTCTGATCCATTTCACCTACATTGTTCATAATCGGTTGAAATTCGAATTGCTCTCTATAGAATATTTCTTTAGATCTACTTCAATTAAGCATGCTACTATATGATTTAATGCTTGATTCATATTTAGGGATGCTTATTACATGATCCTACATAGTTTAATTACTTGTATTCATGCAAAATTCAAATTTCCCCAATTTTCATAAACTAGGGTTTTTTTTTCATTTGTCAAAATGTCTTCAAATTGTTTATGCAATTACATGTTTCATCACTTGATTCATGCTTAGTTATGTCTACTGCTCGATTGTACGTGGTTAATTTCATTCAATTTGTCCAAAATTAATTTTTCCCCAAAATTGCATGAATTAGGGTTTATCTTCTACTAATTAAAAAAAATTTCACTTTATTTGCATATTCATTTATCTTACTTTTATTATTTCTCTGTTTAGACTATTTCAAGTATGGCAAGAGAGAAACGTGCACGTGCCAGTTCATCTCACTCACGAGCTGCACCCGAGCCCGAGCCCGAGCCCGAGCCTATCGTGGTAGAGTTTGATCAAAATCGATATCGGAATCGAGAGGCTGCCGATCACTTTTCTGCACAACTCTCTTCACCTTTGACTCCAAGTTTGCGACTGGATACTCCATTCCTTTTCAACATAGGTGTACTTAGATGTCTTCAGGATTGTCATCTAGATCGCCTCACCGATAGGAATACTATTCTATATTATCCTGATGCAATCCGCTTATTTTATGCGAATTTGACTTGGAACATTTCCTCTGAGTCATGTACCCTCTCATCTTATGTTTTTGGACGCCGCATTTCATTCTCACAATCACGTCTAGCCACTCTTCTAGACCTCCCCGATAGTGGTTTCTCTTTTTCGTTAGAAATGATCCCTGTCGCTGGTTAGTCACATTGGTTTGACCGACCTTTTACTATTGAGGAACAGCTTCGACACACACTTCATTGTCGACAGGTTCGGGTTGCGAGCAAACCCAGCCTACGTGACATACCTCCTCTCTCTCGTCTGTTCCATCATATCATCGCTCATAACGTCATTCCTAGAACCGGCGGTCTTTCACTAGTCTCTTACTTAGACGTTCAGCTCTTGACCTTCTTTCGCTCAGGCACACCGCTTAACCTCCCTCGTCTCATCATGTTAAACATGATTAGGAGCGCCTCACATCCTGCCTTAGCTATACCTTATGGCCTCCTACTCACTCACATTCTTGCTGCCTTTGACATACCTCTTCTGGGTGAGTATATTGAGGTTACTAGGCACATCGTACTAGACTGCTCTACCCTTCGTAGGAAGGGCCTTTTAGATGATCGTGACCGTTTCTTACCTGAGCCTGACTTGGAAAATGTCATTGTCGATGATGATGATGATGAGGATGATGATGATGGTGATAATGATAGTGCTGATGATGATGATGCTGGGGGAGATGCCGGTGACGGGTTTGATCGTGATCCACCTCCGTTGATCATTCCGAGTACACATGAGGCAGGCACTTCTTCTGGTCCTTCTACTTCCGGATATGAAGCGATCCTCGCGCGCTTAGATATGATGCAACAGCACATGCATGCTGGTTTCAGTCGGATGGATCTTGCCCACAGCCAGCTCAGTCGACGCCTTTCTCGCATGGAGGATCATTGTGGGATTCAGTGTCCCGAGGAGGACATCTTTCATCCCCCTCCTCCACCATCGGGTCCTTAGGCATTAGGACATGCTTTATTTTTTTTTTTATGCTTATCAAACTCAATTATGTATCTCAAAAACTTATCATGGATGCTACTCTTAGTATTGCATTAGTACTCTTAATTCACGCTTATCCTGCTGCCTCTGGTTTAAAATTTATGTGCTATTTTCTTACATATGCTTGGTACACCTTTTGATGGTTATTCAAGTACTTATGTTTTCTTGTTTGAATGCCCTTGTTGGCTATATTGATTATCCATGGATGGATACATAAGTTGATCACTTTCACACACACCCTTGATCTTTTTCAATGATGTCAAAAGGGGGAGAAAATATTGTTGATTCATGTGGATTTGATATGAGCATATATTTGTGGATTTGATATGAGTATATATTACTTGAGTTAGGGGGAGCCCTATATTGCTTAAGATAGGGGGAGCCTTTTATGATTTCTTCTCATGACCCTTTATGGTTTATAATTGAGATTGTCATGCTTCTTTGCGTTCATTATCTTATATATCTCATATTATTTGAATCAATGTTTGTCATCATCAAAAAGGGGGAGATTGTTAACCCTACGTTTATTTAACCTAGGATTATATTTGGTTTTGATAATACCCAACATTGATGTTTATGTTGTCTAACATGCATTGAGTTGATGAAGCAATAGGAACAATCTCATACTCATGCAAACAGACTATTAGACAAGCAACTCAGTCAAAGACTCTCAACGGAACGCATTAAAGAAGGAATTCGTCGTTTGAATTTTACAATGCTTTTATTTCCTTCTTTGTAAACTAGATAGAGAGATGTTCGTATCGATGACTGTATACCTAGAACTTGCCCATAGGTTTCCCTTGCATGCATAAAAGTTTTTCATTCTTTGAAAACTAGGAAACTACATTTTCTGGAATGCAGTTGACTGCATTGGATTGCAGTCGACTGCAACTTGGGCAGTGAGGTATTACAGTCGACTGCATTATAATGCAGTCGACTGCAATACTTCCAGTAGCCTATTACAGTCGACTGCATTGGATTACAGTCGACTGCAATGGGACATTACAGTCGACTGCAATAGCCGTTTGGCGCATTTAATGCTCCACCTAATTCCAAACGGTCATATTCTTTCCCACCTCTATAAATACTCATCTTGGGCATAGTTTTGATTCATCAATTGCATTCAAAGCTCTCTTATCTTTCATATTATCAAAGATCAAAGCAATTGTTCAATCTCTCTTGGTTTTCATTATTTTCTCATCCATTTCAAGAGAGCATTTATTGTGAGCTTACATTTGAGAGATATACACTTTCATAAGTCATCATATACTTATCTCTCTTGTTCTAGTGCTTAAACTTGTACTCATCTACTTCTTGAGAGTGAAATCTTGTACACATTTCTTCATCTAAAGTTTCTTGTATCAAAGCTTGGGGTTGTCAAGCTTTGGAGCTTTGGGATTGTCAAAGCTAGTTCTTGATGTGGGCATAGCATCAAGGGTTTGTAAGAGGTTCGATCTTGACCCGTAAGGAAGATCATACTAGTGGATTCTAGGGCCTTTCAAGGGACTTCCTTGAAGGGGTAGATGTAGGCTTGTGGGTATATCAAGCCGAACCATTTAATTCTCTTTGTCAAGTATCTCTAAACCCTTCTCTCTTTACATTATCGTTTTACATTTGTGTTGAGATTTGTCTAGTTTGCTTACTTGAGTTATTGATTTGTTGTTTGTTGCTTTTTCAAGTGTCATTCATATCCTCTCTAAGTTTGTTGTATTTACTTGTTAATTTTTAAAGTAGTCTTAAAACCCTATTTACCCCCCTCTAGGGTTATCTTTTGATTTCATTGGGGGGGTTTTGGGCAATAACATGCTAATATCAACATGTAATTCAGTGTTCGATATTAGTCATAAGTAATTGAAGAAGTACGTACGAGTACAAGTTATCGAAATAAGGGTTCAGATAGAAGTCATTATGTCACGACCCGAACCCACGGGCAGGCCCGCGAGCTAGGCACGTGACCGGCCGCAGACCCTATGAACTCCAACCGAGGGCTCTGCCAAGCCTTACTACAATCCTGTGACTCCAAATTAATTCTAATCTACGGGCTTCCAGAAATTCAAATAAAACTCTCATTACATGTCTTTAAAACTTATAAATAAAACTCGAGGAGACCTAAGCTCCTTACATCAGTTCAAGCATAACGTAAATTAACATAGACTATAATGTTCGAATATTGGGCACTCATTATTCTAAAAGTTCTCTTCGGGCACTACTCCCCAGTGTGGCTCATACTGCTCCGCTTCCCTTAAGTCGTCACCTGAAAAATAAGGAATGAGCGAAAGCCTAGCAAATACACCAGCCATGTTCCTAAAATAGTTTTGAAGTTTCTGAAACATGCCATGGGTTTTCTTTCAACAAATCAAACATTCGATTATTGTCATTCGTAAAAACGTCCTTCATATACATATACACATATACATGAAATTTCAAAAGAGAAGATTTTCAAACCTGAGTACAATCATCATTCATTCCATTCACATCAAACACAGATATTTCTTTTCGTAGGTATGCTGCGGTCAGCGTACGAGCCCCCCGACTAGGGCCCGAAATCCCTCCTACACCCGGGATAAAATAATTATGTGGACGCAAGGGCGCACCACCAGCCACAGTACTGTGTATCAACGTACAAGCCCCGTTGACCAGGGCCCGAAATCCAACATTCCCCCATTGGATATGGGTCACAGCAACCAAGACAAGTTTCATAGCTCATTTCACATGTACTCAGTAAAATTTTATGACTCACACAACATTCCATGGCATTCTTTCAAATTACACTTCTCATCAAATACTTTAGAAATAAAACATATGCAGAACAAAACTTTAAACTTCAATTGATCAAATCATAATACATATTATAGGTTTTGCAAATAAGTATACGGAGGAACATGACAGGGGTACTTACCTCGCTCAAAATCTGTTTCTGGTATTTGCTCAAATGTCGGCCCTAGCTCTTGACTATTACAACCTAAATAACAAATCATACAGATGTCATTTATTGACGCTCGGGCATGTTTAGATATTATGTTTCTCTTAGATGAGTAAACTTTACCCAACCGTCCCCCGACTTATGTATAATTACCTATTTGCACTTTGTCTAAATCTATTCAGAAGAGGTCCTTAGAAATAATTTAGTAACTATTGTCACAATGAAGCGTTACGCTATATCCGTTCAGGAGCTACGCCGCTAACATAGCAAACGACCTTAAAATATTTCAAAACTTTAGACACTACCTTATCTTAGCTACATAAGATTATTGTAGGAGTTTCAGAATTTAATAACTTAGTTTACTATTCTATAATACACTAATGTCTCTATCACGAATAAAATTAGTTAACATGCTTCCCGAGCTCCGAAAAATCTAAACTTTTTACTGTGTATAGGTCTTGAAAAATAAACCTAAGTACTTAGGGTTGTTATATATATATATATATATATATATATATATATATATATATATATATATATATATGCATAAACTACATGCAGCCGACCCTAATCAACTCCTCCAAAGAATTTTCGGCAAACAACAATAGGAAGAAGGCTTGAAACGGAGGCAGAGAGGGAGGATCCCGATACTTTCCGGCAAGAATTTCCGGTAAGCTTACTCAGTAAATATATGCTTCATGTATTGATACATATATATACATGTATTTAAGTAAGGATATCATTGTAGGGGAGGGCTGCTAAGGGATGGATTTAGGTATAATACGATTGGGCTATGGGTGTTGTTCGTGCGTGAGTATGTAAACTAATTTCAAACATTAGTGTATGCTGTGTGTTGTTGTGCGCTGCGGGTAACGTCATGGAGGAAGAAGAGGCTGCCATGGTGGGCAGCCATGGCGTTGTGCTGTGTGAGTGTTTAGGAGGGTGAAAAGGTGGAAAAAGGAAAGAGAATGGAGCTGACGTAGGGCAGCATATATGTGGATGTTTGAGGGTGAGCTATGAACGTGCAGTTGGGTGGCGAATCTAAAGGAAACGGTTGTGCGACAACGGGCGTAAGCAGCCTTGTTCACAGATGTTTAACATGTATATGCCTGGGTACACATCCGTGTAATGGCCATGGCTATGATGGTTTGGAATAGGTGGTGCGTGTGTGAGAGTGCGATGTGCGTGCGAGGGAGGAAAGGCAGCTTGTGTGAGCTGTGTATTGTGTTATTGTGGGTGCAAGTATGGTGGGTTTTTGGCGTGCAAGGAAAGGGGATGGAGGATGGTTGTGCATGGGGTGTGTTGGGGTGTTTTTGTGTGTATGTAGAGGTGTAAAAAGAAGGGGAAGACTACTGTAAATGGGACTGCTATAAGGTGTAGTGTGTGAGGTATTTGTGGGGAATTGAGTACTGTGTTCATATGCGTGTGTGTATTGTATTTAGTGGTGTATGTTTGTGTGAATAAGTGTAATGTGGTTACATATTGAGGAGTATTGTTTGTAAAGTGGTTTATGTAAGAACACAAGTTGGGTTGTATGATGAAGGAGATGGGTTTGTAGGAGAAAAGTGATGCTGCGAGAGAGAGAGAGAGAGAGAGAGAGAGAGAGAGAGAGAGACTTAGTTTTAAACTTTAAACGCAAAAGTGTCGCTAAAAAGCTATCCTATTCCAGCAGTCTCTTTTCAAATTTTTAAAATATATCTAAAAAATCTTTTGGGCAAAACTCAAAGAAGTAACTTAGGTTTATTTTTCAAGACCTATACACAGTAAAAAGTTTAGATTTTTCGGAGCTCGGGAAGCATGTTAACTAATTTTATTCGTGATAGAGACAAACTAAAATCACACTTAGAGTAGGTAGAGAGATACCCATGAATAGACCCTTCTCTCTCTGATTTCTTCCCTGCCGAGTCCCAATCCCCCTCCTCTGTTTCTTGTTCTTCCCCCACTCTACTTCTCTTCTTCTTCTGTTTCTTTTCTCTGTTTTTGTTTAATCCCCCCCCCCCCCCCCCCCAGTTTTCTTTTCTTTAATTTTCCTAAATTATAATAAATCTTTTGTTTATAATTTTGATTTGATTAGTCACCAACAATTAAGGAGGAGTTGGCAACATGCTATGCCCCATTTTTTCAAATTTTTAGCCATAATTCCTAACTTTCAAAATTTATAATTTAGCCCCCAAAGTTTTTTAAAATTACAAAATGAACCCAAAAAATTAAAAATTATATTTTTGCCCCAAAAACTTTTCTAATCTTTATTAATTGAACACTAACCCTAGATATCACCAAAAAATTACATATCACTCATTTCATTATTTTTCATCTAAAAAAATACTTTACAGTTTAATGCCCCAAAGTTTCCCATATTTACAAATGCCCCAAAAAAACTTTACAAAATTACATTGTGACTCCAAAATTATGTTAACATTATATCCTCTACTAATACCTGAGCATTGCTCATTTACACCCGTTTATCTATTTTATTTTTTTCTAGGTCACAAATAGTTCCTTTAACCCGCTTGAAAAAGTGCAGGATATTACAGTGCGTGTCAAGTTTTTAACTCTTTAGAAGCACACCTCAACAATTTTTTTCTACGTTTTAAGCTTTCGCTTAAAAAGAGTGCTACATGCCAATATCATTACGTTTATGCCAAAAAGGAAAAGAACAAGATGAATAGTCTTTTTAATGTGTGCCAATACCATTGCAAGAGTTTTAGAATAAAAAGGTCAAAAGTCTTACATGTTGTGCTGTGTAAGTTGTCTTGCCAATTTTTTGAAATTTTCACCAAAAAGAAAATTCTCTGTCGAGATTCTTACATTTTAAGCTGCAAAAGAGATGAAGTAAAGAAATGCACAATTTTTTTGCTTGCACAACTGTAGCAATACCCAAAAAAAGAAAAATGGAAATCCTAACATATTGTACAAATTGGTGATTTTGATTCAAGCTCTAGAATTCTGACTTTAAGAGCATTTGAGTCAAGCGAGTAATACAATCAGAGGTCTTAATTTTATTGAAAAAACTAAAATTTCACTTGTTGAGTCAATCAAGTAATGCAAATTGCGCGAGTTTTGGCGAAATTCAACTATTAGAAGTGTCAATTAGGAGAAATTTTGTCAAGTGAGTGAAACAAGGTTTTTTTTTTCTTTTTTTGCTCCATTGAAATAATTGAAGTACCAAAGAGGAATCGAGTCAATGGGGTGTTCCAAGTTGTGGATTTTGTTCAATTGAGGTACTTGTACACTAAGATAAATTGACTCATGAAGAGAATAAGAGGCCGTTTGAGATTGATTCTGAAAAGTAGATTTTAGCTTAAATCTCAATCAGTTTTCAAAATCAGATTTAATCTACTTTAAGCATAATCAGTTTGATGTTTGGCAAAATTAGTTTTGAACTAGCTTAAAGTTACAAAAGGTGTTTGCGTAGAAAGTGATTAAATCAGTTTTGATATGAGAAAATGACTATAAAGGACACTACATAAATAAAGTTTCTAATATTCATTTAGTAAAGTAATTTTAACATAACTTTCATTTGAAAATAACTACAATATACGAAAAAATTATTGAAGAAGTTATTTTCAACCACCTACAAAAGTTGTCACTTTTTATTCCGAATTAAAGGTAGAAGAGCGTATAGAAAATGATAGGGTTAGCTTAGAAGAGAATATAACTCCAAGCTAATTAAAAGTCACACCCAATAATTAGTTAAAAGGGTATGAAATGTCTTTTTGTGAAAAACATAGGGATAAGATGATAAATTAAAAGGTCAAACCTGATTATGAAAAAAGTAATTATTTCATAATCTTCACTTTCCACGAATATAGATTTAATCAGTTTTTAATTTTTTTCAGGCAGATTTAATCTCATAATCTCTTTTGCCAAACACTCACACACATGATTTAATCTAGATTAAATCATGTTTGACCATCCCAAAATCAACCCTAAACACCCTCTAGGGCTTTGGTTTAATTTAAATAGGACAAATTGAGTCATCGAGGGAAACAAATTAGGAATTTTTGTTCAAATTGCATTATTAGAAAGTTTAATTAGGAGCGACTTTAGTTAAACTGGTGAACTAATTGGTGATTTTGGTCCAATTAGGATATAAGAAATCTCAATTAAGTTGAAATCAGATTTCCAAGGATTGAATATCATTCCTTTTTTCAAAAATGAAAAAGAAAAGAGTCTCTCCTTGGATTGATAAAGGTCGTCATCTATCACTGGAAATAAATATTATTACGAGCACCGTACAGCAGGTATTCTCATTGAAAACAAGAACTACATATACATATGTCAACATGATGTGTAAGGCTGATGTTGTTACGAACCAAATTAACATTATACAAATATGAACGTCTGCGCCTGACAATCGATCGAGTCTCCAAAATATCAAACGAAATCTATCAGCCCTCCTCCCCAAATTCGTGCGTGAATCTATCATGCACTTGAAGATCGGTTTTGCTTACGGTTGACTTCTGTCTTGCCAAAACCTTGTCAAAATCCGTTTTATTAATAGGTGGCGGGTGAATCTGCAAGTTGGTCAGTTTACAATGGGTCAGCTTCCAATTAAAGAACATATATGCTGCTCGGCTTGATACAAAGTTTTGTTGTTCGGAAAGATATATATATATATATATATATATATATATATATATATATATATATATATATATATATAATATTACTCCCTCCGTCCCACATAATTTGATTAATTTTTTATTTTTATTTTTTTGCACGCAGATTAAGTATTCATGTAATATACAAAAGTACGACCAGAAAAGTAAAAGCAATCGTCGCTTTGGTCTTCATTTGTTAGTAGAGTGTTAAATGTGAAAATGAATAAGAAAATATAAGAAAGTGAGTCAGGAGAAAGAAAATGATTTGATTGAGATTTAAATGTAGAGAGAAATAGAATAAAAAATATAGAGAGATAAAAGAATAAAAAATGTAAAAAGATTAAATATGTAAAAGTATTTTTTAATTTGAAAATGCGCAATTTTTACGGGACGGCCCAAAAGGAAAAGTTAATCAAATTATATGCGACGGAAGGTAAGAATAAACACATTAACCGCCATACCTTAGAAGCTAAGCCTCGGGCTGCTAGCCCCTGCATGTTGGTCAGTATAGCACCTGGTTGTCTAGGCCCACACGGGATCCAGTTGTCATCAGAATCCTTTATGAAGAACTCAGCATCTTGAGTTTTACGTATGGGTTCAAACAACACTTCATTTACCTAATACACAAATAAAGGGGACAAAGCAAACTGTTTAGCTACATCACTCCTTATAGCTCTGATTTATAATAATATGTAGAATTTACAGCTCAATGGTGACACTTACACAAACAGAAATGTCTGAACCAGAGAACCCTTCTGTTTTATAAGCAAGTCGCTCAAAATCGCTTCCAGTTAAGTTGTGAGGAGTGTCTCCTAGATGTACCTGCTCATATCCATGATTCCATGGTGATGATATCGATCAATTAGTCAGTTCAAATCTATGTTACATGGACTCGCTACAAGTGTCCGGATCGGATACGTGTCAAAGTGTCAGACTCGTCTAATTTTGAAAACGCAAGACACGGGGACACGGCAAAATGTTCATATTTATTATTGCTTTTTAGTTATTTTGAAGGCAAAAAGGTGTTTTATGTGATGCATTTGGTTTTAATTGACAACTTATCTCCACTCAAAGCAACTACTAATTAAATAAAAGATTATAAGATAGTATCATAATGGCATATCCTATGAGATGTGTCGGACACATATCTCATACCCATGTCCAAGTGTCGAGTGTCCAACACGGGTACTTCACGCAAAACCGAAGAGTCCATGCATGTAACATAGGTTAAAATATCTCTCATCACGATGCCAAAAATAGTCCACAACAAAAACAACCTTGATTCCAAGAAAAAGCTTGGGAGAAGTTTACAGTACCTTGAACATATGCTGCCTTGCCTTCAAGTCGGGAAGAGGAATATAAATTCGCTTGTCAAATCGCCGCCTGATGGCCTGTCAACATTTTGCATCAACTTAAAAAGAGGTAGAACTCTGGTATTTCAGGAGAAGTTCCTACTTTTAGTCACAAGAAACTCTTACCTGATCTAAAGCATAAGGAGTGTTTGTAGCTGCAAGTACAAGAACTTTATCATCATTGGTCCCTACACCCTGCGATGTCATAAATTGAAACTTGGGGTGAAGATATAACTACGAAAGAAAATCAAGTTCTTCAGAAAACAGTAGAATTGCCAATCTCAAAAACGGTGAAGAGTGCAACTCTATACAACATCAAAGACATGCAATCCGCTGCAGGTTGCAGGGGTCAAAGTTCGTGAAAAGAAAGGTGTACTCAGCAAGCTTCTCCAGCCCACAATTTAGCAGTAAACACGCACCAACATGCCGACTGGGACTTTTGAACCCTACATCAAGCAGTCGAGGGCCACTCCTAAGTTTCTCAAGTAACTGATCATACCAGCATCCTAATTCCTCGAAGGATATGAAAGAAATCATACTAATGACTCAATGGATCAAGTGCTTCTGACCTTGCAATGACTTTCAACTGTTAAATCCATAAGAGGCCAAGAGCTATATAAACTGGAATGAAGCACTTAGCAACATAATGCCTTGTTCTTCCAGTAGCTGATACAATCTATCCCGGAGCCCACATGATCCTTTCCATACAAAAAGGGAATCTGTATCACCAAAAAGTTCTCATATCTTTTTTGCATACCTTTCCTCCATGAATGACAAGCAACAAAAGTCCCATTAATAATAAACATTTCCACGCCACAAAGCCAGAGGCCTTATATGAATCACAATATACTAACTCCCTCCTTCCTCCCTCCCTGTCCACCATATCACTGCCACTATCTTCTTTCCAAAAAAAACCACCTAAACGCCTCTTTTCTCCTTTTTCACTCAGCTCAAAACAAAATGTCAATCCCCACAAGCAGCAAGTCAAAAATTTCTCAGATGTGAGCAAGCAGACAAACAGACTTTTATAAATAGATGTTTTGGGAATTGAACATAAAATTTCTTCAACATTTCACATTGTATTCGCTTTCAAAGCTTTGGGCGTAAATGGCAACATAGAGAGAAAAAGGCAGTGAATGTAAAACTCACAAGGATAGACATATTGTACACGGGTAGTTTTGGGTTAAGCTGTAAAGAACTGATAGAAGAAAAAAGGACTATGGGCATTCATTCTGTACGTAGTGTATTAAAGTTCTACAGGAAGGGTTTTATGCATTTTACGGCCCAGCCACGGTGAGTCCAGGCATCAGAATATATTACTTGTTCAGGTTTTCTTGATCTTGCCGTACGATTCCCGGGAAGATTGAACCATTAAAAATCTATTTCCATGCTGTAAATGGCGGCAGGGAGCAAGTAATTACTATCAATCATTGTATACACTGAGCTCAATTGTTGAATTAAGAGTAGATCTTCATCTCGGATCAAGATCCATATCTCACCAGGCTCTTACAAAGTCCTAATGATATCAAAAAATAACATTCACTCCTTCGTACATTATAACTTCAGAAAGAATTTCGTCTTGTAAAGACCCAGAAATAATTGGTCTATCATTGTAAAGACCCAGACAATTTGACCTTGCAAAGACCCAGAAACAATTGGTCTATCATAGCAAAGCTTATTAAAATGAGTGCTCAGTATTTGACCCTGTAAGGACCAGAAATAATTGGTCTATCATTGCAAAGCTTATTAAAAATGAGTTCTCAATATTTCTGTCACTTCAAATTATCAAGAGCTGAACAGTTTCACAGGCAAGTTGAAGGTTTATCGCAATAGAAACTATAGACTGACAAAAAAACACAAAGAACTTCCTCAATGGTTTTTTTAATTTTGATTGACGAGGGCCAAACTATTTCCCTGCATTAAACCTCATCTCAGATATTAATAGCCACAGCTTGAGGGAACTTGAAGCCTACGCACAGCAAACCATAATGTTAAGCTGAGTTTTGATCGAATCCTTTGCATGCACCAAAAATGAAAAATGGGATAATCACTTCAACTGAAAAAAAAAATAAAGCACCTGCATCTGGACAAGAAGCTCGGTTTTAATACGCCGAGATGCTTCACTTTCGTTCCCTTCACCTCGTTGGCCACACAGAGAATCGATTTCGTCAATGAAAATGATGGAAGGCGCACTTTCACGAGCCATTTCGAATAGATTTGAAACTAGTTTTTCGCTTTCGCCCATCCATTTTGAAACCAAGTCTGAGGAGGAAACACTGCATGCAAACAGAATTTGACACTAGTTAATCCGTTTGCCTAGATCCCTCTAGATAATATTAAGTTCAAATCTACTCTTAAGAATGTAAGCCTACAGCTTCTAGATGAATATGCTTAAAACAGGAAATATACGGCCCAGGAGTGAATCTGTATATGAAAGAAAAATAGAAAACATCAACCTACTGGAGAGTGGACAAGACATGGAACTTCTGTGACACCTACTTAAATCCGACAACAAATGAATAAAATAAGATAGATAAACACAATGGACTCCAAAAATACTTAGAAACCAGTAGCGCACGGTGAGAAAGTCTTGGCATGGCAAGCAAATGGAAGAGATGTCAGAGATTTGATTACAACTGTCAAATCATTCCCCAACACCCCATACAAATGATGGAAAGAGGATAATTGAGAAGAAGGCAGCAATGCAACCATAATATTCACCCAAGCTACCTTTGCCTAGTTGAAACAGAGATGGTCCCGGAACAACACTAGTAAGAATGAGGGTGTGGAAAATCATTACATGGCGTGTAAAAAGACATCCCAACTAGTATATATGCACATGTACATGTTGACAAATACACAAATAGTGGCACGTTGTAGCTCCCTGGAATACGTTTAACACTACTAAGTGACTCGGTTGATCATTTAAACAGGTTGCCCCAAACGTAAACATATTAAGCTGTGAGTGCATGTTACCTGAAGAAAGTTGAGTCTGCTTCGCTGGCAACAGCTTTAGCCAAGTACGACTTCCCAGTTCCAGGTGGCCCGTATAAGAGAAAGGCCCTCCAAGGTCGTCGGTTCCCTAATAAAGAGTAAAAATCAAGACTGAGTTGATAAGCAGACATCTAAATTGGATATCTGAGCAGTTTCAAAATGCATTGAGATGGGAACAAACTGTAATCGAGTTAAAACAAAATTGCACGATCCTTTCATCTTTTTTTATTTCAAAACTATCTGATCATTCCCTTAAGAATAAAAGATCAAGCATTGCCAATTTGCAAGATAGAACCAACTATGATACCATGTATGATTTCTTTCATACACACAAGTACTTCATAAATAAATCTGACGACCAAGAAATATCCACAACTTCTTTTCTAACTTATGGGTGAGCTCGGCTTGTTCCAAAGATTGAAGGAGTAAGCTTGAACTAAAGGAAGGCTCAACTTCATTCACTGAACTGCCTCCCAGTCACTCAATTAGTTGCACTAGTTATCAACGACACGCAAGCTCATTTCATGCTAAAAATGATCCTTTTATGCTCATGCTTGCCTTCATGGTTTTTTCAGCCTTTTCCCAATCAAATGCGTTTATTTCTAAGCATAATATCTTTTATAAACTAGATATCTAGTAATCACAGACCCGTTTACATCACACACAATGTTGTTAGGCAACGGAAAAAAGGAGAAACACACTAACCAGTAAAAAACTGTGGAAATTTGACGGGCAGTATAACAGCCTCCTGTAATGCCTGCTTGGCACTCTGGAGACCTGCGACGTCATTCCACCTTACATTCGGCTTCTCTCTGATAATGGCCGAATTAAGCCCCGATCTGAGCTTGGTCTGCTCCGAATCCTCCCCGTCTCCCCCTTCTCCATTCTTTGGCTTTGACCTTGGCCTCGTTGCAACCGCAGCATCTCCACTTCTGGGGGCGGCAGCCCCTCCCCCATCATCAAGAACAGCCCTAATCTCCTCTGCCCTCCTCAAATAGTCGGTAAATTTTTGCGTAATTGCTTCCTTAATCTTGGGATTCTTCTCATACTTTAAATGGGTCCTGAAATACTCTAAGGCGTTCATGTAAAGGGACAAGGCTCTGGCATAATTCCCGGCGTTATCCTCCACAATCGCTTGTTTGACGTAGTCTATTGCTTGCTCTTTGAAATTGCTATACATGTTCCAATTTCAAATGAAAAGCTTTTACTCACCACGCGAAGTCTTTGATTTTGCTAATATGCCAACTATTCAGCAACCGTTGTCGTCTGTTTCACAGGGTTCTTCCGGAGTTTCCTATATTCGGCATATAATCACGCCCTAGTATAACTCCTTTACTAAGTCAACTCAAAATGGATTTAAGCAGAATCGACGCCTAGTAAAATTGAAGGTTGCTATTTTGAACAATTCAATCACTGGGAAGGCCCAAAAAGCTCTTGGCAAACCTAAAGATATAATCAAATTGATCGATTACCGACGAGAAGAGGAAGACGAAAGTAAGATCAACTGACCTCTGAATTCATCAATAACAGACAGATAGAGAGCGACTTATGAGAATTTGGATTCTAATTTCGGACTACTTGTGACGCTCAGGAACACTCTTACGTGTTGCGCGACTCATTCATTGCGTAGTCAATGTTTTTTTTAGTGACAAATTATGGACAAGAAACCTGTGAATAAAATGTTCCCTTCAACTATTCAAGCCACACTTAACATTGTATTAGCATCATATTTCACTAGAAAATATTGGTCGGTTTTGACAAAATGGTTACATGACCGTTTAAGATTAGGGATAGTAATGGGATGGGTCGGGTGCGGATATAAGATTCATACCCGCCCCGGTATCCCAGAAACCCTGTCCCGCCACTAAGTTATATAATTTTAATACCATAATCGACCCTAATATATTCTAGGAAACCCGTTCCCGCTCCGCCCTTCCCCAATCCGGCTAGGGATGGCAATGGGACGGGTCGGATGCAGATTTTATGAAATCAGAACCCGCCCCGCTACTCAAAAATTTTGCCCTACCCCGACCGGGTTATGTATGTAAAATACCATAATCGATCCTAAGTGGATTTAGGAACCCTAAACCCGCCCCTCCCCGCCCCTGCTGTAGCACGCAAAAAATCCGAAACCAACCCGACCCGACATGTTCTGCTTGGTTTAGCAAATATTTCACATTTTTTAAACATGTATTACACCA
This sequence comes from Escallonia herrerae, assembly GCA_033070095.1. NCBI lineage: Eukaryota > Viridiplantae > Streptophyta > Magnoliopsida > Escalloniales > Escalloniaceae > Escallonia > Escallonia herrerae. The sequence goes on from JAVXUP010000740.1 coordinate 100,029, forward strand.
AAACTTGTACATGTGTCACAAAAATAAACTATACACATCATATTAATGTCTACAAATCCTAAAGAAGACATTAGTAAATTACAACTTAGTTCAAATTAATGTTCAAATAGACTATACCATAGTTAATAGTTCAAATAGATTACACCACATTAACGTTCAATCACTTGGAAGTAGCAAATACGAGAGATCAAGCTTCTTCAGCTGGTCCGCGTTCCAACTCTAAATACAACTGCAGTCATTGTTCACTGAAAAAATAATCGAAAAATGACATTAAAATAAATGGATACAAAAAAAAAAGTAAAATTAATCTGAAATACAATTTACATAAGGAATCATACACCCGTAACACATAAGTTGTCACCGTCTTTGTCATCATTAATTGTTGCATATCCCTTGTGTGCTAGATTAGATACACTTACAACACCATAGTACAAATTTTACAAGTACGTGTGAAAATTCAAAGTATTGTCAAATTTAACTCCATGAATAAAATAATAGAATGAGTTTACCTTTCATTTCAGCAGTCCACAACCAGTCTTGAGCACACATTAACGCTTCTAGTGTCTTTGGATGAAGCCTATTACGGTGAGGACTCACCAACCTACCACTTGTGCTAAAAGATGCCTCCGATGCGACTATAGATATGAGAATAGCAAGAATATCCTTAGCTATCAGCTGTAATGTCAGGTATTTCAATCCATTAGTCCTCCACCAAGCCAAAATATCAAAGTCCAAAGACCTAGGCAACACATCCTCCTCGAGATAATGATCCAACTCAGATTTCACTATAGTCTTTCTCTTCTTCTTGACATGTTCATCGAAACCTTTAAGAGAATCTAGACATCCCACCTCAACACACTCTTGCGAGCGAACAGATGAACCTCCGCTAGTATCATGATCACTAGCCTCTCTATTTTGGTACTTACGAAGAAGTCTATAACAAAGTGATGACACCTTTTCAGTTTCTCTCACTTCTCCCGACCCGTAAAGCTGACTGTAATAATACTGAATCAACTCCATTTTGTACCTAAGATCCAACACTACAGCAACCGCCATGATTCCATGAATATCCAACCAATATTTATCGAACTTCTCAAGCATAGCCATACTTCTAATCACCTCACTTGAGCTCATGAGCCACTCACCTAACACCATTCTAATCCTCACAAATTTTAGGAAAAAACAAGTTAGCCATAGGATACTTTGTGCCCAAAAACATCTCTATTGTTTCATAAAACAACATCAACTTATCACATATCTCTCTCGCAAAAGTCCACTCCTCTTCACTTGGGCGAGTTTTATATTGAGACTCTCGTTGATTCAAGCAAAAAAAAACATCTTTATACACAAATGCAATTTCAAGCATCAAAAAAGTTGAGTTCCATCTTGTAGGACAATTAAGTGCCAACATTTTTGTGCTTGAAATACGCAATTGACGAGCAGTCTCTTCAAATTTCTCATCTATCTTCGGTGTTTCCCTCCAAAAAGCCACACTCTCTCTAACTTTTTGAATTCCCTCCTTTATCACACTCAATCCATCTTTAACAATCAAATTCAACACATGTGTCGTACGCCGCATATGAATCAATTCACCAAACAACAACAGAGAACTAGAATCCAACTTAAGCAACAAGTCATCAATCATCGCATCATTCGTAGTACAGTTTTCAACCATAATTTTATATAATTTTCTATCAATGTTCCAATCAGGCAATGTTTATGACAAAGCATCACAAATAACTTCACTAGTGTGTGGGCATGGCAAATATAAGAACCTATAAAGGATAAATTTAACAATTATTATGCGAAAGTAAGAATAAGATTAGATTGTAAAATACCAAAATTGCAAAAAAGTAAAGCATACCTCAAAATACGACTTTGAAGAATGAACTCTTCATCGATAAAATGTCCCGTGACAACCATGAAACCCTTCTTTTGATTACCAGAAGTCCACAAATCAGTAGTGATAGCAACCCTACTTCTTATCCCCTCCAACAGCTTCATCACTTGCTCCCTCTCATGTTCATAAATATTTATAATGTCGCTCTTCACTGTGTTCGGTATCTTAAACAATGGCTGAAGTGCAGACGAATACCTCCTAAACCCCATGTGGTCAACAATAGATAACGGGTATTCATGCAAAATTATCATTTCCCAAGTTCTCTCCTAGCAAAATCCTGATCAAAGGTATAATTACCTAGTTCGGGCTTAGCATTTGCTTTACCCACTATCCCAGCCAAGAGTTTCTGTTTAACATCCGGTTGCCTTAGACATTTACATTTGTCTAAGTGCATACGCAGGTGAGTGGTCCCATTTTTTGGGTTAGCCCCAAGGGTTTTCCGGCAGTGAATACATGTTGCTGTCACGTTTCCACCATTTTTTTTCCTATCGAAGTGCGCCCACACACTACTTTTCAAGTTCTCATTGTTTAACTCATTGGGGCCACTATCAAGGTCAACTGGTTCAGAACCAGATACTCCCATGCTTGTATTTGGTGTTGATGGCTGAGAAGTTTGATCCTCTAATGTAGCTCTAGGGGTTTGCACCAGAGATGATGCAACGGGAGAAGACGTAATTTCATTGAAAGACATGATTTTATATATATATATATATATATATATATATATATATATATATATATATCATTTCAGAAAAGAATGATTTTCAAGAAAATCAAATAAATAATACCTACTCTGAGATAATACCAAATTGGCAAGGACTTTTCTAATATGCCCTCATAAAACCATAAGTAAACAACATGAAAAACTAATTGATAACAATATAAGAACTTAAAGAGCAAAAAACTACCACCCAGCAAGTAATTGAGACAATGAACATAGCAAATAAGAACAAAGTTCCCAACAATGACAAAGCAGTCGAATTCAAAACAATTGAAATAGGTTTTGTTTCTATCTGCTTTATTTTCCTAAAACTATCTTGCATCACTTTTCTTCCCCAAAACAGGTTCTTGTATTTATCTGATTGTGTGCAAACAGGTTATTATAGATGGTCAGCATCAACCTTGGTTGAATGGAATGGACTCGTTAAAAGAACAGCATGGCCTTCTTGTGTTCAAAGACAAGACAAAGCATCATTTCAGTAATACGACTCCTAAAAAAGCCAAATATATGCATGTTACAACAGGGCATTCTTATGTTCATAGAATACAGGTTCCCATTAAAGAATATGTATTCTTTACCAAATAGCTACTAAGACAGTTCCTACAGTCATTTATTACAAAGAAAAAAAATGATAATCATCAAGCTTTAACAAACAGAACAAGCACCTTCTATCTACCGGATGTGAAAGGTACTTTAAGCCTGAAGATTAAGGCTAGTCTAGTTATCAAAAGTGTAAATGCTTAAGAATAGCAATCTTAAATGGATCCCCCGCTAAAAAAGGAGCAATTGAGGGAAAAATATGGGATCATAGCATATTCTTTTCAATAATGCGGCTTGATGCCTTTCATGAAATGGGTTAAATGACAAAGTTAGAAATTTCATTTTCCTGTACGGCTCCATTTTCGGCATGCTGTTTTGTTTGCTTTGACTGTTGTATCACTATCATGCATTCATGTTATTAAGACAACTAAATCACTAAGTGTTGTCTATGAATCAGGATAGATTTTCTCCTTCAAGAAGAAGATCAACAAAGATGAACAAAACCACTACAATAGACATTTACATGGAAGAGAGATTGATTACCTGGCTAACATAAACCGGGCATATTTCCTCAATGGCAGGCTTCAATTCGTTGTCGTACGGTGGAGAGTGGTTGTGCCCCGACCGTCGTGCGGTACTGCGGTGGAAAGGCAGAGAGCCAGTCGAGAGTAGAGAGCTGAGAGAGTGAAAAGGCACAGATTAGGGATTTAGGGTTTGCAAGAAAAATGAACATATATATATGGTATCCTATGGATGGCTAAGATCAATTGAAATATTAGAGGACGGCTAAGATAAATAAAGAATTAGGGTAAGTATATCAGGGCAGGTCGGGTCGGGTCGGATCGTGGGGCAGATTTAAGTGTATACCATACCAGACCCTAACCCACTGCAGGTTTTTAAAAAAATACCGTACCCGCCCCACGACCCAGTCAAAGTCAAAATAACCCGCTCCTATCGGGGCGGGGAGGGGCGGAGATCTGTGGGTTCGAATTTTTTTGCCATCCCTAGACCTGGCCCTCCCTTTAGCTATCAAAACCCGCCCCAACTCGACCCATAAGTTGATTATTGTTCCAAACAAGATATAGCATAAAACAGCGAAAGGAAAACTTTCAAACATGTAGTATACAAGTCACAAAAGAAACTAGGAAAAGCTTTAGACTCAGAGAATTCAAAAACCAAAATGTATCGTACTGAATACTCAAGTATGCTCAGAATTTATAAGTAACATGATGTAAGAGATCTTCCAATTCTCTTGCTTATTTATATGCTTAAATCTAGTCACACAAACTCCTAAAAACTTGATTATACACTACAACTATGTACTGATTGTTGGATTGGGTTACATAATGTACAACTTTGCAAAACAGTAGCATTTGCTATCCTTGAGAAAATTTCCGGCAACTTTTCACTCTGAAACATGCCTAAATCTGGTTGCCATAATGTCATTCCACATATTGCAGAAAATCTGTTCATACCCCATTCTGGTTGCACCCAAGGGCCCGCTACGGGACCCACTTTGCGCGACACATCACCCAGTCAGCGGTCAACTTTTCAACGCTTACATGCCGGTCAAACCGTCACATAATCAAGTCATCATGCATTTTCCCTTCGAGAAGCAACCTGGGTGGCCGACCCCCGTCACATAATCAAGTCATCATGCATTTTCCCTTCGAGAAGCAACCTTGGTGTTCTGACCCCCTTAAGGGGGTCGGCCACCCAGGGGGGTAGGCCGTCGAGGGGGTCGGCTGCCCGAGGTGGTCTGCCACCTATCTTGACGACCAACTATTGTTGTTCAGGTTGCGCACCATAGTCGCAACGACCGTCGTTCGTTGCAGCACTCCGTCGCAGCGATAACTGTTAGCTAGTCCTCCCACTTTCGCTCGCGACCGCTCCCCAACTCCGCGACTCCTGTCGCTCGTGCGCCATATTCGCAAATCTCGTCTCCCGTGCGCCATCTCCGTGACCTTCGTCGCCCTAGTTCGTGCGCCAGCTTGCGACTCTCGTCGCCCACACACCTTCGTCGCTGTGCCCTTATGCCATGCTTATGATACGTGCCCCTGGCACAAAGTATTGCTCCGCGACCTTCGTCACCGCGCCCATGCGCCACTTCCATGACAGGTGCCCCGGCACCAAATATTGTTCCGCGAATGTCGTCGCTGCGCCCTTGCTCCGACACCAAGTATATCTCCGCGACTTTCGTCGCTGCGCCCTTGCGCCATTCTCATGACGCGTGCCCCCGACACCAAGTATTGCTCCATGACCTTCGTCGCCGTGCCCATGTGCCACTTCCATGACAGGTGCCCCGGCACCAAGTATTGTTCCCCGACAGTCATCGCTGCGCCCTTGCGCCGACACCAAGTATATCTCCGCGACGTTCGTCGCTGCGCCCTTACGCCATTCTCATGACGCGTGCCCCCGAAACCAAGTATTGCTCCCCGACCTTCGTCACCACACCCATGCGCCACTTCCATGACAGGTGCCCCGGCACCAAGTATTGTTCGGCGACAGTCGTCGCTGCCCCCTTGCGCCGACACCAAGTATATCTCCGCAACGTTTATCGTTGCGCCCTTGTGCCATTCTCATGACGCGTGCCCCCGGCACCAAGTATTGCTCCATGACCTTTGTCGCCGCGCCCATTCGCCACTTCCATGACAGGTGCCCCGGCACTAAGTATTGTTCCGCGACAGTCGTCGCTTCGCCTTTGCGCCAACACCAAGTATTCCTCCGCGACTGTCGTCACTGTGCCCTTACGCCATGCTTATGATACGTGCCCCCGGCACCAAGTATTGCTCTGCGAACTTCATCGCCGTGCCCATGCACCACTTCCATGACAGGTGCCCTGGCACCAAGTATTGTTCTGTGACAGTCGTCGCTGCGCCCTTGCGCCGACACCAAGTATATCTCTGCGATGTTCGTCGCTGCGCCCTTGCGCCATTCTCATGACACGTGCCCCCAACACCAAGTATTGCTCCGTGACCTTGGTCGCCATGCCCATGTGCCACTTCCATGACAGGTGCACCGGCACCAAGTATTGTTCCGCGACAGTCGTCGCTGCGCCCTTGCGCCGACACCAAGTATATCTCCGCGACGTTCATCGCTGTGCCCTTGCGCCATTCTTATGACGCGTGCCCCCGACACCAAGTATTGCTCCCCGACCTTTGTCGCCACACCCATGCGCCACTTCCATGACAGGTGCCCCAGCACCAAGTATTATTCCGCGACAGTTGTCGCTGCCCCCTTGCGCCGACACCAAGTATATCTCCGCGACGTTCGTCGCTGCACCCTTGTGCCATTCTCATGACGCATGCCCCCGGCACCAAGTATTGCTCCGTGACCTTTGTCACCGCGCCCATTCGCAACTTCCATGACAGGTGCCCCGGCACCAAGTATTGTTCCGCGACAGTCGTCGCTTCGCCTTTGCGCCAACACCAAGTATTGCTCCACGACTGTCGTCGCTGCGCCTTTCCGCCATGCTTATGATACGTGCCCCCGGCACCAAGTATTGCTCCACGAGCTTCATCGCCACGCCCATGTGCCACTTCCATGATAGGTGCCCCGGCACCAAGTATTGTTCCGCGCAGTCGTCGCTGCGCCCTTGCGCCGACACCAAGTATATCTCCGCGACGTTCATCACTGCGCCCTTGCGCCATTCTCATGACGCGTGCCCCCGGCACCAAGTATTGCTTCACGACCTTCGTCGCCGCGCCCATGTGCCACTTCCATGATAGGTGCCCCGCCACTAAGTATTGTCCCGCGACAGTCGTCGCTGCGCCCTTGCGCCGACACCAAGTATATCTCCGCGACGTTCGTCGCTGTGCCCTTGCGCCATTCTCATGACGCGTGCCCCCGGCACCAAGTATTGCTCTGCGAACTTCGTTGCCATGCCCATGCGCCACTTCCATGACAGGTGCCCCGGCACAGAGTATAGTTTCACGGTAGTAGTCGCTGCGCCCTTGCGCCGACACCAAGTATATCTCCGTGACGTTTGTCGCTGTGCCCTTGCGCCATTCTCATGACGCATGCCCCCGGCACCAAGTATTGCTTCACAACCTCCGTCGCCGTGCCCATGTGCCACTTCCATGACAGGTGCCCCGGCACCAAGTATTGTCCTGCGACAGTCGTCACTGCGCCCTTGCGCCAACACCAAGTATATCTCTGCGACGTTCGTCGCTGCGCCCTTATGCCATTCTCATGACACGTGCCCCCGGCACCAAGTATTGTTCCATGACCTTCGTCACCGCGCCCATGCGCCACTTCCATGACAGGTGCCCCGGCACCAAGTATTGTAACGCGACCTTCATCACCGCGCCCATGCGCCACTTCCATGACAGGTGCCTCAGCACCAAGTATTGCTCCGCGACAGTCGTCGCTGCGCCCTTGCGCTGACACCAAGTATATCTCCGCGACGTTCGTAACTGCGCCCTTGCGCCATTCTCATGACACGTGCCCCCGGCACCACGACCTTCATCGCCGCGCCCATGCGCCACTTCTATGACAGGTGCCCAGGCACCAAGTATTGTTCCGCGACAGTCGTCGCTGCGCCCTTGCGCCATTCTCAATGTCTCGTGCTGTAGGCACCGCACCCATGCGCCACAATCATGTTTTATGCGTACGGGATGAGCTCAGAACCTTAAAGCCATCACCGTCACAATCATAGGGGGGCTCCAGCCCTCGCAGCGGGATGGACTCTCACCCTTATAGTCATCGCCGCCACAGGATGGGCTCACAACCTGAAAGCCATCGCCGTCACAATCACAGGGGGGCTCCTGCCCTCGCAGCGAGATGGACTCTCAACCTTATAGTTATCGCTGCCACGGGATGGGCTCACAACCTCAAAGCCATCGCCGTCACAATCACAGGGGGGCTCCGACCCTCACAACGAGATGGACTCTCAACCTTATAGTCATCACCGCCACGGGATGGGCTCACAACCTCAAAGCCATCGCCGTCATAATCACAGGGGGGGCTCCTGCCCTCGCAACAGGATGGACTCTCAACCTTATAGTCATCGTCGCCATGGGATGAGCTCACAACCTGAAAGCCATCGCCGTCACAATCACAGGGGGGCTCCGGCCCTTGCAGCGGGATGGACTCTCAACCTTATAGTCATCGTCGCCACGGGATGGGCTCACAACCTCAAAGCCATCGTCGTCTTCATTCCGGGGGGCTCCGCTCGTAGCGCTCCGGCACAAGGACCCCTCGCAGCGAGATAGGCTCATTACCATAAAGCTATCTCCGTCTTCATTTCGGGGGGCTCCGTTCGTAGTGCTCCGGCACGAGGATCCTTCGCAGCGGGATAGGCGACTCCTCCGGAACACTATCTCCGCCAGGGTGCCTGCGTGACTGGCCTACGTGCTCTGGCACTGGGGGCTCGCGTCGGCACCTCTAAGGTGTAATACCCCGAACTTAGGTTTGAACATTTTAGTAAAATTTTAGCAGCTTTACTTATTAATTATTCTTATTTAGGGCAAATTTTACAAGTAAAAATATTTTTGTTTTTAGCGACGATTGACATGAACAATCTGATCGTCAATTACTGATACAAGGGAAATAACTTGAGAAATTATTATTAAATTAGGATTTAGTATATAGTTATCAGTTTTGGTTATTTCAAATATGACAGAGAGAGTGATTTATGGAAAAAAAATGTGGCATTTGAAGTTACTGATTGGGAAAAAAAGGAGGAGACTTTTGAAGCAATTAAAACAATATATGTTTTTAGGCAAAATAAAATAAAAGAGTCAAAAGGAAAAAAAAGAGAGGGAGAGAAGAAAACGGGAGAGAAAGGGATGAGAACTGAAGAGAAGATGGGAGAGGAGATGAGAGACGGCAGCCAGCCCTAGATCGGCGGTGCCACTCCCACCACGGGACAGCCCCACGCCGACCATGGAACCCATCACCGGCGATCAACTCCGATGCTCCCTCACTGAACGCCACCGCCCAACATCTCCACAACCACCATGCCGCAGTCCATGTACTATTGCCACCACCGCCGAGACTCATCACCGGTCGGCCTTGGACCCAACCGCTACCGACCACGCCTTCGGCCACCGGCGATTAACTCCGGTCGGCGTCTCCACCAAACACACCACCTAACGCCTATCAATCGCCGCCATAGATCTGGACCACCCCTATTTTTTTCGACTACACTACGGTTGCCGGCATGGAACCCCCATATTACGGCCTTTCACCATCGCTACACCGTTCGATTATATCCCATTTTTGGCACTTCCAACCAATCCCACGCCACCACTTGACGCCTCTGTGTGCTCCCAATGGTACCCATCACTGGCGAACCATAACTTCGGTCAACTCCATTACCGACCACACACTTGGTCTCCGGCAATTTATTCATTTTAGCCGGCGCCTCCACTGATTAGACCGCCCAACACCTCTGCGACACCTTCTTCTCCATCTGCCTTTCATGATCACGGCCGACAGTCACCAGTTGGGGCTGATTTTTGTAAATGGGTTTTGGTGGTGTACTTGTGTATTGGTGGTGGTGATCATTTAATGGCAGTTTTTACGATGGGTGAAATGGAATAAATTAGGTGGTTTGAATGTGTGCAGTGGTGGTGTTCTGATTTTTGGTATGGTGTGGAGTAGAGGTATCACGGCGGTGTTTGAGACGGTAGGAACGATGGTTGGGATAGGCTGAAGTATGGTGGTGTATGTGTGTGTAAATTGTTACGAAGGAGGGTGTATGGCTGTGTTTTGCGAGATTGTGTGTTTGTGTAAACCAAGTGTCTTTTTATTTGGATAAAAGTTATGAGGGTGAGGGTGAAATTGGTGGTCATTGTGGCGAGTTATCGATTAATAAGCAATGAGTTTGAGATGACCGTTGTGCGCGTAGTGGGCGTGTGTGTGATGTTTGTATGTGCATGGAGAGCTACGTGTGGTGGTGTGTTTGTGTACAGCGGCGTACACAGAGTGTGTGCATTGTGTGTCGTGGAGCGTGTAATGTGGACGGTTATGTGTAATGCGGGTGTTGGTAGTGGATGAAATAGAAAGAACTAATTGGTTGTTGTCTAATGAATGTATATAGTAGGGTATGCATGTGGGCCACTGTTGTGTAGATGTATATTGTGTGAGGAGTACGGTTGTGTATGTTTGGAGGTGTGGGTGACTATGTGCGGGCGGGTGTATGTGGATTCTGTGTATGTAGCTGTTTGTACAGTTGTAGTGGTATATGTGCTGCGTATATTTTATGTGCAAAAAGGGCGTGTGTCCGCAAAGGCTGGAAGGCATATGAGGGCATGTCTGTAGAGGCCTATGAGTTGTGTGTATGTGAGCGTTAATGTGTGTTGAGCAGTGTGTGGGCAGCAGTTTGCAGAGAGTATGTGTTGTATGTGCATGAATTTGAACTGTGTACACACAGAGTGTGTCTGTATGTAACAGGGTACAATATCTTTGTGTGCGTAATGTGGAATGTAGTGTGGTTTTGATTTTGGTTGTGGAATCGTAAAGAAAATAGTGATGTACTGGATGTAGGGTTGTTGAAAGGTGGCACCTATAATGGTAGATTAGTTGTGGAAACTAGCAACCGATATGTTGGGTTTTGGTGGTATTGAATATGGAACGGGGTTTCGGCAGTACGAGTTCGGTTTGTAGTTAACAGTTGTGGTTTATCGGTGATGCTTGCGATGGCTGGACTGGGACAGCCGTGATGGTGTGTATATGGCGGTGTGATTTGGGGTACGGTAGTGCGTATAATGTGTGTTGTGTACAGTGAGTGTACATGGTGTAGGTGTACCATGTACATGTATGTGTTTTGGACAAGGAAACACATAGGCTATGAGAACAAAAAGGGAATTGTTAGCGTGAACTCTAGGATTTGACCGGGAACATGAAGATAAAAAGAATGGTCTTGACGGTTCCGTTCGCCAGAGGTAGTAACGTGATCGTCGCTCCAGAGCTCTAGATGATATGGAAATGCGTAGCATTAGGTAAGTGACCCTTTGATTCAACTAGTATTTTTATATGCAACGTATATGTTTATTTACTGTTAAAAATGTGTTGCTTATTAGTATTGACCAATTTAATTATGTTTAACTGTTCTGGCTTAATTTACCAAAAAGCTTCTAGTGATTTATTTCTCGTTAAAAACCGGACCAGCATGTAACTGATATTTTGCTTAGAAAATGCAATGAAACTCATATTTGAAATGTTTTGGCATTTGACGTATTTGTGATATTGAACATTTTGAAAGTTATCAAAAGGGGTGTGTGGATAGTTTGATGAGTGATTTTGTTCACGATGAACCCAAAGGGGGGTTTTTGGTTTACTCGATTGCTGTGCCCTATATCCACGGGGGAAAGTTGGATTTCGGGCCCTGGTCAACGGGGCTTGTACGTTGATGCACAGTACTGTGGTTGGTGGTGCGCCCTTGCGTCCACATGATTATTTTATCCCGGGTGTAGGAGGGATTTCGGGACCTAGTCAGGGAGGCTCGTACGCTGACCGCAGCATATCGTTTGAGCTAATGTTGGGATTTGAACTGGTTGTTATAAAGTTTTGCGATAATCATTATATACTTCAGTTTTTGGTTTCATGTACTCTGTTTTGTTTTTACCCGATGATTATCAAATCTATGATTTTTAGATATCTCAATTATGCTACTATATAAAGTGAGTTATTTTCTGACATGCTATGGTCCACCTAGTTGAATCATTGGTTACTTACTGAGCACGTGCAAGCTCATCCCTTACTTATCATTTCAGGTTTGAAAGTAAGGTGATGGTGACGAGCATAGGAAGGAACAATTTGGCACTGAGCTCCGGAGACTGTATTGGTTGAGTCGCTAAAGATTTAGATTGTTGGTTTAGTTTTAGTTGTTGATAAATTAGAGTTATGAGGAGTTGTAGCATGAGTATTGTATTCAAATAAAAATATGAAAGTGTAATTTAAGTTTATAGAAGTTTTAATTTCCGCTGCAGATTATATGTTGTTTTAGCGAGTAAGGCCTGGCAGAGCCCTCGGTTGGAGTCCATAGGGTCTGCGGCCGGTCACGTGCCTAGCTCGAGGACCTGCCCGTGGGTTCAGGTCGTGACATAAGGACTATGACCCCCCGGGTCACTCCGAGATGGGAGCAGGTCTTCGGAAGGGCATCCCACCTAGTCCACCTGGCAGCTAGGCGTTGGGTCTTCCCCACCGCTGCCAGGCTTGTGGGATTCAGTAAGGGCTTGGACTGGTGGCTGGGGCAACAGGCTTACTCTGATCACGTCGTCATGGTGTTTTCATTCTTCTTAGACAGGTAGAGAGACACTGTGTGGGGCAAGGCAGTGCGAATTCAGGAACTAGCAGTCCAACAGAGAATCGGTATTTGTGGACCCCCTGGTGACGTGTCACTCCCAGGGGTGACACGTGTCAGCTGATGACACATTGATGACATCGGCACATTTTTCCCTATAAATAGGGGACCTTGGATTTTGTTTAGGGGAATTCTCTGATTTGTCATTTTCAATCTCTCTCTAAAACTCATTCTCTCTGAACTTCTAGAGAGAGATACATTCGAACACCTGACATCGGACTCTTGACGCTGCACCCTTGACGTTGACCTTAGCTTGGACTGTCGGTCACCGGCTCTATTTGTCTTCTCCTTGCCTGCGTAGCACTGCCAGCTCTCGTGGCCTATCTGGGGAGCCTTGCCCTCAGCCCTTACTCCGTCATTGCTGTCTCTCATTTTGCACACTTGGAAGTTGACTCGGACTGCAGCTTTTATGGTACCTCCACGTAGGCACAAACCCACTTTCCCTGGCACCGTTTTGGCGACTCCGCTGGGGAGGTGAGCATCGTGTTGCAGTCTGCATATCTTCCAGACTCAGGCACCATGCATGTGCAGCGGAGGGCTACGAGGACTACCAACAGTACAGTTCATTCCTTGCCTGACACACTCAAGCAACCATGCCTCAGCAACGTATGGCTACCAGAACTACCAGTCACATCCTCTACCCAGCCATCCAAGAGGCCGTCATTTCCAGACTTGGAGAATTTTCAAGCTAACATTGTTCTACTGGCACCACCCTTGGTGCTATGTTTCACTTCATTGGGGGTTTCACCCCTTACCTACCCCAAGCAAGCCAAGCTCCTTACCCCTTCTGCATGCCTCTCATTGCAGCGACTTGATAAGTGGTGCACGGGGTGGCTCGAGCCCCGCTACTAAGTCTCAACTCCGTCAGCCGACATTCCCCTCAGGCCGTGCGACCTCGCGGGCATGCATGCAACACGTCTTGCCAACCCTCCCGTGCCTCGGTCACTCAGCCGGTCGTCAATGCCGACCCACCGCCGAGCTCCACTCTCCATCTTCAACACTTAGAAAAAAAAATTCATTTTTCGCGGTCGGGTCATCACCCCCGCGACTTCACTTGGCGCCCTTGTCACTCTTCAACACTTAGAAACATTTCTTCATTTTTCGCGGTCGGGTCATCACCCCCGTGACTTCACTCGGTGCCCTTGTCACTCTTCAACACTTAGAAACATTTCTTAATTTTTCGAGGTCGGGTCATCACCCTCATCCTCATTCTACACTTAGAAAAATTTTCACAAAATTTTTTTCACCCTCTGGTGCTCTCCCCAACACTTAGAAAATTTTCAACGAAAATTTTCATCAACGCCCCAACCTCCCTCTTTCTCTCCCTTTCCCCTCAAAATTATTCTTCCTCAAAATTTTACATCCCCCCTCATGCTCCTTTTATAGGCTCCAAAAAAAATTTTGCATTTTAATGTCATTTTCAAACTCCACAAGCAACAGCAATCCAGGTGGGCAGAACCCACCCGTGAGGGACCCGACCCGCGCCTGCCCCGCCCCGTTTCACACCCCTTCCAGCTTAAGCAGGTCAAACCGACTCGGGCGTTGGCCCGACCCAACCCTAATTTCCCTTCTCTTTCTCTTTTCTCCAGGCGCGCCGCTCCTCTTGCGCCGCACTGCCATCTCAGCCTTCGCCGTCCACCCGCAGACCTTCCCGCCGCCGCCACTCCTCCCACCGACCATCTCTCCCCTTCGGCTCTCTCCCTCTCCTCTCCCCCCGACCCCGCGTGCCCCACGGCGCCATGGCAGGCCATGGCTGCCGCCGACGCCTCTTCCCCTTCACCTTTTTCTCTCTGCTTCGGCCCTTCTCCCCGCAACCCACCTGGCCGACCCAACTACCCCGCCGACCTCCCTCCTCTCTCTTCCTCTCCCCGACCCCGTAAGCCCACCGACGGCGCGGCAGCCCCGATCCCTCGCCCTTTTCTCTCAACCTCGGCCATTCTCACCACCACAGCTGGTCGACCCCCTTGGCCAACCCCCATGGCCGACCACCCTGCTACCCCCCCGACCCCCCCGGCCCCATCCTACCTCTCTCCTCTCCCCCGCACCACGGCAGCCTGTTGCCGCCGCGCCATCCTTTCCATCTTCTTTTTTTTTCTTTTTGCCTTTTTCCTGCAAATCCCCGAAGCCAAGGCCAAAAAAAAAATTTTACAACCTTGACAACCGTGCATTGCCCCCGCACATGCGACCGGCGCCCGAACGTCCCCTCCGCTATCCCCGTCGCCAGATAATCATCTCTGCGATGCCCGTTGCCCGGACATCATCTCCGTGACGCTTATTACCCATCGCTCAGGGGCTTCCTCCGCAACCCTCGTCGCTCGTTGCTGGGGTGCCTTCTCTGCAACCCTCGTCGCCCGAGGGTTGTTTCCGCAACACTCGTTGCTATCGCCTGGGGGCTGTCTCCGCGACCTTTGTCGCTCGTCGCCCGGGTGCCGTATCCGCGACCCTTGTCGCCAGCGCCATGCGCACCTTTTGCGACACTCGCTGCCCATCGCCCCGGGCGCCGTTTCCACGACCCTCGTCACCAGCGCCGTGCACACCTTCCGCGACACTTGCTGCCCATCGCCCCGGCGCCGTCTCCACAACCCTCGTCGCCGGCGCTGTGCCACCTTCCGCGACACTCGTTGCCCATCGCCCGGGGCTGTCTCCGCGACCCTCGTCGCCCGTACGACGTCTCCGTGCCCCTCGTCGCCCGGGGGCTGTCTCCGCGACCATCGTCGCTCGTGCAACATCTCCTCGCCCCTCGTCGCCCGTGGGCTGTCTCCGCGCCCTTCGTCGCTCGGGGGCTGTCTCCGCGACCCTCGTCGCCCTCCTTCATCACTCAAACAGTCAACAACTTTTCGGCCAAACAACATCAAAATCTTACGTGTTTATGCATGCGACGGCCGCTCAGGTTGCCCCTCTGCGCACACTACACACAAGGGCTTATGTTCATACCCCATTCTGGTCGCACCCCAGGGCCCGCTAAGGGACCCACTTTGCCCGACACATCACCCAGTCAGCGGTCAATTTTTCAACACTCACATGCCGGTCAAACCGTCACATAATCAAGTCATCATGCATTTTCCCTTCGAGAAGCAACCTTGGTGTGCTGACCCCCTTAAGGGGGTCGGCCACCCAGGGGGGTAGGTCGCCCGAGGGGGACGGCTGCCCTAGGGGGTCGGCCGCCCGAGGTGGTCTACCACCTATCTTAACGACCAACGTCTGTTGTTCAGTTGCGCACCATAGTCGTAATGACCGTCGCTCATTGCCGCGCTCCGTCGCAGCGACAACCGTTCGCTAGTCCTCCCACTTTCGCTCGCGTCCACTCCCCAACTCCGTAACTCCGCCGCTCACTCGCCATCTCCGCGAATCTCGTCTCCCGCGCGCCATCTTTGAGACCTTCGTCGCCCTCGTCCGCGCGCCAGCTTGCGACTCTCGTCGCCCGCACACCTTCGTCGTGACCTTCGTCGCTGTGCCCTTGTGCCATGCTTATGATACGTGCCCCCGGCACAAAGTATTGCTCCGCGACCTTCGTTGCCACGCCCATGCGCCACTTCCATGACAGGTGCCCCGGCACCAAGTATTGTTCCGCGACAGTCGTCGCTGCGCCCTTGCGCCGACAACAAGTATATCTCCGCGACGTTCGTCACTGCGCCCTTGCGCCATTCTCATGACGCGTGCCCCCGGCACCAAGTATTGCTCCGCGACCTTCGTCGCCACGCCCATGCGCCACTTTTATGACAGGTGCCCCAGCACCAAGTATTGTTCCGCGACAGTCGTCACTGCGCCCTTGCACCGACACCAAGTATATCTCCACGACGTTCGTCACTGCGCCCTTGCACCATTCTCATGACGCGTGCCCCCGGCACCAAGTATTGCTCCGTGACCTTCGTCGCCGCCCTATGCGCCACTTCCATGACAGGTGCCCCGGCACTTAGTATTGTTCTGCGACAGTCGTCGCTGCGCCCTTGCGCCGACACCAAGTATATCTCCGTGACGTTCGTCGCTACGCCCTTGCGCCATTCTCATGATGCGTGCCCCGGCACCAAGTATTGCTCCGCCACCTTCGTCGCCACACCCATGCGCCACTTCCATGACAGGTGCCCCGGCACCAAGTATTGTTCCGTGACAGTCATCGCTGCCCCCTTGCGCCGACGCCAAGTATATCTCCACGACGTTCGTCGCTGCACCCTCGTGCCATTCTCATGACGCGTGCCCCCGGCACCAAGTATTGCTCCGTGACCTTTGTCGCCGCGCCCATGCGCCACTTCCATGACAGGTGCCCCGGCACCAAATATTGTTCCGCGACAGTCGTCGCTTCGCCTTTGCGCCAACACCAAGTATTGCTCCGCGACTGTCGTCGCTGCGCCCTTGAGCCATGCTTATGATACGTGCGCCAGGCACCAAGTATTGCTCCACGACCTTCGTCGCCGCGCCCATGCGCCACTTCCATGACAGGTGCCCCGGCAACAAGTATTGTTCCGCGACAATCGTCGCTGCGCCCTTGCGCCGACACTAAGTATATCTCCGCGACGTTCGTCGCTGCGCCCGTGTGCCATTCTCATGATGCGTGCCCCCGGCACCAAGTATTGCTTCTCGACCTTCGTCGCCACGCTCATGTGCCACTTCCACGACAGGTGCCCCAGCACCAAGTATTGTCCCGCGACAGTCGTCACTACGCCCTTGTGCCATTCTCATGACACGTGCCCCCGACACCAAGTATTGCTCTGCGACCTTCGTCGCCGTACCCATGCGCCACTTCTATGACAGGTGCCCTGGCACCAAGTATTTTTCCGCGATAGTCTTCACTACGCCTTTACGCCGACACCAAGTATATCTCCGCGACGTTCGTCGCTGCGCCGTTACGCCATTCTCATGACGCGTGCCCCCGGCACCAAGTATTGCTCCGCGACCTTCGTCGCCGCACCCATGCGCCACTTCCATGACAGGTGCCCCGGCACCAAGTATTGTTCCGCAACCTTCGTCACCGCGCCCATGCGCCACTTCCATGACAGGTGCCCCGGCACCAAGTGATGTTCCGCGATAGTCGTCGCTGCGCCCTTGCGCCGACACCCAGTATATCTCTGCTACGTTCGTCGCTGTGCCCTTGCGCCATTCTCATGACGCGTGCCCCCGGCACCAAGTATTGCTCCATGACCTTCGTTGCCGCGCCCTTGCGCCACTTCTATGATAGGTGCCCCGGCACCAAGTATTGTTCCACGACAGTCGTCGTTGCGCCCTTGTGCCATTCTCAATGTCTCGTGCTGTGTGCCTATGCGCGACAATCATGTCTCAAAATAAATTCTACTCATGAATGCACTATGATTGATTACCCACCTCTATTTTCTTTTTTCAATGTAGTTCGCTATTCAGTCATAACAAAAAAGGGAACATCAAAGGCTAGTACAAGTGTGAGTCCAAGATTGCCTACCCTTGCTTTTGTTGCTCTATTTACTTATGTTTGGAATCAGGTGCGAAAGAAAAGTGTCAGTGACATGGGTAGAGTGAAAATATATTGCATGCTTGTCTTAAATTTCTTGCCCATTCAAAATGATTTTCAATTCTTAGTGTACAATGCTTTTAGCGTTCATCTAATTGGGAATTTCTTGTTAAAGTTCATAGGTAAGATACCCATGGTAATCGGGCCAGAATTGGGCCAAAAACGGGTCGGGCCTGACCCGGGCCATTTTAGGGCCAGGTAAAAAACGGGCCATTTTAGGGTCGGGCCCTGCCCGTTTCTCAAATAATTCGGCATGGCCCTATCCCTGGCCCAAGCCCTAAGGGTTAGGGCCAATCCGGGCCTAAAAACGGGCCGGGCCGCCCAACCCTTTTGACATCTTTACCAGAATGGTCTCTCAAAGTCAAAAAGAAAGTCATGAAAGTCATCCACATGGGGTTCGTTCATGTTATTGTATACCCTACTTGGTTGGCTAACATAAATACGTGTCCCAAAACCAACCAATGAAGTCCAGATGTACATTAACTATCGAGACCTTAATCGAGCTTCTCCCAAAGATAATTTTTGTCTTCTTATCATTAACATGATCATAGGCAACACCATGGAGCACAAGTTGTTTTTTTTTTGTAGATTGTTTCGCGGGATATAATCAGATATAGATGGCTTCAGAGGATCAGGAGAAAACAGCCTTTACTGCCATGAGGCACGTTCTGCTAACACTACATATGAGTGAGCCACTTCTACCCTTTTCCATGATATGATCTAAAAAGAGGTTGAAATATACGTAGATGATATGATCATTAAGTCTAAGAAGTGGGAAGATCATTGCATAATTTTGAGGAAGTATTTTGAGAGCTTAAGATAGTACAATGTGAGACTCGACCCGCAAAAGTGTGTGTTTAGAGTTACAACCGGTAAGCTAATAGGGTTTATCATCAGTAAGCGGGCTACGGGTGCAGAGGTTGACCCAACTAAAATTATGGCTATAGTGGAGATGCCTCCACCAAGAAGCGAGAAACAAATCCGAGGATTCTTAGGTAGGATCCAATACAGTAGCCAGTTTATATCCCAATTGACCATGGAGATGCCTCCACCAAAAAGCCAGAATGAAATCTAAGGATTCTTTGGTACGGTCCAGTATCACAACCAATTTAAATCCCAGTTAACCATGATTTATGAATTCATATTCAAGTTCTTGAAGAAAGATTCGACCAAAAAATGTAACCTTCTCTACCGAGAAGCGTTCGATAAAATTAGGCACTACCTGAGTAAGCCCCCCAGTCTTGAGCCCTCTATTACACAATAATCCTCTATTGTTTTACCTAGCGTGATCGATATGTCAATAAGAAGTTGACCCAGTGAGAGATGACCTATTTGGCCTTAGAGAAGACATGGTATCATTAGTCTGGGTACCGCAGAGGTTATTACATTATTGTAAACACCCCATTTTTGTAGTCATTACTAATTAAATAATTAGTGGGCTTTTTTGTTAATTCGTGTGCATTATTGAGCTTAGGTCTATTAATGTGACATAGTTAATTAATTCAGTCCAATCAAGTTGTTAAGCATCCAAGTCTTGTGATCCAGTCCAGTCAAGTTGTTAAGTGTCAAGTCTTCTGGTCCATTCCAGTTGCTTCTCCAGTCCATCAGTATAGTCCATTTGTGTCAGTCCAGTCCAATGTCTAGATTTTGTCATATTAATTGATTTAGTTGGTCTAGATAATTTTAGAAAATGATCTGTGATGCAAAGATTCAATCGATCTATTTTATGGTTATGAAATGAACTATCCCAAATTTGGAACATTCCAACTATAAAATCAGAGATAATTACTGAAAACAGAGTTAGAAAATGCCTCAAAATTCAAAAAAATCATTTGTAATTTGTAGGATGAACAGACCGGTTTTTTACTAACTGGCCGGTTAGTTAACTTTTGTTAATCTATGATTTTATCACTTATTCTAACTTATCTCTAACCTTGCAGATTTGCACAACCAATTTTATCAGATATTGTGACCCTGAGCACTATAAATAGAGTCATTGGCCTTTATTTTAAGGGTTCTAGATTTGAGTCCAAAAGCTGATCTCCTTATAGCTTGCATACCATTTCCCTGTAAAATGATAGTATGACTCTCTCGAGAACTCTAGCCATTCAAACTCTCTTCGATAAAGTTCCTTTAGTCTTTGTGTCATGGATCCTTTAGATAGTATCCTTGAGTCTTCAAGGCAAGCTACTTTAAAAGGTAACTTTACTAGTTTTCTATCTTAAGAAATCATATAGATTTTCTCTCAATCCCGTAGTCACATTTCTATTCAAAAACAACAAAAGAATCTTTAACATTTTTTTTTGTTTACATCTAGGCTTGAAATATAGATTACTTTATGTAGGACCAGAGTTGAACTATGGCAATTTTGATTCTGGTTAGTCCGACCGGATACGTACACAATTCGACCCTCGATGTAGAATGCAAGCAAAAAATGTAAAAATAAACATAGGGTAAATCGTGCCATGTTTTGGATGCTAAGCGTTTTAAAGGTCAGTAATCGATGTAAATGAAGTAGAGACCGAAAGGGCGTGGCGGGTGCCTAACATCTTCCCCTTGAGTAACTTAGTCCCCAAACCCGTCTTTTGATTTTTGATAGAGTAGTCATCCTTTTGGACACCTTTGAGTCATTTCTAGGTTTTTCTTGATTTTCTCTAATTAAATAAGATGACGACATCATTAAAATCCTCAAAGGAATTTTTTCGAGGCGGTTCGCCACAATTATGTTTTGGCTTACCCTGTCAGGTTGTTGGCTAGGATTGATACGATAAAGTACCTATTTGACAACTCGGTATTATCCAACAGCACAGCTAAAAGGTTCATGCTACTTTCCGAGGTTGACATCACCTATGTCACCCAGAAGTCCATAAAAGGAAAGGATGTAGGCGACATGCTAGCCGATTGTCTAATAGAGGATACAAGTGGATAGGAGGTAAAATTATCGAATGAAGATGTTTATGTCGTAGAGTCAGAGACAAAATGGCAGTTATATTTTTACGAAGCCGCAAACAGCAGGGGATTCAGAGTAAGGATACTGCTAATCTCACCAGACGGGGCACATATTCTTATACCCATCAAGTTGACATTCGATGGTACTAACAACACCCCAGAATACAAAGCATGCATCATCAATTAGAAATGGCCTTAAGTTTAAGAGTTAGAGAAATTATAGTGTATGGTAATTCAGCCCTGATCATACATCAAATTAAGAGGATGTGGAAGATTAGAGATGAACGTCTACAAGCATACCACTCCAATTTGGAGAAAATTGTAGACCAGTTCAAAGATGTGAAATTCCAGTATCTGACCCGACTCAAGAATAACTCTACTGATGCCTTAGCAACCCTGTCATCTATTGTGGAGATACCAGAAGAACATGAAGTAGAGTCGTTTGCACTTCAGAAGAGGGATCAGCCACTTTACTCATGTCTTCTACCTTTTGAAGTAGAAACAAGAAGAGAAGATAGATGGGAGGTGCCTACTTGTAGAAAAACTAGAGAGGATGTTAGCGAGCTTAAATAAGGAAAGAAAAAAGGGGAATTGCTATTATAATTTTAGATTAGTAACCATTGATGGTTGGTTTTTTTCTATTTTAAAAAAGAGGGAGCTCTTGATGAGTTTTACAGCCTAATCTTGTCAAAGGTAGAACTTTACATATGGGCAACCTTGAGCATAGTTTTAACCATGGTTTTTGTGTATATGCATTAGCGAATATGGTGTGTTATGTTCTTAAGGAGTGCTGAAATTTGATAAGAGAAGTCTGGCAGATTCTGTGTTGATATTTGAACAAGTATATACTACACAATATTGTCGGATTTGAGTGTCCTATAACTTACTGAAAAAGCTAAAATGTGTGCTTTAAGATTCTCTTTTTATCATTCTCTAATTTGAAGTGTATACTGTCCTAGATTGATTAAATATGGAACTTGTCGAAACTGATTAACATGGGCAGATTATGTATTGACATTTAAACGAACCTATCTGATTTAGTAATTGTTAGATTTCAGTATTCTCTAACTTTATGGAAAGCTTAAGATGTGTACTTTCACATTCGCTTCCATATCACTCTCAAATTCAAAGTGTATGTTATCGTAAATTGCTTAGATATGGAACTCACCGAAACTGTTTGGGGGTTAAAAAATGCATATTAACGTTTTATATGATACTTGATGTGTTTAACATTCTCTATGCATGATAGCATACTATATATCATCTGAGTCCTTGGAATTAGTTGTCGGGGGTCGAAGGCCGACAAATTGGGTTATATGAAAACGAGATATATGTTGAGCTTGCTCAGCAGGTTAACCTCCCGAGGGCATTATGTTGAGCCACATATGTTGTCAATATGTGAGAAGTATTGTGTAAGGTCTAAAGTTATCACTCAAAACTGAATTTGATCTGCTAAGTTTTTAAGTAATCAATTTAATGTCTTACAAGAAAGGATGGTAGGTGAATGAGCATCCGCCTTATGATTTGGACTCCTTAGAGTCATTATGATAAGTTTTATGCTTGATTATTTCTTGCTCGTACACTACAATCTATCACATGCCATGCATGAGTTGATGATAAGCATGCTTTGTTTGGTTTATGCACTCTTGTTATGATTAAGATAGTGTTTAAGTTGGTCATATGTCTACTCTACTTAGCTGTGGCTAACCCCTTTCCATCTCTACTATTTAGATACTGGAGAGAAACAAGAAGTGGTAGGCGAGAAAAACTTTGAGTACCTTTTTGTGCTCGAGAATCAGACATCGTAAGTCCTTGTTCACTTGTAAATAGGGAGTGAGGTATGCTACATAGTTATGCATCATCTATTTATGAATTAGTGCGAATGTGTGGTGTGTTTAAATGTTGGTGTAAGGCTGGAATGTTTTAGTGTCGACCTTTAAAGGTTAGTGAGTTTAATGACATGATATCTATTTACCTATACTTTATTTCCGCTTTAAGAAATGAGTATTTACTACCCGATATTTTATCTTATAAAGTTGGTAATTCATAAAATGAGCTATTTTCTGACATGCTACGGTCCAATTAGTTGGGTAACTAGTTACTTACTGAGCATATGGAAGCTCACTCCTTACTTATTGTTTTAGGTTTAGAAGTAAGGTGATGGAGATGAACGTGGGAATGGAATTTCAGAGTGGAGCTCTGGAGACTGCATTAAATGGGTTTGAGTTCCACCCTAAGTGTTATTGTAAGAAATTATATAATGAAATTAAAAATGAAGATTGTATTTGGAGCTGTAAATGTAAATGTTTTAATTTTTTGCTACTGTTTGTATTGGTTATAGCGAGTAAGGCTCTATCAGAGCCCTTAGTGAGAGTCTAATAGGCTTGCAGCCCGTCACAGACCTAATTCACGAGCTCAACTGTGGGTTCAGGTCGTGATAAATGTATAATGACCTTAATCTATTTAATGAAGTCCAATAAGGAGTCCAGTCCAATCCAATGAGAGCCTAGTCTAGTCCAAATAGAGTCCAATCCGGTTGATGAGACAAGTCCAATTGGGCTAGGTCAAAGTAAAGAGATTTTCACTTGATAGGTTCTTTTAAGGTAGGCTCTGATACTAATTGTAGGGATAACCAGACCCTATACTACAGAGGAAAGAAAGAAACCATGCCCTAACATCCACAGATTACATAGTAGTAAATAATACAAGTAATTAAATCATACCTTCACATTCTTGTGTTAACGATTTGAAATGTAAATAGTATGCATGCTAAGTTGGTTTTAAATTATGTGTTCTTGTTAAAAATATGGAGTTTAATCCCGAGCCTTACGATCCATCGATCCTTTATGACGATGATGACCACATCGCAATTGAAGGTGTAGAAATAGGAGTTTTAGAAACAATCCAAAAACACAAGTCACCTACAAGAGTAGAGACTAAATGAGGAGCAACAACATATCTTAAGTCAGCAATGTTTTAGTTTGTTCATTGTCCTTATTTTTCTCGGCACGACGAGTGTCTTATATCCGCTCTGTTGAGTGATGGAGGAGCGAGAAGAACACATAAAAAATATATCTATTTTTATATGTATATATAAATATAGGGAGCTGATCCATTGACCGCAAGAACAACTTCAGCTAGGTTGCCCGCGCGATCTAGCCATCCATCCTTAAAGGACAGATGGGCCATATCTAGTTTTCTCTTTAAAAAAAAAAAAGAAAATTAGCCGTCCGCTACACTGTGTAGCGGACGGGCATTTTGTCCAAAATGCTCCCACATCCCGTCCTTTCTTTGGAACAACGCAATGTCCGCTACATTATGTAGCAAACGACTTTTAGAACTGGCTTGTTATCAGCCAAAAGTCATCCGCTACATAATGTAGCAGCAACTTTTTGGTTGACAACAAGTCACATATGTCCCCTCTCCGTCCGCTACACTATCTAGCGGATGGTGGGGCATATATACCCAAAAATGCCCTAATTGACTCTTCTTCCTTCTTCAATCTCTTGAGCTCCACTTGCCTCCATTTTTAGCTCCCTTCAAGTTCCAAGCTTCAAGTAACTGAGCTTTAATCTTCACTCAAGGAAGGTAAGTTTATGATCTCAAAAGCTTATGGGTAGAGTGATGAAGCTTTTTTTGGATGTTTATATAATTTTTTTGAGATTATATTTGGCATGTTAAATTAGTCTATTCATCAAAGTAGTCTTTATTTGTTATGTTCAAGAAATTAAATTTCTGTAATTAATATAAAGTCTAAGGACCTTTAGTCTATGGGCTTTGTAATAATCTTTTCTTTTATTAATAATCAAGTATATGGACGTTGTGTATATATATAAATATATATATATATATATATATATATATATATATATATATATATGGTTAAGAGGAGAAAAGAACCATATATAAAGGAGTTATACAAGCCGTCCCGGCTGGATCAGCTATTTTACTGACAGAAAAGATAACATCACAATCTACCATTAACACTACCAACTAACAACTAACCTATCAACCCTAAGCAAATTACAATTTGACTGAAGCAGAGCATATCCTACACTTCAACCTAATTTTTCCGTAACTTGTTAAGGCTTACAGGACACAATTTTAACACTTAATACTTCAAACACGAACATACAACACAATGACATAAAGAAATATAACAGTGAGGAAGACAATTGGAACCAGGCGAGTAACTGATGGCGTAAACGACACCCAAAGGGAGAGCAAAGATCAGAGGCATTCAACCTTGCTAGGTCACAAAATTCCACCGGCATTTCAATTCCAAAACCCGGCAAGCGTAAAACCGAACAGCAACCTAATGATCCTTAACGGGCATAGCCAGACTAAAAAGCTTTTCCCCCAACACCCACCCACCCAAATGCACCCCTAGGGCAGATTACCCCAATACCCATTCCTCTTCCCCAAGGGCCTCCAACCCTGCCCCCCGGCCAAATCCAAGCCACCCACCCCCCAAAGAGCCTCAATCCCCTCACCCCCACCCTAGACGCAGTACCCTGTTACCAAATGGATAGCCCCTTAGCTAGCTGTTAATCCCTCTAAATATCGGCAGAAGCTTCGGCTACCGCCAGTAGAATTCTGGTTATCGCGGGGCAGAATTTTGGCCACCACCGACGATGACATATCCAACCCTAACAAAGAAGAGCCCCATCAATCAAGCCCATAACTCATCAACCATCAGCCATCCCAACGAGCTAGATCTATCAGATCTAGTAGATCAAGAAAAGACTTGGGATCTACATAGATCTGAATCATCTGGTGAATCGGAGCGAGGCATCGCCATCCCCGATCGAGTTGGGGGAGATGATGCCTACCACCACACCGTCTTCGCTCACCGGGTGACCACCCTAAAACTATCGCCGGCCACTAAAGATATCAATCCTCACAGAACCTAGAAACATGAACAAGAGATGGAGAATAAAGAGAAAAGGCCGGAATCCGGCCACCACCCCACAAGCGTCAAGCACGGTGGGGCGGCCACTGTGGCTTTCCTGTTGAAGGTTTTTGTCTTAGAGAGAAGTCAGATTATTGTAGAGAGAGAAAGTCCATTCTAAATGACATGGACGTTGTATATGAATTATAGAGTTTGTAATAATCCTAGAAGTTTATTCATAATTAATTTTGATGTAACATTGGGTTATTCATGAATTGTATTTTCTTACCATTTGAATTTTAATGTACTCTTGCAGTGACCAATTTAGCATCTAATCTGCAAAGCTTTAGAAAAATAAAAATTTTGCTCGATTGACCGCTAGATTATCTAGCGAACGGTTGAGATTGGCCTCCAACACAAAAAATTCAGGCATTTTCACCGTCTGCTAGATAATGTAGTGAACGATTTAGCATAAACATTAGCCTCCAGCACTTAGAAAAAATTCAGGATTTTTTGGTGTCAGCTAGATAATGTAGCAGACGCTTGGGCAGAAACATTGGCATCCAATACTTAGAAACAAGTAGGGAATTTTCATTGTACGCTAGATAATGTAGCGAGCGGTTGTGCAGAAATATTGGCCTCCAACACTTAGAAAAAATTCAAGGCTTTTTTCCGTCCGCTAGATAATGTAGTGAACGGTTAAGAAGAAACATTGACCTCTAGCACTTAGAAAAAATTAGGGCCTTTTTTGTACTCATCCTCTAGATAATGTAGCGGATGGTTGAGCAGTACAAAAATCAGATTACTCAACCGTCCGCTACATTATGTGGTGGACGGTTGAGCAGACTTCACACACATTTTTCCTTCATTTTCAAGCCATCATCAACCTGTTTCAAGCATTCTCAAAGCAACCACAAACACACGACATTCTCAAAAATAATATTAAACTATAACGCACCACATCCAGAAAGAAGTACTCAAACCATAAACACATAAAAGTAGGAGTTATATGATATAAACTCAAGAAATACTCAAATGTTATTTTATTACATAAAAATATGCGTCCAATGTTATCTGCCCTTTGGTGTAGTCGGATTTACAATATCCCTGACTTGTTTAGGCCGTCCTTGTTAATTTGTCAAGTTATTTTATATCTAAAGTTGTTTATGTCGTCTTGGCTCCACTTGGCCTTCTTGAGGCTCTCAAACCGACAACTGTAGTCCATGTACATCAATACAAGGACACCGTAGTCCGCATGATTCTTTTCATGGGCCTACTTTTCTTCACCTGAATATCCAGATTCGGCCTTGCCGGTACTTTTTATTAACTGAGAGAGTGAAGCATGGCACAAAACTTATCCTGCAGAAGAATAAAAATGGTGTACGCTACGAGAGTCGAGTTAAAGTGACTAAGTTAAGAAATAGAAAAACTGTAACAAGAATGCAAAGCTTACCATAGCCGCCAATAGTTCTTTGTAAAGGTCCTTCAGAAGCATCAAGGGGATATCGTTGTGGAATAGCCGTGGTTCATAATAAAGCAAATGCCAGTGAGAGTGCTCTAAAAAGGGTACTAGAAAGAAATCTGCCTCATGGAAGCTCACCGAATTTGCAGTATTCATGAAAAATGGTGATTGAACTAGGTTGATGCCAATGGATCAATGTTTTATTCCCCCTTACCAGACACGATCGTTGCCATTCTCCATAGAGCATTTTATGAAAAAGCGTGTCCAATATAAAAATATGGGGATACTCATCTGCCCTATCCCTCTCTCAACATATCAGAAGCTTGATTTGGGTAGTCAACACCGTAACTTTCAACCAATGACCTAGATTAATGGTGGACATTTTGTCCCACGAGATATCAAAATACCAGTCACTATAGTTCACACCGCTTTTCGAGCGTAGTTAGGGGGCTAACTACAGTAATGTTAGTGGACTAGGGCATGTTTTGCTGACTTCAGAGGCTTCAATGGATGACCTTTGGGATAAGATGGATTAATGGAGGGATCAACTGGGGGATATTGTCATCCTTGAGGCTCTTTGGTTATCCCAAGGCCCAAAGTGGAAGGTCCAGGACACACGGGAGTTGCAGTGATTCTGAGAGTCAAAATCTTGTGTGACTTGACTCCGAGGATCTAGTGTAACGTTTGAGTCCCTAAGCAACTCAAACGAGGGCTGACTTCACTCATCCCAATGAGCCATTCCCTGGCTCATACTCGAAGGCTTCCCTACAACATCACCCATTCCAACTCTGACGGACCACCAATTCCCTTGCTCACCCCTAAAGTCTTCCCCGAGGGATCACCCATTCTGTCGCTCACATGGGAAGGCTACCATGAGGGATAAGCCATTCCTAAGCTCACGCTCAAAGGCTATCCATATAGCCCCTTACAAAATCCCCGTAGCTATGGGCCAAGATCTCAGCATCGGAGTGAAGATCTGCTCTTATGGCATCTAAAAGATCCTTCTACTCATTCAATTTCTAGAAGAAGGCGAACGAGGCATCCACCTACATTGAGTTAGATAATAAGTGGTTTAAATACTACATGAAATTGAATGCAAAACTTACGAGATTGAATGTTGTATGAAAGTGAATAGGAAAGTTACGAGCTCGAATGCTCTACGCTGATCAATTATACCCCTGGGCTGGTATTTTTTTGCCTTTTGACCACTGTATTGGGTTTATTCTCTTCCAAGTAATGCGGTAGTACCACCTCAGATACTGTTGGATGCTAACCATAGGGTTGGGCTCCCACACAATGGCTGCCAGCATGTCTTGCTAAGATTCCCATAGTCCAAGTTTGCTAGCGCACAATTCAAGGGCATTCACCTGCCCAAACCATGGGACATCCAGTGGATTCCTGTTTGGCCTCATGTTTGGGCCACAGATTGCAACCCCTGTAGGTATTTAAAAGATCGCATGGCATAATCTGGTAGTAGCCACATCGCGATCTCCCAATAGATCAAAGGAGTGCGTTACAACCCAGAAAGCGTAAACATGAACGACTCTGCCACCTATCCCTCCAAATGTTTGTAAGGCGCCCAACACATTTAGCCCGGGATAGCGAGTTGAACTCCCCCCGATGGAATAAAGTGTTGTGATGGGGATCGTCTCTTCTCAGGTAGTGGTTCTCCCTTCGACTATACTCCCAAGTACGCAACTGAGGCCACATATTATCAGTTCCCTTCGTACGACAGGGTATGCCGACATTAAAGTGTTCATAAGACCATACCTAAGAACAAAGACAAATTGAGACTGTAAGGTAAAAATTTATTGTGCACTGATTAGTAAAAATTATCAAAAAGAAATAATAAGGAGTTATATGATATACCTACAACAATGATACACATGCAAATATAACTTTGTGGTCGGGCTTCGTTGCCTTGTGCAATGCACGATACAAGTATGCAAGTGTGACTGCACCCCCAAGCATTCTCCCCAACCTCTTGTAGGTTACTCAATAGAGCTGCGTGGACTGTGTTCTTTGTCGTCTTCGAGAATAGAAATGTCCCCATCACCCACAGCAGGAAAGCTTTGTGTGCATTACAAGCATCCCCTCTGTGTAGTTTTCTGGCAAAACCTTGAATCTTTTTACCAACCACCTCAACTTTATTCCACCGTGCCCAAATTCTTTCTAGGGTATCAAACCGAAGAAGTCCCTAGCAACTCTCTTTTTTGTCGCTCCAACCATAGCAAAAATAACCGGTCGTTCCGTCACAGGTAACCTAAGAATTACCCTACATCTTCTAAGGTTATTGTCATCTCTCTAAGAGGGAAGTCACTTCTCCACCATTCAACAAGGGCACATATTAAGGTCTAGTCAAATTGTGAAAAAATATTGCCACAGGTAAAAATCCCATTCCACGCAACAATATTTTATATTTTTTGTTCAACCTCCACTCTCCAAATTGTTCGATTACTTCTATTGTATTAAGTGTTGCACTTTCTTATGAATTAACAAAGAGTTTTTAAGCCAAAGGTATACAATGTTCATGATTGAAACTAAATAAATAAACAAAAACTAAGTATATTACTTGTCCGTTCTTAATGGATGTACTAATATCGTTTGCTTGGTCGTATAATATGGAGGGATCTTTTAGTCCCGGGTTAAAGGCCGTTTTGTGACTGAAATTATGCAAATACATCAAGTTTGAAAATTTCTATCAAACGTTGGCAAATCTAGCTTTGCCAACACTAGCACATGTATAATACATCGTCTATATATATACATATACATCTATTCATACATTACATATCATCAGAATCATGCGCAATACTTGCAAAATTAAGATTATACACAAATAAAGCATTGGTTTGTGAACTTACATGATTGATTGTACAATTTAAAAGATTCTGTGGAAGATTCAAGAGCTTAGGACACAAAATCACAGATATACTTGCTAGCGTCGGCTGGGAAGATATCGAAGAAGGAAGAAGACTTTCGAAATTAAGGTTTTGGGCTATTTAAATATACTTTGCTATATTATCTAGCGGCCGGGTTAAGTTGGATAAGGATAAACTACCTCACCATCTTCGTGATAATGTAATGGAAAGTAAGAGATTGGATAAGGACAAACTACCCCACTGTCTGCCAGATAGTGTAGCAGGCAGAGCAGGGACATATATGACATGTTGTTAGCCAAAAAGTGGATCTCCTACATTATGTAGCAGATGACTTTTGGCTGATAACAAGGCGGGTCAAAAAGTAGTCCGCTACATTATGTAGCGGACGGGCACTGTTCTGAAGAAAGGACGGGATGTGGGGACATTTTGGATAAAATGGCCATCCGCTACGTAGTGCAGCGGATGGCTAGTTCTTTTAAAAAATTAGATCTGGGTCATCCGTCCTTTAAGGATGGACGGCCAGATCACGCAGGCAACTTAGCAGAAGTTGCCCGCTATGTGTGCACACATACGTGTGTGTGTGATATATATATATATATAGGGTTGTGATACATTGCTCGTGCTAGCAAATTGCCAGCGCGATTTGGCCGTCCGCTACATTATGTAGCTAATGGTGTCACACCGTCAACTATATAATGTAGCGAATGACGAAAAAAATGGTTGTCCAGGCTCGCGATCTGGCCATCCACATCTCTGCGTAGACGGCCAGATCGCGCTGGCAACTTGGGTTTAGTTGCCAACGTGAGTAATGGATCACAACATACACACACACACACACTTAGTAGTGGTCAGTATAAAAAAATGTCAAATTTTAGCCGTCCACAGCCTTTAGTGGATGGCCAGAGCACAGTTTAAGAAATAACTATTTCTCCACCGATACACACACACACACACACACACACACACACTCTTAGTAGTGGTCAGTGTAAAAAATGTCAAATTTTAGCCATCCACAGCCTTTAGTGGATGGCCAGAGTACAGTTGAAGAAATAACAATTTCTCCACCGATATATATATATATATATATATATATATATATATATATATATATATATATATATATATATATATATATATATATATATATATATATATATATATATATATGGGAGCTGATCCGTTGAGAGCGCTAGCAAAATAGGAGATCTTGCTAGTGCGATCTAGCCGTCCATCCCTTCGGGATGGACGGCCCAGATCCTTTATTTTTGCGGCGCTGTCAGTCGTCCGCTACACAGTGTAGCGGACGGACCTTTTTACCATCTTGCCCCTGCTCCCCCGTCCGCTACACTGTGTAGCGGACGGCTTTCTTGGCCCCACATTGACAGCCAAAAAGTCGTCCGCTGCACTATCTAGTGGACGACTGTTTCCGTCAAATCAGTTGTCACATCAGTCCTGTCGATGTATGACTGTTACTTTGTCCTTATCCCACCGTCCGCTACACTGTGTAGTGTACCGTTTTGCGTTTCATTACTTCGAAACCCTTATTCATTCCTTCTAAACTGCTATTCATTCCTTCTTCTCACAATTCTTCTAGCGGCGTTGGCAAGTAGATCGGCGCAATTTCTTCTCAAGAAATCCTTTAATCAACGAATCAATCACGTAAGTTCACAAACCAATCCTTTATTTGTTCATAATCTAGAGTTATTATTGCGGCTTATGCATGATTTTGAATGTGTGAGCGGTGCATTGTGCTAGCTTTTATCAATGTATCTATATATATATATAGATTTTATATGTGTATTGCGTATTATTTGTTCATGTGATTTCACTTGTAAAATCTCATTCCGTGTCTATTTGTATCTATGTACATTGCATATACACAGCATGTGAACTTATGTGAGTATTATCTGATCACATGCTAGCGTTGACTGTGCTAGCGTTGTATGTTTGAGAATGTTTACGCTTTCAACCTTGCCTTTTTTTCCATAATTTCAGTTGCCAAAAATGGCAATTTGTGCTCTCAAAGCAGTCCCGTCTTCTACGCGAATATCCTATTTCGTCATCACTGTCATCATTGCCTACGCGTGTCTCATTTTGCAATGGGTTTCTGCCCCTATGACACTCGTATAAGCGAGAGCATATCTTTTTTGTTACGTTGCTTGTTCTTGTGGTCTTTATTCTAATGCCAAAACCAACCCTCAATGAATACGCTCGAAAACATTCTTCAACTTCTTCCAACATTTGAAATGTTCGTCCTAGATACGGATCACTAGCATCTACGGGGACGTTGGAGCTCGGCACGAAATCAGACATTGTGAAATAAGACCTGTGTAGAAATAGACTACGCTTAACAATCAAATGGCATTTCTAACTGAAAATATTACCTAAAAATTACCTTGGCGAATAGACCAATTTAGGATGAAAAACATACCGTACGCATAATCTCAAAAGTGTCTCCAAATTAACAATTATTAATTTATTGAACATAACAAATTAAAATTACTAAGATAAATAGACGAATTCATCATGCCAAAAAATCGAATTAAACTATAATAAATTTATTTAGAGTTAACAAATTACACCTTTTTTATGAACATCATGTCTAGAACATCACAAATTGATGAATACAGTGACAAATTTCTTGAACATAAAAAAAATCTATACTTTTTTGTCCAAACAAAATAAAATTATATTTTATCAGTCAATTCATAAAGAAAACTTCACCATTTGCAAACTTACCTTGCTTGAGTGAAGCTTTAAGCAAGTGTTACTCGAAGCTTGAAGGGAGCTGAAAATGGAAGCGAGTCCGAAGGAGAAGAAAATTGTAGCTGAAGGAGCTTGAGGAAGTTTTTAGGTAAAAAAGTACTGTCCGCGATACTGTGTAGATCTCTTATTTTCGACAACATTGACATGTGTAGAAATGAAGGTACAGATCCGTCTGGAAATGTGTCAGTTGTGTTAGGGCTGTCAGTCATCCGCTAGACAGTGTAGCGGACGACTTTATGGCTGTCAATGTGGGGCCAAGAAAGCCGTCCACTACACAGTGTAGCGGACGAGGGAGCGGGGCAAGATGGTAAAAAGGTCCGTCCGCTACACTGTGTAGCGGACGAGGGAGCGGGGCAAGATGGTAAAAAGGTCCGTCCGCTACACTGTGTAGCAGACGACTGACAGCGCCGCAAAAATAAAGGATCTCGGCCGTCCATCCCGAAGGGATGGACGGCCAGATCGCGCTAGCAAGATCTCCTATTTTGCTAGCGCTCTCAACGGATCAGCTTCATATATATATATATGGAGCTGATCCGTTGAGAGCGCTAGCAAAATAGGAGATCTTGCTAGCGCGATCTGGCCGTCCATCCCTTGGGGATGGACGGCTCAGATCTTTTTTCGGAAGCTGTCAATCGTCCGCTACATAGTGTAGCGGACGGACCTTTTTACCATTTTGCCCCTCCTCCCTCGTCTGCTACACTGTATGGCGGACGACTTTTTTAGCCTGACATTGACAGTCAAAAAGTCATCCGCTACACTGTGTAGCGGACAACTTCCGATAACTTTTTGACTGACACGACTGACACAATTCCAGACTTGTCTGTACCATTGTTTCTACACACGTCTGCTGCACAATATCGCGGACAATATTGCCTTAAGCTACTCAGCTCCTTCAGCACAATTTTCTTCTCCTTCACACTCGCTTCTATTTTCAGCTTCCTTCAAGCTTCAAGTAACACTTGCTTCAAGTAACACTTGCTTCAAGCAAGGTCAGTTTGTGAATAGTGAAGTTTTCTTTATGGATTGACTGGTAAAGTATAATTTATTTGTTTGAACAAAAAAGTATAGATTTTTTTATGTTCTAGAAATTTGTCATTCTATTCATCAATTTGTGATGTTCTCTAGATTTTTTTGTGATATTCTAGACATGATGTTTGTAAAGAAGGTATAATTTGTTAACTTTAAATATATCATTATAGTTTAATTCAATTTTTTTTAGGTTCGCTAACTTTGAAAATTTTATCCTATTTAAATTCGAATTTTTTGAGATATGCTTGTTGTATTTTGGCATAATGAATTTGTCTATTTATCTTAGTAATTTTAATTTGTTATGATCAATAAATTAATAATTATTAATTTAGAGACACTTTTAAGATTATGTATATGGTATGTTTGTCATCCTAAATTGGTCTATTCACCAAGGTAATATTTTCAGTTTGAAATGCCATTTGATTGTTAAGCTGTAATACCCGCATTTTCTTTTTCCTAGCGCACATCTTTTGAGGGCGTTAAAATAAATAATAATAATAATATTT
Organism: Escallonia herrerae; assembly: GCA_033070095.1. Taxonomy (NCBI): domain Eukaryota; kingdom Viridiplantae; phylum Streptophyta; class Magnoliopsida; order Escalloniales; family Escalloniaceae; genus Escallonia; species Escallonia herrerae. Next base: position 134,464 of record JAVXUP010000740.1, read on the forward strand.
TAGAAGCGGCAATATACATTAGATGTTAAAAAAAGAGTTAGGGGGGGGGGGTTCTTTCATAAATAGATAAAGATGGAGGTCTATCCTACAATTTTATAAAATATGATTGTGAGGTTTAAATATTAGGTTGACACCTATGACTTTATGGCGACTAAGCCAATTGAACAAAAAAAAGAGGGGGAGTAGATGACTACTCTTGGGTGAAAGAAAGAAAGAAAGAAAGGAAACAAAAAAAAAAGATAAGAGAGAAACAGAACAAGCGGCAAACAGAGAGGGGAGGAGAAAAAAGGTGACAAGGCTTCAAGGTGATATCTCTCTCTCTCCCTCTTTCTCTATATATCTATAGGTTTGAACTGTGTAGTTAAGCGGGTGTAAATTGCTTGGGGATGAGCTGGGTGTATTGGGTGTTAGTGCCTTGTGTGTGGGTGAGCAGGTGGTGCGCAAGGGAGTGAGGGGAATAGGGAAGCAGCCGTGCGGAAGGCAGTGGCATGCATGGTGAAAGGGCTAGTGCCCTGTTGATATTTGAAAGGAGGAAGGGGCGAGGAAAAAGGGGGGACAGCGGCTGGTGCTACTGCCGTGTAGGTGCAGGGGGGTTAGGTGAGGGAGGAGGAGGGAGGGGGAAGGTAGCGTGGGGAAAAGGAAGGTGTAGGTAGTGCTTTGTGCCCATAGCAGTGAGAGAGAAATGGTGGGTATGCGTGTGAAAGTGTGTTTCAGTGTGTGCCAAGGAGTGCGTGAGTGTGTGTTCATGATCTGTGGGTGCCCATGTGTGTGTATGATTGTGATGTATATATGTTTGATTGTGTGAGAGGTAGTGTTAGGGTGAAATTAGGTGAGGTATAGAGGTTAGAAAGTGGTTAAGTGTGTGTTTGTGAGCTGTGTGTGTGGATGATGGGTTTCGGCAGTGAGTGGGGGAGGAAGAAGACATTGTAGGTGTGAAAAAGGTGTAACAGTGAGTGTGTGATTTGAATAGTAGTTGTTTTCGTCGCTAAAATGGAAATTTTTAAACAGTATTTTTTCACAAATTATAAAAAATAGCTAGAGCTAGATTAGACAAAGTGCAAAAAAGAGACCCCAGGTATTCTTAGGAGATCTACATCAAGAAAAAGTTTCAGATTTTTCCGAGGACTAGAAAGGGGTAAACCGCTACGGGGAACCGTGAAACTTTATAGTGTAATTAAAAATATCAAACGAGCGCGATTTGGAATTTTATGGGGACCTTAGGATGTTGATAAGTTTCTTTTCCAAGATTTTGGGCCATTCTAAGGTCGTTTGCTATTTTTTTGCCGAACGAGCTTTTAAGCGCTCAGTCCGGACACCGATCCGGAATTTTCGGGCGAAAATTTTCTAAAATACTTTTTAGCTTAAGAATGACTTTGGGAGGGTAAAAATAACGTTTATAAGTGCTTTTGAGATTTGTTTGGTGTCGGAACACTCGTGGGGGCATTTTAGTAAATTGCCACCGGAGAGGGGTATTTTGATAATTTTCCCCGTAGAGTTTTTTGAAGGACTCTTAGTCGGAAAGGGGTGGTAAAACACCTGTAAGGTTGTTTTGAAGTTGATTTAAGGTGATGGGAGCGATAGTGGACCCCGGGGGCATTTTGGTAATTTGCCACTAGACGGAGGGTATTTTGGTAATTTTACCGCGCGAACTCCGAACTTTGCAAATGCCTTAATTGAGCATTCTAAAATAACAAAAAGCGAGGAATAGGATGAGAATCCCTAAATGAAGGGTATCAGCACTAGTGTGGTGCTCGGTTAAGTTAAAGACCTGACTGATAGGTCGGAGTAACTGACCGCTATAGAACACGGTAAATAACTGATAAAATGAAAGTAGAATAACTTTTTATTACGATGGTTAGTGGATAACGAGTAAAATCTTATTTGAATAGGTGACCCTGCTCGCGGCGGTTTGAAATTATCAAGCTCGTCGGCTAAAAGCCAGCTAGGTAAGGATATTACTGCTCTTTGCATGCTACGAAATTGTTCCCCGTGGCATACCCATCGTTGTTAGAGTGAAGTATGATGAACGTTTTATGATGAATATGAGGTATCGGTGGTTGTTGTGCCTGTACCTCTCGTACTTGAAATATTGTTGTGGTTTTCGACTAGCTTGTTTCCTACTCTACTTTGTGTGCATTAGTGATGATTTTGGGTTACCTTGTTGAACCTTGGTCGTATATTTGACTGAAATTTCTTGTTGAGTGGTTTGTTGAATCGAGGACATGGGGTGAACTCAGTTCCCTTAGTCCATTCAGTTGTTGATTATGTGCTTTGAAGACAACTCTTCGTGAGTTCCCTTCTTGTGCTTATTGTCTCTTTTATTTGTTTGAGACCGAGATGAACATCCCGGAGCACGGGACATTATGTGAAAGGAGGGCTAGTGAAACATAATCACCGGCAAACAGGATGTAGGGCGCATCGGTCGAGTCAGTCGTGTCGATTGAGTCCAGTCAGTCCGGTCGGTGTCTGCATTGCATTTGAGTTTATTATGACACTGTGATTTTAATGGCTTATATTTTATTGATGTTTAATTTGGCGATTTAGTGTTCACGTGCATTGTAGTCGGTCAGTCCAGTTCATTAAATGTGGTAATAATGTTGTTCTGTTGGGCCTTAAAGTCACTCAGTCTGACTAAAAGAAAAGAAAACATGTTGCTTGATCCATTGAATTGATGTTGTGTCATCCTTTGAAATTCTGGATTCTTGATATCGTTGAGATTGATTATCATTTCTCTCAAGGCAGTCACTTCGTTGTCTGCGTTGTTCCTCGTATTATCTTTACTGGGCGATTTGCGCTCATTCCTTATTTGTAATGTTTTCAGGAAGTCAGGGCGAAGTAGGGGAAACTTCGAGGAAAGGGAAGGAAAAGGCACTTAATTAGTAGACCAAAAAGTAAGACGGCGATATGCGCATTTTAGAAAATAGACATTTTGTGTGAGCTTTACGATAAAATTTTTTTGTAAGGATGGCTTTTTGTGAAGCCTTATGTATGTTCAAGGATGTTTTTAGAATTGCTCTGTATCGACATGGTTTATAATACAGTCATGACTGACGACCCGGCTCTGGTGACATCACTAGGGTTGGGGGTGTCACATAAGCGTAGTCTATTTCTACACAGGTCTTGTTTCACAATGTCTGATTTCGTGTCGAGCTCCAACGTCCCCGTAGATGCTAGTGATCCGTATCTAGGACGAACGTTTCAAACATTGGAAGAAGCTGAAGAATGTTTTCGAGCGTATTCATTGAGGGTTGGTTTTGGCATTAGAATAAAGACTACAAGAACAAGCAACGTAACAAAAAAGATATGCTCTCGCTTATACGAGTGTCATAGGGGCAGAAACCCACAGCAAAATGAGACACGCGTAGGCAATGATGACAGTGATGATGAAATAGGATATTCGCGTAGAAGACGGGACTGCTTTGAGCGCACAAATTGCCAGGTCAAGATGTTCGTAAGCTACAAACCCAAGCAAGATCATTGGCTTATTACCAGCCTGGAACTGGCACACAATCACCCGTTAGTAACTCCTTCTAAGGTGAGTCAGATGCATCAACACAAGAAGATGGGTAAGGTCGCGAGGAGCCTAATTCACACAATGAGCAATGCGCGAATTGGACCTACTGAGATTGTTAATGTTCTTGCTGAACAGGCTGGGGGAATTCAAAATTTAAACTTTAACACGACAGACGTTCGTAACGCGGTCCGAACCCATAGACGAGCCGCGTATGACCTCAATGATGCTCAATCTACAATGAGCCTATTGAAACGGATGCAGATGGAGGACCCGCAGTTTACCTTCGATTATAAACTTGACGACGAGCATCGAGTTAGTACAATTTTTTGGGTGATGTTGTGACTTTCGACACCACATACCGTACCAACAAGTACTCGATGCCGTTCGCTCCTTTCACGGGCGTCAATCATCATTATCACTCCATCCTGTTCGGGTTCGCCTTGTTAAGGGACGAGAGCGAGGGTTCTTTTGTATGGTTGTTTAGGACGTGGCTGGAAGCAATGAACTTCAAAGCACCCAAAGTGATCATCACCGATCAAGATTTGGCAATGAAGAAGGCTATTGCTACCGTCTTCCCAGACACCCGGCACAACTTGTGCACTTGGCACATAAGCAACAAATACCCTGAACGTCTGCATCACGTGTACGCAAAGTATCCAGACTTTAAACAGGATTTTGACAAGTGCGTTAACAAGTCGTTAACGATTGAGGAATTCGAGGAGAGGTGGGAAAAGCTTGTTCGGGATTACTCATTGCAAGACAACGAGTGGCTCCAGCACTTGTACGAGCGCAAAGAGCAATGGATTGGCGTTTACACGAGGAGGTATTTTTCAGCGGGCATGAAAACGACGGGCAGGAGTGAATCTATGAATGCCACGTTCGATAGTTATGTGGGTACAACTACCAATTTGAAGAGTTTCGTTGCATCCGCACAAAAAGCGGTTGCTTCGTTGTTCGTAAAAGAAAGGGCTGCAGACTTTGCAACAACGTACAAACAAAGGAGAAGGTTGCTTGAGACCCCGCTGGAGCTGAACGGTGCCAAAGTCTATACGAAGGAGATCTTCTTGCTATACCAAGTAGAGCTGCGAAAATCGGGACGATACAGTATAAACAAGGTGGCAGAAATGTCTACGCGTGAGTACAAGGTTTATTCGCTCGTGAATGACCTCGTCCCTGAGAAGCTGCGCAGAATTTATACGGTGAGCCATGACACATTGACGGATTCGGTGACATGTGTTTGCAAGAAGTTTGAGTTCCATGGCATCCTGTGTAGACACATTCTGCGGTTTTCACCCAGAAGAATATCAGGACAATCCCCGATAAATATGTCCTGCCACGGTGGACGAAAGGTGCAAACAGGTTGCACGGTACCATTGCCTTTCCGGAGCACCCGTATACTGACTTTGAAGAATCAGAGACGTTGCGGTATAATCATCTGGTGACAATGTTCACCCGTTTGTCCGTAAAAGGTGCTGCTACAATGGCTGGATATAAACATCTCCTCGAGGTAGCTCAGCAGCAAGAGCCCATCGTCGACCAGTTGGAAGCAGCTTCAGTCAGCAATGCGGTTGACACTGAGCCTACAACGGGATCAGAAGATGACGAGCCGGGGGAGGAAGACGACAATGATATCCGGCCTTTGGACCCAATTATATCGCAAACGAAAGGCCGCAAGAGATCTACGCGGATGAAGAGCTCTATTGAACAGACAACTCAACCTAAAAAGCTGAGAAGGTGTGCATTGTGCAACAAAATGACCGACCATGACAAGCGAAACCATTACAAGGCACTGGGGATAAGTCCAGGGGGTTTGCAAGATGAGGAAGAAGATGACGCCGAAGATGAGGAAGAAGCAGCTGCAGTGGACCTTTAGTTTTTTGTATAAGCCATCAAGTTTGTTTGACATTTGTAATAATGCGTAATATTTTTTTTGATGAGATTATCTTTCGACCGAAGACTGGAAGGTTATTTCTGATGGACCTATTAGAGCTGCCATCAAATCTAACTTTAGTTTTTTTTATCTGCCCCGTCCGCTACACTATGTAGCGGACGGCGCAGCAGAAACCCAAATTTTTAGTTTTCTAGAATGTCCGCGGCACAATGTAGCGAACAGTCCACAACACAATATAGCAGACAACAAAACTCTTGGTATGCCTTATGTCCGCTACACAATGTAGCGGACGTGTCAAAGTTCTTTAAATACCAATCAGATCGGCCATTCTTCTTTCTCCCGTCAAACTTCTCTGTCTCGAACATCTCACCCACCCACGACCCCCTCTACGGCGACCATCCTGATGGCTTCTGCTTTGGCGAACAGGGACGTTTCAGTCGGCAGACACTTCTTCAAGGTCATGATGCCTGGGTTTCATACAGAACTTGTAGACCATCCCTCTTTCTCTGTGTTTTCGTGTGTGTTAAAAGTTTTATCTTTGGTTAAAAACTTACCTGTCTTATATTGAATGTGATAGGCCATACCGGTAGCCTTTTGCAGATTGCTTACCACACTTTGGTTCGAAGCAACTTTAACCAGCCGCAAGGGGTCATGGCTTGTTAAAATCAAGAAGAAGCACGGCCAAGACCAAATTTGTTTCCAAGAGGGTTGGAGCAATTTCTGCGAGCAGCACGACCTCAATGAAGGGGACTTTGTAATCTTTGAACACAAGGAGCATATGCGTTTTCAAGTGACGATGTTTGACCATAGCACTTGTGAAAAAGCTTTCCCCCAATGTTGAACTCTGAGCCCTAATTTTGTGTAATTTGAAAATTTTTGTGTTATTAGAACTAATTTAAGGTTGTTAATTTTGCAGTAGAGAATTGTGATTATTGATTGTTGATTTTAGGTTGTTAATTGATGATTTTTTATTGTTAATCTTACATTTGAGATATTGAGGTTGTCAGGGTCGGTCATTTGGACGTCCAAATACAGAAACTCTGATCTCCAACACTTAAAAAAAATTGTTCTCTCTACGTCCGCTACATTGTGTAGCGGACGGCGAAACAGAAACTCTCAACTTCTACACTTAGAAAAAATTTCCCCATTTTGTTCCCCCACTAAAAAAAAAATTGTTCCCTCTACCTCCGCTACACTATGTAGCGGCCCTCAACGTCAACACTTAGGAAATTTTCCCCCATTTTGTTCCCCCACTTAAAAAAATTTTGTTCCCTCTACGTCCGCTACACCGTATAGCGGACGGCGAAGCAGAAACTCTTAACTTCAACACTTAGTCATTTTTTGGGTCATGGGTGTCCGCTACACTGTGTAGCGGACGAAGAAGCAGAAACTCTGAACTTTAACACTTGGAAAATTTTCATCTTTGGACGTTCGCTACAATGTGGAGCGGACGGCGAAGCAGACTCTTTCAACTTCTTCACTTGAAAAATTTTCCTACATTTTGTTCCCCCACTTAAAAAAAATTTGTTCCCTCTACGTCCGCTACACTGTATAGCGGACGGCAAAGCAGAAACTCTCAAATTCAATACTTAGTAATTTTTTGGGTCTATGGACGTCCGCCGCTACACTGTGTAGCGGACGGAGAAGCAGAAACTCTTAACTTCAACACTTAAAAATTTTTCGTCTTTGGACGTTTGCTACACTGTGTAGCGGACGGCGATGTAAAAACTCTCAACGTCTACACTTAGAAAATTTTCCCCCATTTTATTCCCCCACTCAAAAAAAATTTGTTCCCTCTACGTCCGCTACACTGTATAGCTGATGGCGAAGCAGAAACTCTCAACTTCAACACTTAAAAATTTTCATCTTTCGACGTCCACTACACTGTGTAATGGACGGCGAAGCAGAAACTCTCAACTTCTACACTTGGAAAATTTCCCCCATTTTATTCCCCCACTTAAAAAATTTTTGTTCCCTCTATGTCCGCTACACTGTGTAGCAGATGGAGAAGCAGAAACTCTAAAACTCAACAGTTAAATTTTTTTTCTCCATTTTTGTTGCCATTCAATCATTCTCAATGAGAGCAAAAAAACCAACTCAAATAAATTCTAATCAAATCAACCAAAATCAAATGTCCACTGTTATGGACACAAATCAGTCAAATCAACCAATCAACATCTTCAACACAAATTAACTGATCTCAATACAAATCAAATCACACCAATGACAGCTTTTTAAATAATCATGATTTATTAAAAAAATTATTCTAATGGTACAATGTCAACTGGGGTCCTCATGTTGAGCCGGATTCTCGTCCTTAGACGGATTTTCAATAAACCTAACCACTCTAGGCCGGCCTTTCAAAATTTGCCAAGCTATCATATATCTAAAGCATTCTACGCATTCTTGACTCCAGGCGGCCGCCTTGAGGCTCTCAGATCGACAAATGTAATCCATGTACATGCAAAGGAAGACGCCGCAGTCCGAAGTATTATGTTGCTTGGGCCTCCTCTTCTTCAATCGGAAATGGAGCTTTGGCCGCGCCGGTACAGGTACACCACGGATAGCATGGACCATGGCACAAAATAGATTCTGCGAGAAACAGAAAACGGCGTAAGACACGAGTTAACATTTACAATTGGCAAGTTACAATAAGCATTAAACAATAATCATAAGATTACCATAGAGTCCAACTGGGCTTTGTACATCCGCAACACAGGCATGTAGATGGTATCGTCGTGGAGACTGTCGATCACCGATATGACTTTTTCTGTTGGTTCATAGCAAACCAAGTACTAGTGGCTTTCCCCTAGAAATGGGATTAGAAACACGTAGGCAACCCTTGCACTCACTGGACTATCCCTATTCAGATATGCTCGTAGGTTAGCCGACGGTCTCCACTGGCTCAACTTTTTCTTCCCCTTTGTTCGACCCACTCATGCCATTCAGCCACTAGGAAGCTATGAAAAAAGGCATCCACCAAAAATATATTCGGATACTCGTTCAGCCGCTCCCGACCCCTTTCCTTCAGAATCTCCACGTATGTAGAGATGACACCGTTGTCTAACCAACTCCCCGAGCCAGGGAGGACATTTCTCCCCACGAGCAACAATAATCCATGCCCTCCGAGTGATTCACACTATATAACGCTTTGTCCCAGGGGAACCCGCTAAAATAACGCTCTTTGATTATTTGGCATTTATGCGGCTTTAGGGGCTTCAATGGATGGATGCCCTTTGCAACATTGCCCTCGGGGGTTAACCGGGGGATATTTCCCTCCTTCTACAATAGATGGTCCCACCCACGGGACAATGGGCAGTGTCTCAGACAGACTGATGTTTCCGAAACCCCAGTCCTGCGTGACTTGACTCTGAGAGAAGGGTTGGGGTTCTGAGTCCAGAAGCAAAGAGAAGGAAGGCGCACTGTACTCTTCCCACGATGCTTGAGCCTGGCCCATGGTGCTTGGCAGTCCCCAATCACCACCCATTCCCAGTACAGAGGGACCACGTATCCCTGGCTCACCCCGAAGTCTATCCCGAAGGATCAGCGTATCCCTCTCTCACATAAGGGGCTGCCACCCCGGATAACCCATTCCTGGGTTGACGCTCGAAGGCTGTCTCGATGCTTGTTGTGAAAAATTCCCACAGCCAAACGCCAACGCTTCAGCCTGTTGGCGAAGCTCCTCGCCCATTGCATCCACCAGATCCTTCCGCTCGCACAACTTCTGGAAGAAGGCGAACGAGGCATTAACCTACATCAAAGAGATAATAAATAAGTAACTTCATACAACACTTAGAATCATCAAGTTCAATTAAAAGCACTGGTTGGGCAACTTACCAGATTGTATGCCATCGGCTCATCGATCTGACCCCTAGGGTGGTACTTCTCCCCGTGTTCAAACCTTACTGGGGCTACTCTCCTCCGGGTGATGCGGTAGTACCACTCATTGTACTGTTCGATGCTGATCACGGGGTCAGGCTCCGACACAATGGCCGCCAGCGTGTCCTGCCAGGAATCCCAAACCTTAATTTCTCGTGCACACAAGTCGTGCGCATTCGCCTTGCCAAACCTTTGACACCCGGTGGGTTCCTGTTACGCCTCATATCCCTACGCATCGGCTGGCAACCCCTGCAGGCACTCAAAATGGCACATAGCACGATCTGGCAGCTGCCACTCTGCGACCTCGAAGTGGATCAGGGGTGTGCGTTGCAACCCAGAGAGCGTGAAGACGAACGACTCCCCACCCGTCATGCCAAACATTTGTACGGTGCCCATCGCATCTGGCCCAGAGATAGCGAGTCGAGCTCCCCCCGATAGTACGTAATGTTGTGATGGGGATCGTCTCTCCTCGGGTAGTGGCTGTCCTTCCAGCTGTACTCCCAGGCACACAACCGAGGCCACACATTATCCGTTCCGTCCCTACGCCTGGGTGCGCCGGTAGCAAGGTGTTCATAAGACCACACCTGAGAGCAAAGACAAATTAAATAAAGTATCGTCAAAATTTATCGTCAATTCAACAAAAAAAAATCGAGCACGTAATCAAGATTTGTATGATATACCTGCAATAGCGAGAGACACGCACATATAGCTTTGGAGTCGGCCCTCGTTGCCTTGTGCAATGCTCGGTACAGGTACGCAAGAGTTGCTGCACCCCAGGCATAATCCCCAACCTCCAGTAGGTTACCCAACAACGGTAAATATTTGACGCTGACAGTATTCTTCGACGTTGTTGGGAACAGAATTGCCCCCATCACCCACAAGAGGAAAGCTTGTGTGTACAGCACAAGCATCTCGTATGTGTAGTTTTTCGGCAGAACCTTGTAGGTTTCTACCAACCACTTCAACTTGATACCACCAGTGCTAAATTGATCCTGGGGTATTGAAGTAAAGAAGTCCCTAGCGGTTCTCTTATTCGTTGCTTCCGACGGAGGAGCAATTACCGGCCATCCCGTCACTGGTAACCCTAAGATGAACCCTACATCTTCTAGGGTAATTGTCATCTCTCCGAGAGGGTTCTTTTCACTTCTCCACCTTTCAACAAGGGCACCTATTAAGTGCCGGTCAAGGTGTTGAAAGATTTGCCCATGCGTGAAAATCCCAAACCCAATCCCACGCAGTAACCTTTTCTGGTATTTGTTCAATTTCCAGGCTTTAAAATTATCGAATACTTCTATTGTGTTGAGAAGTGCTCTTTCCTACGAATTAATAAATACAATTTAAACAAAATAAACGGTATACAATGTTCGTAAGAATAAGAAAGTTGATAAAATAAGTATCTTACCCCACCATCCCATAAGAGCGTACTGACATGGTTTGCTTGGTCGTATAATACGGAAGGATCTTCTGGTCCAGGGTTAAAATCCATTTCTTGCAACTGAAATTATGGAAAAACGGCAAGGTTGGAAGCATAAACATTCTCAAACATACAATGCTAGCATGTGCTCACATAAGTTGACATGCTGTATATATGTACGTACATACATACAAACAGACAAGGAATCGGATTTTGCAAATGAAATCACATGAACAAATAATAAGCAATACACAATAAGTAATACACATATATTGATAAACGCTAGCACAATCTAGCACCTACATATTCAAAACCATGCATAAGCCGCAATACTCATAACAACTCTAGATTATGAACGAATAAAGGATTGGTTTGTGAACTTACGTGATTGAGGAGACGATTAAAGGATTTCTTTGGAAGAAATTGTGCAGATCTACTTGCCAATGCCGCTAGCAAAATTGTGAGAAGAAAGAATGAATGAAAGAAAGAATGAATAAGAGTTTCAGAATAGGTTTGTATACGGGTCAAATCCGCTACATAGTATAGCGGACAGCAAAAATCGTCAAGTTGTCCGCTACATAGTATCGCGGACGGTGGGATAAGGACAAAGCAACAGTCCTGTCGCCCCAGGACTGGTGTGACAACTGTCAGGGGATTGTGGATGACATGACCACTGTCAGTTAAAAAGTTGTCCGCTACACAGTGTAGCGGATGACTTTTTGACTGTCAATGTCAGGCCAAAAAAGTCGTCCGCCATACAGTGTAGCGGACGAAGGAGGAAGGGCAATATGGTAAAAAGGTCTGTTCGCTACACTATGTAGCGGACGATTGACAGCTTCCGAAAAAAAGATTTGGGGATGGATGGCCAGATCGCGCTAGCAAAATCTCTTATTTTACTAACCCTCTCAACAGATCAGCTCCTATATATATATATATATACATAGACATATACATATCGCGATCCACTACCAGTGCCGGTAACATAGTTTATTTGCTAACGTGATCTGGCCATCAATTAGTGGTTTATGGACGATCTAGCCTAAGTCTTCTCCCTCAATAGTGTTAGATAACTTTAATACTTTAACGTAATTATAATCTAACACCAAAAGTTTAGAAAAACATAATTTTATGCATCATAATACTTTGTTACATACTCCCTCCGTTCCACATAATTTAATCAACTTTCCTTTTGGACCGTCCCATAAAATTGCTCATTTTCAAATTAAGAAAGATTATGTAGGTACTTTTATATATTTACCTTTTTTTACCTTTTTTTTCTATTTCTCTCTACACTTTTAAATCTTTATCAACTCATTTTCTCTCTCATGTCTCACTTTTTTATAAAATTTTTATTCATTTCTCTCTCTATATTTAACACTCCACTAGCTAATTTTCTTTCTTCTAGCCCATTTTCTTCCCCTCCTCACTCTAAAGGGTATAATTGAAATTACAAAATATATCACTTAAATTCGTAATCTGCGTGCAAAAAAAGTTGATCAAATTATGTGGGACGGAGGGAGCACAATATAATCACAGAAGGATATTTTAAGATTTAATCTTACTTACCGAGACGTTGTTCTTGATCCTTGAATGTATGGCCGCCATGCTTCTCCTGTTGTTTTTCGATATCCAAGCTTTTCACCATGGACACACAGCTCGATTTCCTTAGAATTGGCTAATAACAATAATTAAACATTCTCAAGCTTCCAGGATATTGTTTGGGAAAGTGCATTAGAAGAACATCGCACTAAAACCAATACTTCTTTATTTACACTGGAAAGAAAATTTTACATATGAGCAATAAAAATGAATACTTCTTTCAATCGTTGCACACACCAATTCGTAGCACTTCCTACTCTTACACACTTCATACTCTCTCAAACTTTCTCTGCCTTCTATTCTAACTCTTGCTTCGACCCTTTTTATAAAAGAAAGGATCAGGTGCATAGGATTCTCCAATAGTGAAAATCCTTTATTATTTTTTGTAGGGTCATCTTTTTCTTTATTTATGGCAGACACGGCTTTGTCATCTTTCACTGGCATTTATATCCATTTCAATCATGCTTGGAACCCTTTTGTACAACTCAAAAGTTTGGCTAAGCAGATTAAGTTTTCTCTCGTCCTTGGCTGTTGAACTATTCATAGAGCTTGATTATCTGATCTTGACCCTGCGTGGAGGGCTCTATGAATGCTCTTCACCCCTTTAGGATTAATATCCTCCGTCCATCACAGAAACATGCTTCTCGGGGCTCGGCTACTATGTATTCAATTGTTGCATGGACAAAACTATTCTCACAATCTTGTCTTTCTCCACATTATACATATCCCTGGCTTGTGGAATTCCATTATCATTTTATTAGTTAATGGACAAATGAACCAATTTTGGTATGGCTGGTAGAACTTGGTTCGCTTCTTTCTACCAGGGTTGACAGTATATAGACCGTGATAGACTATCGACTATATCTGGACTGTGATAATCTATCGATTGAATCCCATAACTTCAGGAGCATATCAAATTAAAGTTGCGAGATTCTCGATGAGTTTCCAATCATCTCGGTCTTTTTTAATTGTGTCTACGAGTCCATATTCAATCCATTTAAAATCAATCTTGTCTGATGGTAATGTGAGGCTTGGCCGTCCATATTTCCAATTCAGGAGCCCTTTCATTTCTGATTTGTGAAGGATCTATTCGTGTTTATTTTTCTTTTTAGCAAGTTCTTTTATTTTGGTAGTGATATCAGCTAGGAACAATGATTCTAATTATTCTAGCAAGTGAATTCTTTCTTATTTTTCTTGTAGGACTATGATTCCTTCTTTATCGTTTTTATTAAGCCTTTTTCTAAGGGCTTAACATAATCAATTAATTGAATGAGGATTTTTCGTAACCTTTTTCGATAATTTTTCCTCAGATAGTACCAGACATTTTCAAAGAGATTTTTGCTCTTTGCACATAACCCTGGATCATAACTGCTTAATTTATTTTAAAGCGTGACTTTCATACTCAAGATTTAGCGTCGATTTCCACAAGTGAAATTTTAGCGGCAATCTTTAGCAATAATTTTTTTTTTTGAAAACCATAAGTTATAATTTAACGATGGCAATTTTAAGTAACGTTGATTGAGGTATTTAGTGACAATTAGCATAAATGATATTTTTGAGAAATTTTTTTAGTTAGCGTCGATGTGTTTATTAGCAACTTTTAGCGACGATTAGCGTAATAGGGTTATGTAATACTCGTCAAAGTTTTCTATTGCATTATTTTTGTAATAACTTGTAAGATTTTTTCTAGTTCATTAATTTCTCATAAATAGTTATTTTGGACCATTACGTAATAATAACTAACGAAACTTTAGGGGGGGTTTTGGTAACTGTCCTTTCAGGGTTTTATATATAAACCTGCATATACTATAGGGCAGCCGTCCAAGGTTCCCATTCAAGCTCGTCAGACCCACAGTGATATATATATATATATATATATATATATATATATATATATATATATATATATATATATATATATATATATATATACATATACATAGAGAGAGAGGGGGGGGAAGAAGAAACGGATTTTCTGGTGATCGAAAGGATTTTTTCAGTAAGCTTTTTCTTAGTTTTCTCTTGTTCATTTATGATTATGGGATTAAGGAGATAAGGGAAATTTGCCGTGAGTGTTTTGCGGGTATGGTCCCGCGCAACCATGACTCTGGCTGGTGGGGCACTATTAGAACAGTCAAGGAGTTGCCGTGAAGTGGGTTTTCTATGGTTTTATGGCTGCTAAGAAGTGAGCTGTGGTTGGAAGGAGAGAGAAACTGTTACAGCCACGGATATATATATATATATATATATATATATATATACATATATATATATACATATATATATATATACATATATATATATATACATATATATATAGGAGCTGATCCATTGCTCGCGCTAGCAAATGGAGTTAAGTTGCAAGCGCGATCTGGCCGTCCACGCGCGATCTGTGGACTGCCCAGATCTTTTTTTTGCACTTTTTTTAAGTCCGTCCGCTACATAATGCAGCGGACGGTTTGTTGACAAAAATACCCCTGACCCAGCATGCAAAGGAAAAAAAAATTGCTCTGAAATAGAGTTGTCCGCTACATTATGTAGCGGACCACTATGATTTTGCCTTTTTTCCATTTCTTTCTATCTTGTCGTTCCTGTGTCCACATAAACAGATCTGCACAGTGTGAGTCGGTGCTGCCTCTTTTTCTCTTTTCTACTCTTCCATGGCTTTGGCTTATCAATTCTTTGTATTGTAAGTTTCAATGAATTGCAACACTTAAAGTTTCAGTCCATTGCAAAACTCAAGACACCAAACACCATTTCACAACCACCACAAATGAAACCCATTTGGTAGAGAACTTCTCAACTCCAATCACCCAAATTCCAGTGCCTTAGCTGTTTTTGAGGTACCCAAAAAATATAATAACTTCGGCCACGGTGGAACCACCAAGACTACGGCGGCGACAGCGACACCGAGGCTACGGCTGCGAACCTTGTCACTCTCTCTCTAAAGGTTCTTATGACGATGGATTTGGGGATTGGGGAGGCGAAGGTAGAGGAAGTTGTTCAGAGAGAGAGAGATGAACAAGAGAAGAGAATAGGGTTTTTTTCCTAAAGAGAGAGAAAGTGAGAATGGACGTGGAGTTGGCAGATTGTGTGGATCTGTTCTGAAATATCGTCCGCTACATTATGTAGCGGACGATATTTCAGAAGATGTGACTTGAAGATTGAGGGGTATTTATGTCAACAAATCGTCCGCTACATTATGTAGCGGACGGACTTAAAAAAAGTGCAAAAAAAGATCTGGGCCGTCCATAGATCGAGCGTGGACGGCCAGATCGCGCTTGCAACTTAACTCTATTTGCTAGCGCGAGCAATGGATCAGCTCCATATATATATATATATATATATATATATATATATATATATATATATATATATATATATATATATATATATATATATATATATATATATATATCGATGCCAAGGAAAGTGGGTTCAAACCTACGTGGAGGTGCCACAAAGGATGCAGTTCGAGTCAGCTTTCAGATGTACAAAGTGGGAGTTAGTGAGGGTGGAGAGCAACGCTCCCCAGACAGGCCGTGAGGAGTGGCAGTGCTATGGAGACAAGGCAGAGATGAACAGGGCCGGCAGTCAACAGTCCAAGCTAGGGTCCGAGTCAAGGTCCAATTGTGTTTCTCTCTCTAGAATTCCAGAGCTTTTGGATTCTAGAGTGAGAAAGTGATTTTGTCAAATGAGAGAATCCTGTTGAAAATGAAATCCAAAGTCCATTATTTATAGAAAAAAGTATGCCTGTGTCATCAGCTGACACATATCATCCTCTAGGAGTGACATATCACTAGGGGGTCCAAAAATACCGGTTCTCCATTGGATCGTCGATTCCCAAATTCGTGTTGTCTGCCCCATACAGCGTCACTCTACCTGTCTGAGAGACTGACCACACAACGTCGGCATGATCAAAGTAAGCCCGTTGCCCGTTGCCCTAGCCACCGGTCCAAGCCCTTACTAAATCCCACAGGGGTGCGTCAAGAGATACGGAGAGAACATGAAAGTAGTAAGGGAAGATCCATGTGCCCAACTGTCAGGTGAACTAGGCGTAATGCCTTCTGAAGACCTGCTCCCGTCTTGAAGTGACCTGGTGGTCGTCGTCATGGGGGCGCCGACGATCACCAGTAACGTGAGGGGATGTGGTCACAGCTCAGACGTTCCTAGTGTCATACAAGTCATCCCAGATGGAGATAGCTTCTGTGGTAGTGAGCCTATCCTAATGCGTCCTCGTGCCGGAGCACTATGAACGGAGCCCATCAGAATGGAGGGAGCGATAGCTTATGTGATAGTGAGCCTATCCCGCTATGAAGGGCCCTCGTGCCAAAGCACCACGAACAGAGCCCCCCAGAATGAAGGCGGTGATAGCTTCGGTGGTGGCAAGCCTATCCCGCTATAAAGGGTCCTCGTGTCAAAGCACTACGGGCCTCTCGGAATGCTGCACACTTTGGAGAGTTGGTTAAAGCGTGTTCCACGTCCATGGCGGAGGTACACGGTGTGGTGAATGAGTATGGTGCCCGGGGGCATGCAACATGATTGTGGCACACGGGCACAATCCTAATGGCATGAGACAAAATTATGGCACATGGGCACCACGACCCCTGTCCCGAGATAATACTTGGTGCCTGGGGCACAAGTCATGGAAGTGGCGCATGGGCACAGTGAAGTGTGTATGGTGTCGGGGGCATGACATTATGACACAGAGCTTGGGAGCAAGGCTGTATCAGCAGCGCGGTGCATGGGTGTGGTGGAATGTCCCGTGGATGGCGTGCAGGAATGGGCGCAAGGGTGGCAGAATCGGCACCCAGGCGATGGTGCCTGGCCATGAGCGACAGTTGTCACGGCGATGGCACACAAGCGACAACGGGTGTCGTACGGTGGCTAGCGATGGGTGAGCATCACAGACATAGCTCTCGAATGAGTAAAGGAAGATGGCCGCGAGCCCCCAAGGTAGGGGTGGCCAATCCCCCTTTTAAAAGGGTGGCCTCCCCCCCCCCCCAAAAGAGGGTGGCCGATGGCCGTGAGCCCCCAAGGTAGGGGTGGCCAATCCCTCTTTTAAGAGGTGGCCAACCCCTTCTCCCCCCCCCCCCCCCAAAAAAAAAAGAGGGTGGCCGACCACCCCTTTAAGTAGGGTGGCCGACCCCCCCCCCCACCTTCAATAGGGTGGCCGACCCCCCTTTTAGAGTCACCTAAGTCCACTTGTGCAAATTTTTCTAAGTCTTGGTGGTGCCAAAGTCGCTACATTGGCGACACGAAAATAAATTTAGCCATGAATTGCCGCGAAAAGTCAATGAAAAAGCATGTGACTTAAGCATGCGTATTTTAACCGGTTTGAAAGCGTTGGAAAATTGACAGTTGAATATGTGATGAGTCGCCCAAAACAGGACCCCCAGTAGGCCCTTGGGTGCGACGAAAGTAGGTTGGGAACATAAGCCCCCTGCGTGTGGTGTGCGCGGAGGGGCAACCCGAGGGGAGCCGCACGCATAAACTTTGTCGTGTAAAAATTACCTTTTTTTAGCACAAAAAATGAGTAGCGCGAATTTGTAGATAGCAGAAAAGACTAACAGCGAAAATCGTGAGATTCGTTTTTAGTAGCGTAGGCAAAAAGAGAATGGCAACGCTAAAATATAAGTTGCGTCGCAAAATGAGAGTGCGTGAAATTTTTGTTAGCGGTAATATTAATATCAAAAATTGTGACATCGTTTCCAATAAAGATAGCGAGAAAAATGAAGTTAGCGTGAAATGGGGTAAGCATTTTAAAAAAGAGTTGTTGGGATTTTGGGGGGAAAAACTTTTTTGGTTTGAAATTCAAATAAGTGGCCAAGATTGAATCTTAGGCCACATACATAAAGTAGGTAGATGAGAGTCTCTGATCTCACTTGACTCATTCTTTCAATACTTAAGGGAGGAGAGAGAGAGAGAGAGAGAGGAGAAGAGAAGGAAGAAATTGTGAAGATCATGGCAAAGCTACGCACATCGCAAGAGGCGAACAAGGGTGGTAAGGGGGTTGGGTCAAGTGGTGGTGGAGGGGAGAGGGGTGGTGGTGCGACCACCCGGCCAACCCAAGGCACTCGGTCGTGGCCGAGGGTCGGCAGAAAGGGGGTCGGCAGGCATGAGGAAAGGGAGGAAAGGAGGTAAGGGGGAAAAGGGAGAGGGAAAGGGAGAGGAGGAGAGGAGGGGAGGGGGAGAGGGGAAAGAAGAAAGAAGGGGAGGAGGAGAGGCCTCAGCCGGTGGAAGGTCGACCGCCTTGGGGGTCGATCGGGGAGGGAGTGGGGAAAAGTGGAAGGGGAAAGAGAGTGTGGAGGAGAGAGGAAAAGCGGGAAGGAAGGGCCGAAGGGGCCGTCGACGGGTGAGGGGGATCGATGGGTGTGGAGGGGGTTGGCCGGAGTAAGGGGTTCGGCCAAGGGAAGGGGGTCGCGGGGTGTGGAGGGTGGCGGTGGCCAACTCAAAAGAAAGGATAAGGTGCATGAATGTAGTGGGCAAGGTGGGGTGAAGACTTTTGATCCTGAGCTAAGCAAGATGAACACTTTGTTGGGAGTGAAGGGGGTCGTACCCAGTACACCAGACCAAGAGTTGTGGATGGAGTTGTTCATTTGTGTGGCTGATGGATCTTTTACTTCACCGTGGGAGAGGAGCCTCGAGTGCCATCGCCTTATGTTCGAGCTCTGAGCTGGGACGAGGCACATGTCATGTCATCGTGATACATACCGACCCTATTGGCCAAGAGGGAGAACATGCCCTAGTCTCCTATGGTGTTCAAGAGCCATAGTGTGATGCCGATAGGATGAGACTTCTGGTGTGATTACATGTTAGACTGTTTGGGGTGGAATGGAGCTCTACAGGGATATGCCGGGTATGACCTTACTATTGTCCAGGTGGAGCACCCAGTCGCATACCTTTGTGACAGAGTTTGGAGAGATCGGGCGATTTTGGTTGATGTGATGATGCTGATAGGATTGCCCATGCAAGGGGAAGAGGATACGCGAGTGACTCGACTTAGCAGCAAGGAGCGTGTGCTAGAGACATAACCGTTAGACATCTTGGCCAAGATGAAGAGGCATATGAAGGGGACATATGGTGGGTGAATCAAGCATTTCTTCGGGGTTGTATAGGCAAAGACGGGACATAAGCTGGGTAATGCTGCCGACTTCGTTATGGGTCCTACCATGATAAGGAAAGATACTAGATGGTAGCCTTCTTAGCCATGTTCTTGTCGAGGTAAGTTCCATACTGTCTCCTTTCTTTGTTCTTGTATATGCTGTAAGTGTCATACTTACAATGTATAATATGTCGAACTTTTTCTTAGAAAAATTTTGTAGTTGATAACGCTGCACTCTGCCATGCACTGTACTGTAGGATAGAGTCTTGATGTATGCTGTCTGTCTATATCTGTAGGTTTGTGTTTGAGGGGACACCGGAAGATGGGGTCGCCCTTAGGGTGTTCCCCCTTGCTATTCGGATGGCACAGGGTAGGTGCGTCGGTTTGGCTCCCATGTACTTGGGCACCTTATATCCACATCTAGATCAGTTTGTGAATGATGTGAAGCGGTCAAATGGCTGGTATCAGGTGGTGAGATACGTGGACTGGATGTTTCTGCAACGGTATCTGCACCAGTATTGACCAGACTATTGGCCAATAGGATACCCTCTCGAGCATCCATCTCCTACGATGGGTACGGTGACATGGCCAAGCAGGTCACGACAAGTGGCTTTGTGGTGCAGCAGGGAGCGTGCATATGCATGGGGGGGGGGAATTAGGAGGCTGGAATGTCCTTTAGCGCAGATCCTAGATAGGCAGGTGCTTGCTTGTCACGACAATACATGGATATGCATTTGTCATATGGGGTGCCACCATGGTTGTACGTACAGGATATTACGACGACACTGACCAGGAGAGAGGACGTGGGACCCGAACAACTTACACTACTTGTTTCATATTTCCTAGGGTGGCTCTCTGTTATGATAGATGATGGCAGGAAGTTCGCTAATTGTAGCTACTACGTCGCGAGGTATAGCCCTCATCGACTTTCACTTGCCTTTGGTTATGATTAGGAGCCCCCATGTGGGTATTGTAGCCCGTGGAGTGTGGTGACCACCTTCGAGTACACATGACATGACAAAGTCCTCTAGTGGCCAACATCGACTATAGAGTGGAGGCCCCCTGGTACACAGTTAGCTAGGGTGGTAACAGTAGGGTACGCACAGTGGTGGGAGCGGCTGCGAGATAGCTTGGCAGAGTGGTCGGCATAGCAGGCGGGCACACGTCGGGGGGTTGATGAGTTTGCTTGCGACGGAGGTTTGAGCTTGATATCAGCCTTAGTTGTTAGACAGTGTGGGATGCCAGCACTAGTTGTCGGGGGCTTCGTCGCAAGCTCGGAGAGGGATACTGAGGAGGGTATTAGGGGGCCTGATGATGATGTACATGGGGGTGACATTAGGGAGGATCCAGTTGTACATGTGCCGAGGGTTCAGGGGCTAGGGAAGGGTCCCCATCATTGTTACGACTTAGGATGATGGAAACTGCTCGACAGGCCGGCACGGGCACGTCAGCCACATGCTTATCAAGGTTAAAGAGGCCATGCGATCTATCAGACGAGTCAGACTCTGAGGTTAGCTCTTTTTTTTCCAGTTCTAGTAGCATGTGTTAGGTGATGTTGATCTCATATTTCTTGATGCTTATTGTGACAGGAGTTTGACGATGAAGTTAGCGGAGAACACGTTGAGCTGAACTTAGAGGCCGATGCAGATGAGGCTATGGCAATCAAGGTAGGTGGGACAGCAGGGGCCAGTGAGGCTGATGAGGTCGAGACACTGGATATCGGGATATCGAAGGAGACCGAGGCTGCAGAGTATGTTGTGGTGCTGGAGAGATGATTGAGTCCATCACCTGTCCCGAAGGAGATAGTAGAGGCTTTATATGGCAAACCTGTGGACGATACGTCAATGTTCAATGCCGGTGGTAAATGGTGGATGGGCATCTACCTCACTCGAAAAGTTATGTTGTCGTTCTCTAATCCAAAGCAGTTCCGTGTAGGCATCCATAACAAAATTGACAAGATCCGTCTCCAAAGCCAATGTCCTAACAACCTCATGACTTATGTAATATGAACTGGACTGGTTCGTAATGGGGAAGTCTATTGTATCCTTAGGCTCAGGCCCAAAATAATGCTCGTCAATCCAATCTCGCTTAGGCCCTCTCAGAACCTTGGTTGGTTTTCCTTTGTCAAACCAAATTACTGATTACTCCTGAGAACTTACTTGGGTCATTTGACTCTGGGGTTGAGAACCGTATACGTCAACTGACAAGACAGAAGATGGCTCCCCCCGGTATCCCCTGTACGTATAACTGAAGTTTTGGAACTACTCAAGTCAACCTAACCGTATACGTCAGTGATCTTCTTGACGTCGTCAAGGACACGCTCGACAACTAGTCAACCCCTCCAGAGCCTTGAATATGGAACTACTCAAGTCAACTTAAACAAGATGGATTAAAAAAATAATAATCAACCACATTGCAAGAAGAATCGGCAAAGTAACATAAGGATTGTAGCAGAAGAAAAATACTTGCAATGCTTAATGCCCAGAACTGGTCGTATATCGCATGTAGATCGTACGATGTTTGAGTGGCCTGTGAAGGGCGATTAATCCTCATGCGTGTTACCTAAGAAACCATTTTAGATACTTCTCAATACTAGGGTCAGGATTATTCATCGGTACAAGGCTATCATATGTATCTTGTCATGCATTCCACTACTGTACCTCATCGCGCAAGATATCCAACGCATCTATTTGGTCAAAGTTTAAACCTCTACCGTTCCTAATGCCCGCATGTCTACAGCAGTTTTTGGTATCCCTTGCATACATCAAGCTTGCCTCATTGCACAATCGGGCATTTGGAACTCACAAGTCTCAAAATGAATGAGAGGCACCGAACCGAACCTTCCAACACATATGACAAAGAAAGTTGCCAACACCACTGATCCAACCATTGTATCGCTTTGGAGTCTGGCTGCCTCTTGACTTATGATGTGTCGAATTTCGATCTCTTACTAATAAAAACTTCAAGTGGTGATAGGGATATACCTTTCTCCATATATTGGGCATCATTGGGAAATTGTGCTCCCAGGTCAACAACCAAGGCCTCATCGATGCAGAATCATCTCGTGGAAGGGGACGACCCACGGGTAGTCTTTCATACAACCAAATCTGCGAAGTCAAACAATGTCAAAAAGTAGTACAAAATCATGAATGTATTGATCTGTTAATTAAAAATATAAATACTCATACATGTAATAAAGACAAGTAGGCGGCAATTGACTTGGAACCCTTTCTCATGGCTTTATACAGTGTTCAATACAAGTGCACAAGTACAGCCGAACCCCACAAATACGACTGAACCTCATCAAGGTCATCTAAAAACAACATATACTTTGGATGCATCGTGTTCTTCGAATGCATCAGAAACAATATAGCTCCAAAATGTACAACAAAAATACCTTCATATACTTGTCTAAATCATGGCGAGTGTATTTTTTGGGCAACTGGCCAAACTGCCCTCTCAACCACGTAATGTTGATGCCATTTGATATCAAAGCTTCGCGCAAAATTTTCAAAAAATATTACCTTACAAGTGTGGCTACTGATGCGGTTGATGTACCCAAAGTCATGGGTTTGCCATAGCATGGAAGTCCAAGAATAAAGCTAACATCCTCTAGTGTTATAGTCATTTTACAAAAAAAAAAAAGTGAAAGGTGTTTGTCTTGCTCCTCCATTGCTCAACTAGAGCAGATATAAGGCACTCTTAGTGCCGAGAAAAATAAGGGAAGACGATGAATAAACTAAAACCTTGTTGACTAAAGATTTTTTGTTGCTCATCATTGAGTCTCCAAGATTGTAGGTGACTCGTGTTTTGAATTGTCTAATACTCATCTTTCTACACATTCAAATACCTTCCTCGTGACGTAGTCTTCATTGCCGTAAAGGACCGATTGATCGTAAGGCCCAGGATTAAAATTCATATCTTTAACAATAACACAAAATTAAAAAACAACTTACCCATGCATAACTAAAACAGAAAAAAATAGTTAAATTTAATTGAATTTCAAATTCCAATCCTACAAAACCTAAAATTTAAACCCTAGAAAAGCCCCAATTTTGTTAATTTTGAAACCCTAAAAAAGTCCATCTTTAAAACCCTAAAAACACCCTAATTTGAATCCATAAATATAATAATTTCTCAAAGCATAACAAAGCCCTAATTTTGAAACGCTCAAAAAGTCCCAATTTTGAATGCTAAAAAATCCTAATTTTGAATCCTAGAAAATCCCTAATTTCAAAACCTAAAACTCCTAATTGAATCGTTAATTTGAATCCTTAAATAAATTTGTAATTTTGACATGTAAAGCCCTAATATCGTAACCCTAATTTCAAAACCTAAAAAAGACCTAATTTGAATCCCCAAAGAAACCCTAATTTTATTTTCTAAGGAAGGCATAGTTCAAAACCTAAATGAAACATGAATTGAAACCTAAATAAGCTACAATTCATGAATATAACATGTATCTATGGAAGAAAATTTGAAACACTTACCTCTTTCGAAGTGAATCTAGAGTGTTAAATTTTTTCATCAATTTCCTAGCGTTCTTCCAACATTCTTTTAACTACTATCCACTGATCTTGTAGCTTATTCTTGCTGATTTTTTAGCGGTAGAGGAGCTTGGAGGTTGTAAAAAACATGGAGTAAAAGGAATATGTATATATATATATATATATATATATATATATATATATATATATATATAGCGAGAGAAGCAAAACGGGGTATTAAATCTTTCCGTCTAACCGCTACTAAGTGTAGCGGTTAAAGGCGTTGGGTATGTGCCTAATCGCTACACTTAGTAGTGGCTAACCGCTAGTACGATAGGCAGTTAGGCAATTTTAAACTGTCTAGGGAGGCTTGAGGGGCATTTTGGACCAAAATGCTAACAACTAGAATAGACGAGTTTCAGTAAAGAAATGTGATATCTGGGCCGTCCGTGACTACGAGTGGAGCCCCCCCCGAAATGAAGACGGCGATAGCTTTGTGGTAACGAGCTTGCTCCGAGGCAGCGATGGCTTTGTGGTAACGAGCCCATCCCGCTGTGAGGGGTCCTCGTGCCGGAGCACTATGAGCGGAGTCCCTCAGAATGAAGACGGCGATAGCTTTATGGTAACGAGCCTATCCCATGGCGGCGATGGCTTTGTGGTAACGAGCTCATCCCGCTGCAAGGGGTCCTCGTGCCGAAGCACTACGAGCGGAGTCCCTCGGAATGAAGACGGCGATAGCTTTGTGGTAACGAGCCTATCCCGTGGCGACAATGGCTTTGTGGTAACGAGCCCATCCCGCTACGAGGGGTCCTCATGCCGGAGCACTACGAGCAGAGCCCCTCGAAATGAAGACGGTGATAGCTTTGTGGTAACGAGCCTATTTTGTGGCGGCGATGGCTTTGTGGTAACGAGCTCATCTTGTTGCAAGGGGTCCTCGTGCCAGAGCACTACGAGCGGAGCCCCTCGGAGGTGTGTAATATGATTGTGGCGCATGGGCGCAGCGACGACCGTCTTGAGACCATACTTAGTGCCAGGGGGACATGTCATGGAAGTGGTGCATGGGCGTGGTGACGACTGTCGTGAGACCATACCTGGTACCGGGGGCACATGTCATGGAGATGGCGCATGGGCGGGGTCAAGTGTGTATGGTGCCCGGGGGCACGACACGCGACATAGTAAGTATGGTGCCAAGGGCACTGTAGAGTGATAGAGAGCCCAGGGGATCGATTGTATCAGTGACGCGGTGCACGGGCACAACAGAAGTGACTTCTGAGCGATGGGGGTCTCGGAATGACGGACGACGGACATCGCGAGGATGATGTTCGAGTGACGGGGGTCACGGAGTGACTTCTAGGCGACTGGGGTTGTGGAGTGACTTCTGGGCGACGGGGGTCATGGTCGGGTGACGGGGGTCGTGGAGTGACTTTCGGGAGAGGGGGGTCACGGAGTGACGTCTGGGCAATGGGGGTCGCGGAGTGATAGACGATGGACGTAATAAGGTTGATGTATAAATGTCCATAAACATCGCGGAGGTGCATAGACTCGAGAAAACAAGTGCGTGCAGGGGGGAAGGCCATAAGCCAAAAATGGGGGAAGGCTGAGGCCACCACCCATGGGGAGGCCAAGGCCGACCTTCTGGTGAGGCTGAGGCTGACCCTAGGGGGTAGCCAAGGTTAATGGCGAACTCCCATGAAGGGAGGCCAAGGCCACTTCCCCTTTTGGTGAACTTTAGGCGTACCGACGGTTGGTGTTTTGATGGGCAATGACGAATCGAGAAGTTGTGTAACGACGAACGTGTTGTCGTGAGTCATACCCACATGACGAACAAGGTGCTAAAGTCACGTACAAAGTGTATGAAGCGAACAAAGAGCGAAAATGACTTTGCACAAAAAGTGAACAACCGGGGGGGAAAGCCAAGGCCGACCCCCCATGGAGGCCGAAACTGACCCCCCATGGAGGCCGCAGTCGACCCCATGGCCTTGGGGGAGGTCGAGGGCTACCCCATGGGGTTGGACAAGGCCTTTGCTCTTGACCCCGTCGCTTTGGTTACGCCATCGATCGATGTTTTTTGTGAAAAGGTGCTCGGGTGGTCACTGTGCGATGAACGTGGTACCGTGAGTCACGATAATGTGAAATAATTGATGACTAAGGTGTACGAAACAAGAAAAACATGTGACATGAGCTTGTGCACTTTTACCGATTCGATGCGTTGAAAAATTAACTATTGACCGTGTCGATGTGTTCATGCAAAGTGAGACCCCTAGTGGGCCCTTAGGTACCACTACAATAGGTTAGGAACATAAGCCCCCTGCATGTGGTGTGCGCCGAGGGGCAACCGAAGCGGGCGCCGCACTCATAAACACTTGGAAGAATTTTTTATGTTGCTGGTTCGAGAGTTGTTGACGTTGCCACTGCATGATGTGGATGAAGAGTAGGTGGCTCGAGCCACCTCGTGCACCACCTACTGAAGCCTGAGTATGGATAGGAGTTAACACAAGGGCATGATGATAGGGCACAGGGGCGCGGGCGATGGGGGTCGCAGAATCGGCACCCGATTATGGATGATTGGCATCAAAGTATTGGCCTCCGGGTGCGGCTGACGGGGGTCGCGAAGACGGTGCGCGGGTGCTGGGGAAGGGTCGCAGAGGCAATGCCCGGGCGACGGTGATGGGGGTTGCATAGGTGGTACCCGAGCGACTACGATGGGGGTCGCGGAGACTACGCGAGGGCATCACGGAGTCGGTGCCCGGGCAACGGGTCTCGCGGTGGTGGTTCGAGCTACCTCGTGCACTACCTACCAAGGCTATTTGATGTCTAGGGACATCATCATGAGGGGCATGACAAGGGCACAGTCGGGCATCGTGATGCTGGGGCAGTCCACGACGAGCGCCGGGCGCGGGCAATGAATGCCATGCGGTCAATGTTACAAAAAATTTTGAAGTGTTGGCCTTGGCGTGCGGTCGTTGGGTGAATGTGGGCAGGCCAAAGTATGTATGGGTTGTAGACCTCGGTTGGAGGCCGAGAGGTCTGCCGTGGTGAGAAAGGTGAGAGAGAGGGGTGGTTGAAGGTATGGAGGGTTGGCCTCAGTGTCGACGAAGAGGTCAGAGGTCGGCCTTGGTCAAGGTGGCATGGTCGTGGTATAGGGGTTGGCCTTGGCCATGGAAGAAGGTGGAATGGTTGAAGTTTGAAGGGGGAGGGGGCCCGAGGCAGATGGTGGAAGGGGGGTTGGAGGTGGACGGTGGTGGAAGAAGGAAAGGAAAATTGAAGAGGGAAGAAGAAGGGTGGCCGCGCGAGGGTGGCTTGGGGCTCTCAAGGGGGAAAGGGGGCAGGGAGAAGAGGGGAGAGGGAGGGCCAAGGCCCACCAACCAAGGCCGCGAGGCTGAGGCCGACCAAGCCCCCTTGGCCGAGGCCGAGGCAGCATGGCGCTGGGCAGTTCGATAGGCGAGGGGGAAGGGGAAGGGGAGAGAGGGAAGGGGGCAGCTGAGGCCGAAGGGGAAGGGGAAGATGGGCCGAGGCTGAGGGGGGATGCGGCTGAGGCTGAGGGGGAGGGGAGGAGAAAAAGCTGAAGGAAAAAAAAGATCTGCGATGATGGTGATGAGAGGCGGCCGCGGCGTGGGTGAGGGGCGGGGGAGAGAAAATAGAAGAGAAGAGAGGTGGGTGGGGGGGTCGTCGTCGGTGAGGGTGTTGCCGATTGAGGCCGAGGTGCGGTGCCTCAAGGAGAATAGAGGAGGGCGGTGGCTACGTCGGAGAGGAGAAAGGGAAAAAATAGGGTTATGGAAAATTTTGGGTTTTTGTGGGCTCGGGTCGGGTTGGAGCAGAGAGGAAACTGGGCGGCTGGTCGATCGGGTTCTGCCCGGATCTGATTTTTGAATTTCAAATTTAATTAATTATTATTTTTTTGAGCAACCCCAAGGAGGGAGCCCCCAAAAAAATTTTCACAATGTACATGAAGAGAAAGAGAGGAGTGGGATGGTGGGAGTGAAGATGAAAAATTTTGTGAAAATTTTCTGAGTAAAGAACGAAGGTGAGAGGGTGGTGACCCAACCACGAGCAGGCATGGTGAGAGGAGGAGTGTGAAGGGGGAGAGAAAATTTTGAAATTTTTTTAAGTGTTGAGAAGATTTCCAGAGTGTTGGAAGGAGCAAATGATATATGGGTGAAAATTTTTCAAGTGTTGAGCTCGGACAAGGGTGCCGAGGGACCGATGAGGGTGAACATCGATGACCGGTTGCGAAAAAAAAAAAAAAATTTCTAAGTGTAAAAAAATGGATTAGGGGTGATGATGCGGAGCCACCCCGCGCACCATGTACCAAGTCGCTGCAATGTGAGGCCGAAGGGGTTGGGTAGGGGTGAAGCCCCCAAGGGAGTGGGTGATGGTATCAAGAGTGGTGTCAGTAGGTCTGTGCAAGAGCCCTGTAGCTTGAAAATTTTCTAAGTCTGGAACCTTTTGGGTCCAGGGCTTTTTTGTTTTGATAGGAGTGAACAATAAGTTAGGTCGTTTGATTAGAATTAGACAATTCCAATGCAACTTCATTGATAACAAAGATAGGCAACATGCCTTGGTACATGGGAGGTGAGTGCATGGAAGCTTGCAAAATGAAGGAAAAAAATTACAAGTGTGGAAAACGCACTAGGCAGGCTAGGGCTTGGGCGGTTAATTCAAATGTCCCGGGCTTAGAGTTTGAGCTCGCTAGATGCAATTTTGTCAGCGAAGGCGAACTTAAGGCCTCTGCATCACTTGAGACCGTGACCGACTTTTTGATGATAGGGGCAGTAGTTGGGATGGGCTAAGTCTTCCGGGGTAGGTTTAGCATTGACATTGGGCATGATTATGGCATTGTCATTGATCCATGTCTCGAGGAGAGCTCTGGCAGTCTTCAAGTCACATGGGTATTCG
Source organism: Escallonia herrerae (assembly GCA_033070095.1). Lineage (NCBI taxonomy): Eukaryota > Viridiplantae > Streptophyta > Magnoliopsida > Escalloniales > Escalloniaceae > Escallonia > Escallonia herrerae. Next base: position 163,249 of record JAVXUP010000740.1, read on the forward strand.
GGGGCAGGCTTCGGCTACCCTCTCTTGTTAGGGCACTCATCCTTTCCTTGGGACTATCGCTTGCGATTGTTGTCATCATTACTGGCTGCTTCCATCGTTGCGGCCAAGGCAATATGAGGTTGGGGCTTAGGGTCTTTGACTAACCGACGAGTCATAGGTGCGTCGTACAGCTTCCTTGAGATGTCCCCAAGATTGAAGCTGGAGGTTTTCAAGGTAGACCCTATAGGTGTCTTTCATGCTCTTGATGCAAATGGGTACAAGGGTTTCATCCTTGCTAAAGTCAGTGCACTCCAAGCACTTGTGATGAAATCGTGTAACATGGGTGTTGAGGTCCTCCCCGGGGGGTTCTGGCGGATTCCAGCAATATCAACGATGGTCACACGTTTCGTTTCATAGTGAAACTTGTCAAGAAAAAGCTGGACCATGTCAGACCAAGAGTGGATAGTATTGTCAGGAATTTGATGATACCATGAATAGGCGAGCCCAGTCAGGGACTTGTGGAATTCACGAAGCTTCAAAGTGTCATCCTCCCCGTAGTGCTCTAGAGAGCCAACAAAATGGGTGATGTGCTCGTGAGCATTGCCCTCTTTCTCATTGAACAAGGTGAAGGATGGTTATTTGTACTTGACAGTGTAGGGCTTGGTAGCGAGGCTGCCAGAGTAGGGAGCATGGCCTGACAGCTTAAAGGGGGAGTGTGGTAAGGACGACTGCTTGAGATGGCGAAGGATGGCATCAAGGTCATGCTTGGTGACGTACGAAGCATGTGAGGGTTTGTGCCCTGTCGGGATGATCCGGGCACCAGAGCCCCCAGACGGTGCAACCTGAGGCATCGAAGGGATGACGATGATAGAGATGGGTTGGTGATAAGGAGCAACTTGTTGGTATATGGTTTACATATGGGTAGTGTCAGCGGCTGGAGGCCAGTTGTCAGGAAGGGTTGACTGGAGTAAGCAGGGGGAATGACTTGTGTTTAGGTTTTGGTTGGTTATGTTTAGGTTAGGCTCTATCTCAATTGAGTCCTGAGTCTCCGAAGTGCTTCGAGCAAGGATAAGGGGTGGCGCCTCAGGCTGAGGTGCCGCGAGTCCTACTGTCGAGGGCCTGGAGGACCAAGGCAGCGATGGTCATGACACTGGGACCTGAGCAGTGTCCAAAACTAGCCCAGGCCCTGAAGGCTGAATCTAAGGGGGAGGGGCCAACCCTAAAGCTTGGGATGGCAGGGGGTGAGCAACGGGCACAAGGTGAGGAGCTCTAAGGCCTTGAGAAGTCGATGTTTGTGAAGTCAAGACTTGGATTGATTTTTGCATTTCTAAGATGACAGCCATGCGAGTAGATTAAAAGTCTTGGAGGTCGGTGATGGTAGGAGTAAGGTGTTGGATTGTGGCATCGACGATCGCTGCCACATCGGTTGCTTCCATCGTGAGGGGAGCCTGGAGTTAGTTGTGACTGGTCTCCTCTTGGTCCTCAAGGTGATGCTTCTCTTGGACGGTTGGGTTGAGGATTTGGCTGGTAGTCCTGCGTTGCTGATGCATGGTTGCTTGGGTGTGTCGGGCACGGAATGAACTGCCATGTGTTGCTCACCTCCCCAGCGGAGTCGCCAAAATGATGCTAAGGAAAGTGGGTTCGCAATCGACTTGGAGGTGCCACAAGAAATGCAGTTCGAGTCAGATGCCAAGTGTGATGATGTGGGACACAACAACGGTAGAGCGAGGGCAGAGACCAAGGGCTTCCCAGACAGAGCTTGAGGGTGGCAGTCTGCAAGGGCGATGGCACAGGATGAATACACGACGATAGTCACAGTCCGATGCTTAGGTCCAAAGTCAGGGTCTTATATGTTTCTCTCTCTAGGATTCTATAGTGAGAAAGTGAAAATGTTTTAAGAATGTCCAACCGTGAGAAAATGTCCAAAACCTCCCAAATGAATTCTCAAGACCTCTATTTATAGAGGTTGAGACGATGATGTCATTCACCGACACGTGGTCCTCCCTAGGAATGACACGTCACCAGGGGTCCATGGGTGCCGGTGCTCCACGGACTGTCAAATCGCATATTCACCCCGCCTGCCCCGTACAACGTCACTCTTTCTGTTTGGGAAGACTGGCTCCCACAACGTCAGTGTGGCCAAAGAACCCCTTGATCTAGCCACCAATCCAAGCCCTTGTAGAGTCCCTTAAGCCTAGTAGCGGTGGGAAAAACCCGACGCCCAACTGTCAAGTGGATTAGGCGTGATGCTCTCCAAAGACCTGTTCCTGTCTCGGAGTGACCCGGGGGTCATAGTCCCTAGGGGTGCCGATGTAAGCCCCCAGTGCTGGAGCACGTAGGCTAGTCACAAAGACACCCTGATAGAGACAGTGTCCCGAAGGAATCGCCTATCCTGCTGCGAGGGGTCCTCATGCCGGAGCACTACGAGCGGAGCCCCCTGGAATGAAGATGATGATAGCCTTGTGGTAACGAGCTTATCCCGTGGCGGCGATGGTTTTGTGGTAACGAGCCCATCCCACTGCGAGGGGTCCTCGTGACGAAGCACTACCAGCGAAGCCCCCCGAAATGAAGACGGCGATAGCTTTGTGGTAACGAGCCTATCCTGTGGCGGCGATGGCTTTGTGGTAACAAGCCCATCCCGCTGTGAGGGGTCCTCGTGCCAGAGCACTATAAGCGGAGCCCCCAGAGGTGTGTAATATGATTGTGGCCCATGGGCGTGATGCCTACAGCTTGAGACATTGATTGAGGCGTATGGGCGCAGCGACAACTGTCATGAGACCATACCTGGTGCTGGGGGCACATGTCATGGAAGTGGTGCACAGGCGCGGCGACGACTGTCGCGAGACCATACCTGGTACTGGGGGCACATGTCATGGAGATGGTGCACGGGCACGGTGAAGTGTGTATGGTGCCCTGGGGCACAACATTGTGTAAGAGAGCCTGGGGGCACGACTGTATGGGCTGCGTGGCGCACAGGCGTGATAGAGTAAGTATGGTGCTGAGGGCACTGTAGAGTGGCTGAGGGCACTGTAGAATGACAGAGAGCTTGGGGGCAAGACTGCATCAGCGGCGCGGCGCACGGGCGCGGCGGAGTGACGTCCGAGCAATGGGGGTCACGGAGTGAAGGACGACGGATATCACGAGGTTGATGTCCAGGTGACGGGGGTTGCAGAGTGATGTCCGGGCGATGGGGGTCGTAGAGTGACGTTCGGGCCATGTGGGTCGTAGAGTGACGTTTGGCGATGGGGGTCGTGGAGTGACTTCTGGGTGACGGGAGTCGCGGAGTGACTTCCTGGCGAGAGGGTCTCGAAGTGAAGTCCGGAAGATGGGGGTCGCGGAGTGACGTCCGGGCGACGGGGGTTGCGGAGTGACTTCCAGGCGATGGGGGTCGAGAGTGACAGACGATGGACGTTGCGAGGTTGATGTACGAACGTCCGTAAACATCGTGGAGGTGCATAGACTCGAGAAAACAAGTGGCGCGGGAGGGAAGGCCATAGGCCAGAAATGGGGGAAGGCCAAGGCCACCACCCCTGGTGAGGCCGAGGCCTACCCTAGGGGGTGGCCAATGCCAATGGCCAACTCCCATGATGGGAGGCCAAGGCCACTCCCCCTTTTGGTGAAGCACACCGAAGGGTTGGTGTTTTGATGGGCAATGATGAATAGGGAAGTTGCGTAATGATGAACGTGTTGTCGTGAGTCGTACCCACGCGACGAACAAAGTGTCAAAGTCACATACGAAGTGTATGAAGCGAACAAAGTGCAAAAATGACTTTGCGCGAAAAGTGAACAACTGGGGGGGGGGGAAGGCCAAGGCCAACCCTCCATGGAGGCCGAGGCCTACCCCATGGCCTTGGGGGAGGCCGAGGCCGACCCCATGGGGTTGGCCAAGGCCTTTGCCCTTGACCCCGTCGCTCCGATTGCGCTATCGGTTGATGTTTTTGGTGAAAAGGTGTTCAGGTGGTCACAGCGTGATGAACGTCGTATCGTGAGTCACACTAATGTGAAATAATTGGTGACTAAGGTGTGCAAAGCAAGAAACACACGTGACATGAGCGTGCGCACTTTGACCGGTTTGATGCGTTGAAAAAATTGACCGTTGACCGTGTCGATGTGTTCATGCAAAGCGGGACCCCTAGTGAGCCCTTGAGTATGACTAGAATAGGTTGGGAACACAATATAGCTCAGATCATTGGCCGGTGTGCTAGGTATTAGGGCTTTAATTCCGGCAACACCACCATTCTCACCCGCCAACACCACCGCCATTGCCATCTTAGATACCCACCAACAAACCCAGTTTAATCATATACATTCCACCACCAGAATCCTTGAACCACAACCCAAACCCATCACACTAAAGAAATTACACAATCTGAAACCACCACCACCACTATAGCCATTACAAACTAAATCATTTGCCACTGATAACATCATGAAAGATCTAAACTAACATCATTAAATTAAGTTTTTCAATCAAATTTGGGTGAGGAAGATGACGGTAGTGGTGGAGATGGTGGCGGTTTTTAGGAGTGGTGATGCTGCGACGGTGGATCTATCACTCTGGAAATATCTTTGTTAAATGCTAGTCTTTCAAGCAATTAGGAAAAAAATTAAGAAGAAAAATTTGATCTCAGTTGTCCAATCAGCCATATGGACAGCTAGATGAGAGTGAGAGAAGTAACAATTTCTCCACTAATAGATGTGGAACGACCCCCTATTTATATATGTATTTATATGTACACACACACATATATCGGATACTCCTTCCGTCCCAAAAAATGATCATATTTTATTTTTGGACTGTCTTAAAAAAATTGATCACTATTCGATTAAGAAAGATTATTACGTGCTTTTTCATGTTTACCTTTTTATCCTTTTGTTATTTTATTTATTTCTCCACATTTAAACTTTACAACACTTTCTCTCTCTCCTGATTCACTTTCTTTTTCTCTTAAATTACAGTGAAAAAGTTTTTAAAATATAATTTATATCTAAAATAAGTAGACAAATCGGATATAATCAAATAATTTGGGTAGTAAGAGTATTATTATTCATCAAAAGAAAAAAAAGAAAAAAAACACAGACTACTCGTTGAATGAACCCCCAAGCCGCCAAATATAAGCACACGGTGTCGACTACTCTCTCTCTCTCTATCCCGCCCTCTCTGAGCAACTTCACTATCCGCGGCAGAGGCAATACCAGCAGCAATAGCCTTACGAATGATGGCCTTCTCATCTCCGGTCACCCCGTCGTGTTCCTACAACTTCACCTCCAACGCATTATCATGCGACGCCGTTTCCAAGACCAAGACCAGGATCTGCACCTCCATTTCCTTCGAATGCCCTCCCATCCACAAGTAGGCAACTTCCAATTGTTTTTGTTTTTTTTTTCCGCCTTTTACTTTGATTGATCTATTTGCTTAAGAAAGAGCCAATCGGATTCATGTTTGTCTGATTGACATGATAATGCGAAAAAGCTGGGGCCAGTTTCTAAAAATATGGGATGTTGGGGTCACCCTTGCCTTTCCTTTTCCTGAAAATTTTGGGTCAGCTATACTGCTACAGAGTTCTACTCTTTAGTATCGGCGTCAGTGCGCTCCTTCTTCGGGCGAAAACAAAAAAGTGCGCTCTTTCCCCTCAGCATTGGAAGTAGACAATAAAGATAAGTGGGTTGCTAGGGTCGTTATTGAGTGAACAAACTTACGCACAGAACATATTCACAAACAACTTGCAAATATCATTGACATTCAACTGATTCATTTGAACAGCAGAGAGGTGTTTTTTTTATTTTCTTCAGCGGCATTTTACACAACATCATTATTTTTGTACTGAAAATGGTATCCAAACAAGTTAATACCTGCTTTCATTTTCTCTGGAGAGGAATCTTTTTCTGATCTTTACTAAAACATGTCATCGAAGACAAATAAAATGCTAACCAAATAGGGCGTTAGCATCACTTGACTTGTATAATACTCCCGCCTTTCATCATCTTTGTGCCCTTTGACTTACTGGAAATTCTTATTATGAGATTTGAAAATGGGAAGGTCGACTTATACATTGTTTTTGCACTAATTTGACTTGTCAAACAACACTTATCTGATTTATATGGATGTTCGAATTCTATCATAGAAATTGACGAACAGCATAAGGTGACAAAAATTATGATATGGAAGGAGTACATATTGCACGTTGAAGGTCATATAGATACATCTTCCGCACTTACACAAAGAACTTTCAGCTATTTAGCTAGAACAAAGAACTCCACCATTTCATAATTTTCCATTTGTAAGTGATGACTACTCATCCATACAAGGGGCATATGTGCCACAGAGGAGTTCAATGTCAAAAACAAGGGGAAAGTAGTCAAGATAGTCTCGATTGCTAGAAACTTGTGAGAGAGTATGTTGTTTGGTCAGGAGAGAGTGAAAGAAAAGAATATACACGCAGCCGATACCAACTAGTTTGCAGCAAAGGCCTAGTGGAGTTGAGTGTAGTACTTCCTTTGGCTTGAACTGTGGATCCCATAAAAGGAAGGAAATTTGATTTGAAGTGGCATATAAAGTGTTATGCGTCAATACACACATATTCAAGGTCAAAATTTAAGCCCATTGATTTAGGACAACTTTGGCTAAATAAAAGGAAAATGATACTAATATCACTTGAGTTTTGTCTTATGACAAGCCCGTGTTGTCATTATTTACATTTGTACAATACCCCATGGATTTAGGACACTATGGGTTCATAAAAGTGAAATTGCACTTATAGCTCTGTGTTATCAAAAGTTACCGAGACACTCATACATTAGAAACTGACAAATTTTACCATGATTTGAAAAGAGTAGCAGAGTTCAACGAGGTCTGAATAGGTTTAGATTTGCACAACATGCTTTTTGCAAGGACACACTTTGCTTTGTTTTTGCTAAACTGCAAGGAGACTAGTTCTCAGTTTTGGACTGCTGGCCTCCTGGTCATTGTGGAGCAACCTTACCAAAATCTAGAGCTGGTTTTAAGTTTTTTGTTGGTTAGCAAGCCAATATGTTTATTTGATGCATGAGCTGATTTAAGGTTTCCATATTGATTGAATGGTGCAGTGAAACTATAAGTTTTACCATCATGCCTGTTTTCAAAATGCATAATAATGTCAGGCTCCGGAAGTTTAACCTTTAAGGATCTTAGCTTTTCAACAACCCTTTTGAGTCTCCGTATCTGCTATGCTGTAAAGTTGCAATTTTGGCAGGTTGTTACGTGTGAAATGTCACGCGACATTAAACAATCTTTTCTTATATAACTAATTGTCTGTGGTTTTCTGCCTTTGAGAGGTTAGCCGTCATTTATTATGTAAGCTTTTACTCGTGAGAATATGTTTCGTTTTATGTTTCAGAACAGGTTTTGCTTCTCAGTGGGAAAGAAGGGAGTCATCAAACTTGCACATTTCTGCTTCAGTTGCTAGCCCAGGTTCATATTCTGCATTCTCTATGTTCAACTTATTGAACTTTGACTTCATGTGTCTGATACTACCATCATCCTTGTAGAATTTAGCTTGCACTTGACCACTTGCCTACTATTTGTTGGCAGATTTTTCATTAAATGAATCCGTAGGAAAGGTTCAGCTTCCCAAGGGAGAAACCTGGTCTATCCATAAATTTGGTGGCACCTGTGTGGGAAGCTCCCAAAGAATCCAAAATGTTGCAGAGATAATTACTAAGGATGAGTCAGAGAGGAAGTTAGTTGTCGTGTCTGCAATGTCAAAGGTGACAGATATGATGTATGATCTTGTTTACAAGGCACAGACACAGGATGATTCTTACATCTCTGCACTAGAAGCTGTTTTTGAAAAGCACAAGTTAACAGCGCTTGAGTTGCTTGGCGGGGATGACCTGGCTAGTTTCCTATCTAGTTTGCATCATGACATAAACAACCTCAAAGCTATGCTTCGTGCAATATATATAGGTTCTCTCTCTCTCTCTCTATATATATATATATATATCTTGTTGTCTCTGTCTGCTTCTGTCTGTCTGTCTCTCTCTCTCTCTCTCTCTCTGCACATTGATTTCTGTTCTTTTTTGTTTTCTGTTTCACCCCTTCTTCCTCATCCCCTAGTTAACTCCACAAGTCCAACGGTGATGATGTTACTCCAAACATTTCTGAATATCATGCAACCTTGATCGACATGCCATCCCTACTAGTTTACTTTTATATATTAATCAGAGAGCATGAGTCAGATTGATGTCGGTCATTACTGTCCGTCAAAGTTAATTTGATCATGTTAAAAAGTTGAAAAATAGTTATCTAGTACAATTTTTGAATGACCTCAAGAATTTATCGTTTTATTACCGAAATGCAACTTATGTTCGATGGAAAGGCAAAGATGGTCACCGCTAACTAAGGATAATGACCTATCAAGATGGCAGAGCCCTTTTATGCTGCTCTTTGGAAGTTAAGACACAACTAAACTGCCTTTGAACTTCTGTTCTTGAAAGAGGGCTTGCATTATTTGACCACACTTGAAGGATAATGGAAGCAACAAAACGATGGTCTCAAGTTACAACTTGCTGTAATACCTCTAGCTGCTAAAGAATGAATCAAACAATATATGTAAGTCATGCTTGACAGTCCCCCTCACATGCAATTGCATGCAAATGGACATCAATCAGAAATAAATCGAGGTGCACCAACACCAAGTGCACAAAAGTATTGGTGTACCCAAATATAGGGGGATTGAATGTAAAGGCGAAATGGGAAGTATCGCAACCATACAGCCCTGGTACCATGTTAAGTTGCCACTTGCTCCTTTGGCCCAAAAATTTATGTCATGCTTAACAGAGGAATACAGATCTGCAGTGCCAAACATGTACAGCAGACCAACTTCTAAGGGAATTCAGGTAGAGTTATTGCGTTGGATTGCCAACCAGGATCACCTTAACATTTTGCAAATGATGTCGTCATCCTCTTTTCTTTCCCTTTCTTTCTGTTTTTCTCTTGATATCAAATTTAGCTTCATGATTTTGGCTAAGAGGACGCAAGTCATGCAACAACGCCATGTTCTCTTCGCTACATCATAGAGTTGCTACTGCTACTGGTATTGGTGGTTGGGTTAATTACCTTCTTTGTGCTAAATTCCATTCTTTAATGCGTTTTGAAGAAAACAAACACACATTCTGTATTTCGTTTCTTATTGTTTTAGCTTATGTGCTGACATTGATTTTGCTTTTTTGAATTTACCTAAAAGTTTAATGTACTGCAGCTGGGCATGCCGCGGAATCTTTTTCAGATTTTGTTGTAGGACATGGAGAGTTATGGTCTGCTCAGATGTTGTCATCTGTCATCAGAAAGGTGGTGCCTGGATGGTTGCGTTTTGTTTTCTTGAACGAGTATTTATCTGATGCTATCTTCAAGTTGTTGAATAAGATGTTTTTCTCTTTCTTTAACAATCTCATTTTCTGCTGCAGAATGGACTGGACTGTAACTGGATGGACACACGAGATGTCTTGGTTGTGAATCCTGCTGGTTCTGATCAAGTTGATCCAGATTATTTGGAATCAGAGCAAAGACTTGATAAATGGTTCTCTAAAAATCCATCTAAGACAATTGTGGCAACTGGTTTTATAGCTAGCACACCTCAAAATATTCCTACAACTTTGAAGAGAGACGGAAGTGACTTTTCTGCCGCTATAATGGGTGCTCTATTTAGGGCCCGCCAAGTCACAATCTGGACCGATGTTAATGGTGTATATAGTGCAGACCCTAGAAAAGGTTTGTGGAAAGCTTCGCATGTGTTAGCACATTAAATCTTAATGGCATACACCAGAGCTTTCTCCTGTACCTGTTTGTTCAATTTTATGTTTCTTGGACAGACTTTAAAATATTTTGCTTGCAAAATTGTTCTTATGGGACATAACTTTCTCAAATTGACGTGGACTTTCCTTTGGGTCTGATTTCCATACTAAAGTACATTTCTTCTGCAGTTAGCGAGGCTGTGATACTAAAGACACTGTCTTACCAAGAGGCATGGGAAATGGTGACCTCAGGACACTTCTTATATCTGTCAAAGTTGCTAAGGCGTGCTCTAACATTTCTTAACGGAGTTTACATGTATGTGCAGTCATACTTTGGGGCAAATGTTTTACATCCTCGTACTATCATTCCAGTGATGCGATACGATATACCAATTGTTATAAGAAATATCTTCAACCTCTCTGCGCCTGGAACGAAGATCTGCCGGCCTTCTGTCATTGAAAGTGAAGATGAGCAGAGATTGGAGTCTCATGTCAAAGGGTTTGCAACTATTGACAATTTGGCACTTGTGAATGTTGAGGGGTGAGTTTGATCCGAGTTGACTGATGCATTTGTCACCAAATATTGCATTTGTTCTCTTTTTCCCATGTAACTTGCACTGGGCATATGCATATCTGCAGAACTGGGATGGCTGGTGTTCCTGGTACAGCTAGTGCCATTTTCGGTGCTGTTAAAGAAGTTGGAGCCAATGTTATTATGATATCCCAGGTATCTTTGTCTGGTGATTCTGTTAGATGTTTAGCTGGATATTGCAGAGTTCATCTTGATTTGGTCTAATGCAGGCTAGTAGCGAGCATTCTGTGTGCTTCGCTGTGCCTGAAAAGGAAGTAAATGCTGTTGCTAAGGCTTTAAAGTCGAGATTTCGGCAAGCTTTGGATGCTGGGCGTCTTTCTCAGGTGTTCTACTTTGATTCAAATGATTATTAGGGCTCACATTGTCCAAGTATAATATCAATATCGTTAAGTGCTAAAGGCCGCTTTTTCCCTGAGCTTATACTTCTTTATGGAGCCATTATTATTATTATTTTACTTTGCTTTCTCGAAATTATGCTGGAAAAGCTGTGATGAAAGATGCTTCTGCTTAGTATTTGTGCTGGGATGTAGTGAAGTTAAAACTTTTCATGTAAGCGTTGCAGGCACCATTTATTCATCAGCGAGGGAGGGAGGGGGAGAGGAAGGGAGGGAGGGAAATTTGTTACCGGCTTTTCGGCAATTTTTTAATCTGTTGTAAACTTGGGCTTTTTTATGCTCTTGACTACCAATAATGAGTCCGCGTTCATGCGACAAATTTCCATCATGCATGGTTTTAGAAATGTATCAGACTGACTTCTGTTTTACTTGATTAATACTTCTTTCTGCTTTCTGTTACTTTTGCCTGTATGTAAACCCTTTATGTTGAGAAAGGTCAAGGTCAGCAACCCGATTACGGGGAGTCTTTTTGTTCATCTATCTTATTCAATATTTAGTTGCGATTTGCATTCAGATGTATTTCTGGATAGTTTTTCTAACTCTTATGTCAGAATTTGGTTTTAGCTGTAATTCAGAATGATATCCTTCATGCTTACGACAGTCGGTAACAAATGATACAATCACTAATATCGAAGGTTTCCACTATATAACGACATATGCATTTATGTCTATGTATAGAATTTATTTGGGAAGGTCTACTGCATAATGTCCTGAAGTCATCTCGAGCTTATCTCCTATTTTTAAGGTCTTTCAACTCTGAATTATAGGCACACGGATAGCTATTCTTATTCTCGTGTTTTTTATGATCTTCTATCTGTTAATTTTTCTGGCTGTTCATCTTAGATAAATTAGCTATTCTCAGGTAGCAGTCATTCCAAACTGTAGCATTTTGGCCGCAGTTGGTCAGAAAATGGCGAGTACTCCTGGAGTTAGTGCTACACTTTTTAATGCACTTGCAAAGGTTAGCAGACTTTTATACAGCTTGCCATATTCTCATGTCAGCGATTAGGTCTGTCCCTTTAACTTCCATGAAGCACTTTTTGTGACGGCATGATAATTCTACATAGGAAGGGAAATTTTATTGAGAGATTTGGATTCTTCTGCCTGCACAATATACAGTACGTTTTGTATTTGGACTTAGAATTCTTGTTGGGTTGAAGATGGTTAATGTTTGGCAAATTGTCATTTTCCATTCCACGCTGCACTAACAATTTCTATGACAAATTGAGTTGAGGTGAACATGCGTCATCTTAATTTATGAAGCATTGACAAAGAAATGACTATATACAGGCTAGTATTAACGTCCGTGCCATAGCTCAAGGTTGTTCCGAGTATAACATAACTGTAGTTGTCAAGCGAGAAGATTGTATAAGGGCCCTAAAAGCTGTCCATTCAAGATTTTATCTATCAAGAACCACAATAGCAATGGGTATCATTGGACCTGGATTGATTGGTGCTACATTACTGGACCAGCTCAGGGATCAGGTACATTAGTGATTCCTTCTCATTTGTTTTCATCTTTGACATTGATATCTTTTTGTAGTTTCTACAATATCATAAGTGCTGTTGGATTTTTTGGTTTACCATAAAGAATAAATTCAATTTGCTGGATTTTCAGACCCTCTTTTGGGCTGCATATTATTGACGCAGAACGGACCTTAATAAGGGGTATTTTGGCTGTCCTCGATCAGCTATTGTAGGCTGGGCGTAGGTTCTAGGTTTTATAACTGATGAACTAGGGTCAGGGTTTAGAAACCATAACGAGGGACTTAATTGGCTGATATGGGATTGTTTAGGGTGCTGTACCCATGAACAGAATTTTTTTGTGTTCTGAAACAGCAAACGGAACAATTAAAGTGAAAAATTAGAGGTAGTAGAAATTAGATTCTTGCTAAGGCCTTTTAGGAGTCTGACCTAGAAGAGAATCAATGGACTCTCACAGTTGACCTGAAAAAGCAAATCTGCTTCATAAAAGTCAATTCATCAACTCTATCAGTATTTGCTTACAATGCTTGCTTATGTAGAGATCTTTCGTACTAGGAAATATCTTGAAGAGATCTTTTGTACTAGGAAATATCTTGAAGAATAACAAAAATTATACGAGCCCAACTCCCAACAGTAAAAAGAATCCCAAATGACCTACCAACTAAACAAAGGTACAAATTATTAGATCTTTCTAACTGGCCATATATGTTCAGATTACTCTCGACTACCAGAAGTACGGAAACACCATGGCCTGTATGTTAGGGCCATATATGATCTCTCTATCTCTCTCTTTATCTCTCTACCGTTTTTACAAATATGCTCTAGTTCTAAGGGTCTGATCCCTATCAATTCCCCCTGCCTTGAAAGAACTCGTTGAAGTATGAGACTTGATACAAATTATGGAGGTGCAATTGGTGCCCCCTAGATCTCTTATCAAACTTAATGCGCTTTGAGACTGTGTCACCAAATTGCTTGTTGGTAACTCTGAACTTTTCAGTCTTCAAGTTTAGCAAAAAGAATTCAAACAATGTAATGGGTTCAATGTGCTAGAATATTGCAGATATTTAATATTTTTAGAAATCCTTGTTAGTAGATGCTCTTGTCGGATCTTAAAGATTAGACGTGAATGCCATGAGATAAATACTCCCTTCAGCATGTGGCTAACTTCATCGTTAACTCCCTTTTTGGCTTACTGTGCTCCGCAGGATTTATGCAACAAATAAACGATGCTATAGCTTATAATTTTCAGTATGTTGGCTATATACATGTTCTCTTTTTCTTCTGTTTCAACGAATATGTTTCAGCTCTAAGGGTTTGATCCTTATTAATTCCCCCCTGCTTGAAAGAACTTGTCTTCGACGAGTTTGAGGCTTGATACACTCACGAAGGTGCAATTTGTGCCCCCGAGATTTCTTTCTATACTCCATGCGCTTTGACAATGTGTCATCTAACTCAACTCTTCAGTCTTCATATTTGGCAAAAAGAGCGGATCCTCAAACATTTTAATGGGTCTTGATCTTGTGAAGATAGTCTTAGATAATTGTTTGACACGTTTTAAAAAAGAACTTCTTATTAAAGGGTGCTCTTGTTGGATCTTTCAAATTAGAGGTGATTTCCATGAGGTAAATACTCCCTTCACCATGATGGCTAACGTCCTCAGTAGCTCCTTGCTTTGGGGTGTGTACCAAAAGCGCTCTTGTTGGATCTTTAAATTAGAGGTAAATACTCCCTTCAACATGCTGGTAACGTCCTTGGTAGCTACCTTTCGAGGCTTAATATCCGCAGGATTCATGCTAGAACTAAATGGCACGCATGAAGATGAAACTTTATTGGAAAGCGTTAGAAACCTCTTAGATGGTGAGTGCCAGGGGGTGCATGAGGAAGTAACAAAGAGCCGCTGTAGCACTCTGGGTGCTAGCGTTATACGGATCTCGGGGGAGTTGTTTCATCCTCCTTGCAAGTGTGCAAAGGATTGGGGGTGGTAGCTTGTCACAGACTCATTATGTGGGTGAGTAACGCAGTGCGTTCACCACACTACGGGCCAAGCCTGTAATGCACACAACGTAATGCACTAGGCTTTGCACCGACTCTAAGATTGTCCAGACACTGGGAGGATCTATGGAAAAAGGGCCTGAGGGCCTCATTTAGGTATAGCCGGCCGTATCTGGATTGGAATGTCCCTGGGTCCGTGACATAAGGCTCTAGTTTATAGGTTTTATAATTGAGAAACTAGGGTTAGGGTTTAGAAGCAATAAAGAGGAAGTTAATTGGCTGATTTTGGGGAAATATAGGGTGCTGTGAACAATACCCCTGAACACTATTTTCTGTTCTAATAAAACAGCAAACAAAGTAAGAAGCATGAGTAATTAAAGGTAACATAACCTAGAGTCTCACTAAGGTCTTGTATTGAGTCTCAACTCGAAGAGAATTAATGGAGTCTTACCATCAACAAGAAAAAACAAATATGCTTTATAGAATTCAATTCATCAAGTTTATTTGTTTTGCTTATAATGCTTGCTCATATAGAGATCTTTCCTACTAGAAACAATCTTGAAGATTAAGAAGAAAAATTCGACCCATACCTGATAACAAAAGGAATCGTGAATAACCTATTAGCAAACATAGATTGAAATTACAAGATCTTTCTTACTAGCCATTAATGACCGGTATACCCTACTCTACCAGAACCAAAATGCCATAAGCCAGATATGTTTTATCTTTTTCTTTAGTTTCCATGAATAAGCTCTAGCTCTAAGGGTCTCATCTCCATCAATACCTTTAACAAAGCAATCTTACATCATTTTCCATTGTCCGCCACAATAACATATAAGTTAACTTTCTCGCATCTTGCTTTCCCATGGTGATCACTGTAATACCTTTCTCTGACTACCTTTTGTTACAGTTGTGCATGAGATATTTATGGAAGTACCTCTATTGTATTTGGACGCTGAAAATGTTACGTCAATTTTCTATGGCAGATAGCAACCCTGAAGGAAAAATTCAACATTGATTTGCGTGTTTTGGGCATTACTGGATCAAGGACAATGCTTTTGAGTGACACGTAAGTTTCAAGTTTTCACATAACATTCTTTCTTGAAATCTTCGGTAGTGTAGATTATCACTTTTATGGGTATATAAGGAATATTTGTTTCTTCTGGCCGGTGCCATTTTCAAGAATTTTCAAACCGTACCAAAAAGTAAGCTGAAATTACCAAGTGTCAGCTAATTAGTATTGGAATCTCGAAGTAAGCTACAAAGGAACTGCTGTCTCTGCCCTTTTTAAGTTTTGAGGTCGGTTTTGAAATTCAACAATGTGCCAGCTAATTAGTGGGAGTTTGTGTTCGCTGTAATGTAGTACCTCGGACATTCATTTTGTTATCAAATATATAGTATGGTATTTCCTGGGGTTATTTGGTTACAGTGCATTTTTATTATTAGTTGCTGAGCTGGCATCCTGGTGAGTCGGTGGAATTTTAAAATTAGTGGTGCTTTGGTAGTTATATGGAAGCACAGATTTGGGTACTTATTGTAACTTTAGCTGGGGATTATCTGCAGTAAGGCCTATGACTATATTTAAGGGGTGAGTATCACACATTGCTTTTCATTTTTGATTTTATCACGTCTCTATAGAAACAGGAAGCAAGAGAGAAGAGTAAGCTAGGGTTCCGGTTTTGGCATCTATTGAGATTTCCTTTTACCGGTATGCGTTTGATTATTAGTCTAAATTAGTTGTGCATTTTGCAAGAAGAATGGTTCTTAAAGTATGATAAAACCCTGGTTTTTGGGTTAAATCAGTTTGTAAGGGTTTTATGTTCATGATGATAGGATTGAGTTTGGCACAAACTGGGAATCTGAGTGTCTTAAAATAGCTAGCTGGATCCCATACTTTTGTGTAAACCCTTTTGTCCTTAGTTTGTTCTTGGAGCGTAAATCTTAACTTGAATACGTATCATGTTCGTTAACTGTGTTTAATAGTTTCTCTAACCCTAGTTTTCTCTCTCTCTCTTAAACTCGTGAAAATATTGATTCTTCATGTTCATTGGTTAATCCATGATTGTGTCACAAATATAATCTTCACAAATTGTTTCCATCAAGACTAGTTTTTAATGAAGAATGGCATGTAACGAGAAGTTTGAGAAACCATCTAAAATAAATGAGTTAGCCAAAGAACTCCTCCTTCTCTCTAAACTTCTGAGGTTTCTGGTCACGCGATGCCGCCGCCACCGACCGGAATGACCTTGCGGAGATCATCTCAAAAAACACATGCAAGCAATAAAACTGGAGATCGATCATCTCAATCGAAAGATCTACTAGTTTCGTTAGGATCTGATTGATTATTGGATGTCGCAGACTTGAGACCTGAAAATTTCTTGAGGATAGCAATGATTCCGTTAAAGAACACGGGAGGTGGTGCAACAATTAAAGAACCAGATGGTAGTCTTAAGACAAGAAAATTTGGAACTAAGGACTACATCAAATACAAATCTAGGGTGAGAAATGGTCCAAAATTCTGAGTTTCAAGACTAGACAGCATTGATTGCAAAGGAAGATGCAGGTAATTTTGGGGGGTGCGTGGGATGTACGCTCCTGTGGTAAATGTCAGTAACCAGCGATGGGTAATAAGGTGGATGACAACATGGCTGCTAATGGGAGCAAGACTAACATAACTGGTATATTGAAACGTCTTTAGCGGGTAAGGAGGCTGAATTTCCAACTTTACCCTCTGTGACTAAGCAAAATACCACACTGTAAACGTAAGTGGCAAGAATCTCGGGTTCGGCCCAAAACTTAGTGGCGATTATATGCTACAATTGCACGGCCAAATCGAGACTATGTAAAAGAACAAAGCCTGAATTTCATCCCTCTGCAAGAGATTAATGGCCAGAAAGGCGTTGAATACATAGTTGAGGATGTGGAGAATCAAGTAAAGGCACGGGAAAACACTGTGATAGCTTATGTACTCGGTGCTGGACCACCTGTACATGTCATGAAGGCCTACCTCAAGAGAAAATGGAAGAAATTTGGCTCATTCTGAGTATGTTTTCTGAAGTCAGGTGTTTTTCTTGTCAGATTTGATGCTAAAACTCAAATTCTGGAAAACGGGCCATGGTTCTTTGATAGCAAGCCTGTTATTGTTATGCCTTGGACATCCTCTATGTTGCTCGAAAAGGAAGGTGTAAGTCTGATCTCTGTACGGATTAAACTGCCACAACTGCCATTACAGTTCTGTTCATCCAAAATGATCAGTCGTATTGTCAGTACAAATGGCAAGCCATTGTTCACGGATTACATGACTGCACAAAAGGAGAGACTGGGCTATGCTCAAGTGTGTTTTAAGGTGGATGTTAACCACCACTTACCTGATACTATACCATTGAAAGGCCCTGAAAACACTATCATTTTTCAAAAGCTGGAATATGCATGGTTGCCTGTAAAATGCACACATCGTGGATACAGCTCTTGATTCTTTCAAAAGAATTGGGCTGTGGTGAGCAAACATGTGACTGCTGCAGTGATGGAGATGCTAAACAAAAACAAAGGTATCAAACTCTTCAACAACAATACCTTGACTTTGATCCCTAATATTCCTTGCTCCTATCACTACGAAGGACTTTAGACCAATTGCATGTTGCAATGTGATCTATAAATGCATACAAAAATCCTTTATGCTAGAAGTAAGGTCGTCCCAAATTTGATTAACATGAGACAATCAACTTTTGTGGCTAAAAGGAGTATTGCTGACAACAGTCTCCTAATGCAAGGACTTGTTAAGAATTTTGTCACAAAGGAGGTCAACCTGTTTGATCTACGAAAAGCTTATGATCCAGTGGGCTGAGATTTCCTAAGGACTGTGATGGAAGTTATGCAGTTTCCATATAAGTTTGTGAATTGGATTATGCAGTGTGTAGCCATTATAAGATTATCCATAAGCCTAAATGGATATAGGGACTGTCACTTTGCGAGCTTTAAAGCATTAACGCAAGGAGATCCTATTTCTCCTTACCTCTTTTTATTGGTTATGGAGGTCTTCTCTGGGATTCTTGATTCCCATGCCAACCAACATGCCTTTTGTTCCACCCTAAATGCAAGGAATTGCCAATCAATCACTTGTGTTTTGCTGATGACCTAATTCTGATGGCTCAAGCTAACCAAAAAACACTTTTGTTGGTCAAACAAGCTTTGACTGAGTTTGAGCAGCTCTCTCGACTTGCTCCTAACCTCAGTATAAGCTCCATTTATCTAGCTGGTGTGGATGATGCTACTGCTGTGCATTTAATGAGATTATTGGTATTTCCCAGTCACCTACCAAGGTGTTCCTGTTATATCACCTAAGCTTCAGTACAAGAATTGTAAAATCCTTTTGGAATGACTAACAAAGAAAATATCCAGTTGGGCTATTGGCTACCTATCTTATGCTGGCAGATTACATTTAGCTGTATCTGTGTTGATCAGCATGCAAGTGTACTGGTCTACAATTTTTCTATTGCCAAAAAAATCATTAAGCAAATTGAAGGAGAGATCAGGGCATTTATTTGGCATGGGGAAGATGTTAAATGCACTGGAGCTAAAGTTGCATGGAAGGAGCTATGCCTTACAAAAAAAAAAAAGGTGGTTTAGGGCTGAAAGGATGGAAGAATGGAATAAGGCTGCAATATGTAAGCACCTATGGGAAAAGGACACAGTACGGGTTAAATGTTGCCACATATACATCATCAAGGAGAAACATCTGTGGACATTCAAGCCTCCTGTGAGAGTCTTATGGACCTGGTGCAAGATCTTCAAAATCAGGGAGCAATTTAGCCAATCCTTCGGCTATAAAGTGGGTGGTGGCAAAGATACATGGTTATGGCTTGATAGATGGATACCTGATGGTACATTAATCGACCAGTTTGGACAGAGGGCAGTAAATGATTCTGGGTTGAATATAAGGACTGAAGTGTGTGCCATTATTCATGACAATGCTTGGAGACTACCTCTCATATCCAATGAGTTTAGAGCCTCAAATGCTCTCTTGGCTGAATTGCCTATGCCTAATACAGAGATACCAGACAAGGTCATCTGGACTTTGTACCATAGTGGTAATAACCACTGCTTTGGAGAGTGTAAGAACTAAATCAACTAAGGTTCCTTGGTGGAAACTCATCTGGTTTACAGGTCATATTCCTAAGTTTTCTATGACCTTATGGCTAGTATGCAAAGTAGGCTTGAGAACCAACGCCAAATCGAAAGCATGGAATGTAATGCAAGAAGATAAGTGTGTGTTCTGCTTGAATCAGTCTGAGACTGAAAATAATTTGTTCATGCAGTGCTCAAATGCCAATGAACTTTGGGGACTAGTTCTAAGGAAATCGCAGATGGATATACCTTTACTGTCATGGTCTCAAGTTTTTCAATAATGCTGTAAGGCACTTCAGAGGGGAGAGTTTCAAA
This sequence comes from Escallonia herrerae, assembly GCA_033070095.1. Classification (NCBI taxonomy): domain Eukaryota; kingdom Viridiplantae; phylum Streptophyta; class Magnoliopsida; order Escalloniales; family Escalloniaceae; genus Escallonia; species Escallonia herrerae. The sequence continues at coordinate 182,902 of JAVXUP010000740.1, forward strand.
GCTAAACTATCTAAACTCTCTATGGCAGTCATTATATATGTTATTTGGCAAGAGAGAAGAGCTAGGATCGTTGAACACAAACTTGCAAATGTTCAAGGATGCCTCCATGTCATACAGCAATGTCTGAAACATGGAGTACATAATTGGAAAAAAAACTCCTTTTGCAGTCCAGTAATAGAGAACTCTGCCAAGCTTAGGGGATTGATACTCAGAGCTTCTTAACAGGTGCTGAGATGGAAAATGTATGTATACGTAGAGATTGTATAGTGTTTGTTTCAGTTGTAGTTTTGTTTTGTTTTGTTGACAATGTAATTAGTTTGAGCTTCAATAAAAAACAAGGACCTTTGACCAAAAAAAAAAAAAATGTTTCCATTTAGTTAGATGTTAGAAATATCCATAAACCTAGACTAGATACTCTTTAAATGTTTTAAACATTATATGAATGTCTCCTACATCCCAACATGATAATAAGTTGCAAAAATTATTTTTTTCCGAAAACATTATGGATTCAGTGAACACAAATGAAGGAGGAAACTTGAATTTGCCATAAGCAATCGGGGTTCTTTATACGTATAGCGAACAAATGCGCAATTGAACACCAGATTTGATTCCCAAGAACAAATGAAGGACGAAGCGTTTAGACAATGTTTGGGACCCCTTATCTTCAACAAGGCGCTCTAATCAGCTATTGCGAAAAATCAATTCGAAATTCGTGCCAAACTCAAACCCTAGCATGAAGAACATTGAACTTTTGATCTGGCTCTACTGTGAGCTTGGGATTTATAAAATTTAAAGAACCAATCTTCCTACTCAATGTTCAATTTGATCGAGACTAATAGTAAAACACTTCTGGCAAAAGGATGATCCCAATAGATGCCAAAACGTAAACCTAGCTTCATCGTTTCTCTCCCCACATTTTCTTTCAAGGGAGGCATGAGAACACCAAAATAAAAAGGGATGTGCATTACTTCCCCCTTTGATCCAGTACAGAGCATAGTTAGAGAAGAAACCCAACCAAACTTACAATAATTCCCAGATCTGAACTTCCATAGCATTACCAGAAAGAAACCGATTCGAAATTACACTTATTTACCGAAATGCCACTCCTCAGCAATTATTTATGACATTTGCCATGTAACTAAACAATCCCCCATAATCTGATATTAAATACGAATAACAAGATAAATTTTGGGGTATTACATCCTTCTGCCCTCTGTAGTATCCTGTCCTCAAAATTCAACACACTCTAAAACCTCTAACAAGAGAGTGAGTTTTGAACATGATTAACTTCAAGATATATAATCCTCCAAAGGGTATTCCACACCATGTTTCCCAGTGGCGAAGAAAATAATTTACTAGATCGAATGGCTCCTGTCTCTGTTGCTCTATGCTCATCTCACTTCAGCCGCTCTACCTAATCATGCAAGATCTCATGACCAATATAATTCCGACGTCATCCAATCAAATGTCAAACTATATGTGCGTTTCAAGGGAAGAAATAACGATAAGTCGGATTGATGGGAGTCCTTAACTTCAACCTCAAAAGAACCTTTTTTTGGTTTTGGTCAATTTTCACCATGTGCCCTATTTGCCCTCTTGATTGTGTCTACTGTTTGCGAAATATTGGATAACCTGCTCCAACCTTTCCCTTGATCGTCTAGAGCAGTTATGGTCTTCTTGATCCGCTTGATTCCCTTGATCCTCTTGATAAATTGATCCCTTTGATCCTCTTGACTGTGTCTACTGTTTAGTATATATTGAATTTTTCCTGAGCAGTTAATGTCTTCTCGGTCTTAGCTGGCTTCGCCATATGGCGCTAGTCTGGATAGTCCTCGTACTTGACTGTCAACAATTCTGCTTAAGGTTTTAGCTTACAGAATTGATTGGCCTCGTTTTCTTCTTCGTCAGTACTTGAACAATCAATAATCATGAGGTGTATACTGCTGTATAGCCTTAAACACCTCTTCTATCTTTTGCTTCATCTTGCGTCCTAAATCAAACACTACAATTAGTAAGATCCGTGCAACATGATAGGTGATATTTAGATCTGTGACCGAAGTTCATCATCTGGAATTCAGTGATGATCTCAATAACATTCAAACTGTATGGTTCAAGAATCCATGATTGCGGTGTGATGCAAGCAGAAATGTAAATCAAACTTATGACCTTATGTTTCGTAGGCTGTTCGCTTTTTAGCAATAGATTTAGGTAGACAAAACCCAGATTTAAGTCACTTTTTCATGCTGTACAGTAACATAGTCATTTATTATACGGGGTTGAGCATCTTCATTGTGTTCTTCCTATACTGGTTGTGTATGCTACAAGGGTCTTAAACTTACGAAAGGACAAAGGCATGTGTGCTCATGAAGTAGATCAAAGTTTAGAGATATGCTTTAGCTGGCTTAAAAGTCAAAGCATCTTTTGCATTTAGAGTGGTTATATTCTAGGCTTTGCATTTTCCAACCAAGGGTGTCTGGTGATACTAATGTACTTCTTTGACTTCTTTTGCTTCAAAGGAGAGTTTGGTGAATTTGGAGAGGGTGAGGATCCAAACTTCAGCACCTTGCCCCCTCTCCCTTGGGGTTTTATGTGAATATACCTTTTAAACTTCTGGTCCATCCAGCTGCTTCTTGTTTTGAGTGGTGTAGTGGCTAGTATTAGACAGTCTTATCTTTTCTTTCAGCTACATTCCCTTCTCGCATTACTGCTCTCCACTTCTCAATATATGGTAGGGCTTTGTAGTGCATTGATCAGACTACTGTTGGACTGCTAACTACGCCGTGAAGGTTTCTCATTTTCTTTTTTCTTCTGTTTGTAGGAGTATTGACTTATCTAGATGGAGAGAGGTTCAAGAGAAGAAAGGAGAAAATGCTGACCTTGAGAAATTTGTTCAACATGTGCACGGGAATCATTTTATCCCAAACACTGTCGTGGTTGATTGTACAGCTGACTCCAATGTTGCAAGCCATTACTATGACTGGTTGCGAAAAGGAATCCATGTTATCACCCCAAACAAGAAGGCCAATTCAGGACCACTTGATCGGGTAACATGAGATCTGATATGCTTTGTGGTTGTGAATAAGAGCTAATTTTGCAGGTGTAGTGCATATATTATGTCTTCCAATTAAAAGTACCCATGTAGACCTTTACCTCTTTGTATTCCTCTGTAGTGTAGCTATGTTGTTTAATTTCTACGTCAGAGGTACTTTATACAACTTTGTTTGAGGGTGCTACTTTTTCTTGTCCAAATTTAGTACTTGAAGTTGAGAGCTCTTCAACGCCAATCCTATACGCACTACTTTTATGAAGCTACTGTTGGAGCTGGTCTCCCAATCATAAGCACTTTACAAGGTCTCCTTGAAACTGGGGACAAAATTCTCCAAATTGAAGGAATTTTCAGGTTAGTCATTGGGCACGTTTACTTGCAAGCAACGTGATTTTCCAAGTTTTCTAAAATTTTATCACACATTATCCATAGGCAGATCTAAAATTTTCTTTGTCACTGCTGCTAACCTCGGAAATAAACTATCTAATGCAGTTTTTGTTGACTTGTCTTTGATCAAATCTGTTAATGCAGTGGGACACTGAGTTATATTTTCAACAACTTTACAGATACGCGAGCTTTTAGTGAAGTAGTGACGGAGGCCAAGAAGGCAGGCTACACAGAACCAGATCCCAGGGATGATCTTTCTGGAAAAGATGTGGCCAGAAAGGTACTCGGTGTTTAATTTGCATCCTCCAACTTCATCATATCTTTTTAGGTTTGCCGTCAGCCTCGACATGAAACATGATGTAATTAACCTCACCTTGTCTATTAACTTAACTGGGAAGCAAGGGATGATTTTATAGTGTATGCCATCTATCATTATCAATCTCGTAGTTTTTCAGAGAATAAGGAAGAAAAGAGAAACTGAATTCTTTCTCCATTGCATATTACCGAATAAGCTATACTGACTTTATAGGAAATCATACCACCAAATAAGGTAGGAAATCCCCCTAAACTAGGCCTAACCGGATCCCCTTATTTCAAGGGATCTTCTTTATTTGAATATTAAAAAATAATAGCAAGTAATATCCTAATAAGACCATAAATGAATCATTGACTTGACCCAGATTTTGCTAATCATCCAGGTCAATGGCCTAATCTTCTTTATAATTCGACACTCCCCCTCAAGTTGGTGCATAGATGTCATGCCCAACTTTGCTACTGAGAAACTCAAAATTATGCCTAAACAGTCCCTTTGTGAGAATATCTGCAACTTGTCGTGATGTCGGAACAAACGGCATACAAACAGTTCCTGCTTCTTTTTTCTCTTCTTTGAAGTGCCTGTCAATCTCAACATGCTATGTTCAACCGTGTTGAACCAGATTGTCTGGATGCTAATGGCCGCCTTGTTGTCGCAGTACAACTTCATAGGCATGGTCATACAGATCTTCTTAGTTCTTCCAAAACTTGTTTTAGCCACATCATTTTGCGAATCCCATGAGCCATCGATCTATATTCTGCCTTGGCACTAGTACGAGCCAGTACACTCTGTTTCTTGCTTCTCCACGTTACAATTCATAACTAAAACATTGATCTAATTCTTGCTTTAGGGAAACTATCTCATAGTAATTAACAGTAACCTCACGCTCTCCTTGTTTAGACTTCCACAATTTAGTTTTCAAATCAAATATTTGCAAAGAGTTTTCAACATCAGAGTAAGTTTCGCGCACGACTTCCCAAACATCATTGGCCAATGAAGGGAGAGACGTGCTTTAGCTGTAATTGGGTCCATGGAATTGATCAACCACGCAATGAATAAGCAGTTTTCAAATTGCCACAAGCTCGGCGATGGATTGCCTGCTGCCAATTGTCTCATGTCCCTGGTCAGATGTCCGAGCTTGCCCCTGCCATCAATCGTCACGGACTGGGCCCATTCGAGGTAGTTATTCCTGGTCAATTTATGAGAGAGGTAAGTTGGAAGGAACGTTGTGAAAATGGTCTTCTCCGCGAGCCTTGGTTGGTCTGAGTGTCCCACCGAGTGTTTAGCATCTGCCTTAAAGGAATCCGAGGATCTTTGTGCTTAAATCATGGCCATTTTGACCATGGAAAAAATTGAGGCTACTATGGTGCCATATTAAATTACCATCTGCGACATATCAAGGTGCAGCATCAGTAAGTGCACAAATAAAGAGAGTGCAAATTTCACTATATTTAAGGGGGACCAAATATCAGAGCTCTGATACCATGGAGTTTTTTAGAGAAAAAAATAGACGAAAAGAGAAACTGAGTTCTTTCTCCATTGCATAGTACTGAATAAGGTACACAGACTTTATAGGACATCATACCAACCAAATAAGGTAGGAAACCCCCCTATACTAGGCCTAACCGGATTCCCTTATAAGGGATCTCCTTTATTTGAAAATAAAAACCTTAGACAAAAATAACAAATCTACATCCATAATAAGACAATAACCGAATCATTGACTCAACCAGATTTTGCTAATCATGCGGGTCAATGCCTAATCTTCCTCATTATTCGACAAGTCTATTATACTCTGATTCTATACGTAACGGTAAGCCAGATCATCGTGCTCTCGTTTCACCTAGTCACTAGGTATTGTACTTAATACGGGCATACCCCCCATTTCACTCAGCAAAGCCTGCCATGTAATGTACTATCCAGTTTAATGCAAATTCAAGGTAGATTTAGTCTTATACTGTAACTTTTAATATTGCAGGTCATAATTCTTGCTAGAGAATCTGGACTAAAGCTAGAACTTTCAGATATCCCTGTTGAGAGCCTCGTGCCCGAACCATTGACGGTGAGAAGATAATTCATTCTATTCATCCAGCACTTTATCAAAAATACTTCTTTAAATTCGATGCAAGGAGTAATATGTGGAAAACATGAATATCTGGGAATGTTACGCTATAGATCGGCAGTTATGGGATTGAATGTATAGGACAGTGTGGTCGGAGGTACACTTACGAGTTTTTATACCAAATTGCATGGCTACAGATGTGGCTGCTCAGCTGGGTTATGTGTGAGTGACATGGCTTAGCATTTCCATATTTCAGACCAAGAATCAGTGTCATAATCGCAACTTGTTCAGGGCCCCAACCAAAAAAGAATATGAGAGGGTAGTATTTGGTCTCGTATGGCGGATTTACGGCCTTCTTTTATGCTCTGTGCTTTTTGCTACATAACCATAAGAAAAATGAAATTATAACCATGCCGATGCATATTGAGAAACAGGAAAAGATGACCAAACAAGGGTTGCCTCACAGGTGATCTGGCCATGAAGTATTTATGTTTGTTAGCATTTCCTTAGTTTCACTCGCACCTCAGCATGTGAGTAAATTAAGTGAATCTGCAAGCTGGGAGACATACACATGAGGTCCTTGCAGTTACAGCCAGTTTGAGTCGTAACTTGCAAATTTCGCCAACTGTTTGAAGAATCTAGGAAAAGAAATGTTTTACGTGGTTAACGTGGTGCTGTCTTGGGCAATAAATGAAACTGGGAGAAGTTGTTCATCTGAATTGATCATATCAGACCTGTGGTTATGTCAGTGTCTTAAGCATTCCTGCATAGCTAGCTAGCTAGTGCTTTGGAAAATCGCTAGACGAAAAGGTAAGTCACAAAATGCTAAGCATAAGGCTAAAAATTTGATACGTCAAGATCTTACTATTTGAATGTCGTGAATGATGCCTTTACTCTGTGTATTGCACAATTGATGTAATCTTGAATTGCTTCCAGGCTACTGCATCAGTTGAGGAATTTTTGCAGCAGCTGCCACAATTTGATCAAGGCATGTCTGATAAACGACAGGATGCTGAGGATGCAGGGGAAGTGAGTAACTTTATTACATTACTGCCAGATAGGACTGAAAGTGAAATTGACAGGCTCTCTTGTGAAATCAGTTATCCCTGCCCCATATTTGTAACTTCAGAGAGGAAAATGCAAGGAAAGGTTAAAGTCTTTTAAAGTAAGATACAAGTGGTTAAGTTTGGATAAGCCTTTCTGGACATAGTCTGTTTTCCAGTGTCATCTGTGACAGCAGTTCTTATAATTGGTGATAGCTGTGAATATACACTAAACACAGAATTGTTAACCTTGTCTTATACCACCTCAACCTCAATATTTAACAAAAGGAATGACACATCCAACTCTAACAATGAGTAATATCTGGAACTTAATTTCTTCCTAGTTGTTGGAGCTTATATGTCCATGCATGGTATAGATGCGCTAACAAGAATATTCCTGAAGTGCAATTTAATTTTAGAAGCTTTTTTGAAATGCTTAGGTCTTCTTTTCTTTTGTAACTTCACTCCCTGATCTCATGAGCTTGACGTTTGTACCTAGTCTGAATCTGAATTAAGTTTACTTTTTGTACCATAACCCCTCTGAAGGTCTTGCGATACGTTGGAGTGGTGGACGTTGTTAAACAGATAGGCGAGGTGAAGTTGCGAAGATACAAGAAAGAGCACCCGTTTGCACAACTTGCAGAGTCTGATAACATCATTGCATTCACAACTGAAAGGTACAAGAAACAGCCTCTTATAGTCCGTGGTCCCGGTGCTGGGGCTGAAGTGACAGCCGGCGGAGTATTCAGTGACATACTGCGGCTTGCCTCGTATCTTGGTGCCCCATCGTAATAACATTGTGTTTCTGTAGTAGCCTCCACTTTTTTTGTCCTAGGGATCAATTGCTTGTTTTCATTTTGTTTCTATTGGTGTTGGCCAAGACTCTTACAATAGTAAGTAGCTCTCATCTGTCCCCTTAATGCATCGGCGGCGTTATGTTTGGAATGAATTGCCGCACTCCATTGCAACTGTTTCTTTTTTACTTTTGAAGGTTTTCTAGCCCGTGAATAGTGTGAAGACACAGCCACAAGTGCTACCACTGTTGTATTCGTGTTGAACTGCAAATGTTTCTGAATGAAGAGGTATAATTTGTTACCGTCTTCCAATTCCGATTGCACTGGGCACTGCTAATATGAACCTAATTTGTTAGTTGCACATCCTCTCCTGCTTTAGCGAGTACCTTTCGAGAGAATGTTTATCAAGTGTTGGTTGCCGTCAGTTTTCAGCCCAACTTCAGCTGCCGTTGGTATTCATATTTATCATTTGTTGCGCAAGTGGTCTTCAAATGAAGCATTTGTTGAGCAGGGTAGCTAACCCATTTGCTACTTCAACTCGACATTCAATTTAGAGTTTTGCTTCCGTTGGAACTCCGGTACATAGAGCCCACATTTTAACAACATGACTGCTCCCTGTCTCAACCGTGATAACCCTCATTCGTCGGAGAAATCATATCTCCTTGCCCGTAGTACGAGAAATTTCAACCGGAAGTTGATATCTAGCAATACCCGGAGCTTTCCCACCACTTAATTCATCCCCATCTTCCAAAACCACCGCAAATACTCAAAATAATTTACGGTCCGGGGATCGTTCATAAAAACTCTTGCTAAATCGGGACTAATAATTGTGATGCTGCTGGGGACACAGATGATATATATGGGACCGATATGGAGATGAATGAAGGACCGATGTCTTGCTATGCAAATACTCAAAATATTATCTATGGCAGGCAGGGGAGGAATTAGGCTTGTACGAGGGGGTGCTATAGCCCCCCCTCAGATTTTGAAAAAAAAAAAAATATATATATATATATATATATATATATATATATATATATATATATATATATATATATATATATATATATATATAGTGTTTTTTTTTCATTTGTGACTTTTCTCTCTCTCTCTCTCTCTCTCTCTCTCTCTCTCTCCTCCTCTCTCGCCCGGCTCTCACAAGTCACAAACTCACCGGACAGGCGGACACCGGCTCACCGCCGACACCGCGGCACGCCGGCACCTCTCCAGCTCGGCAGACGGCAGCTCTCCTCCTCTCTCGGGCTCTCGGCTCTCTCAGGCGTGGCGTCAATCAAGCTCTCACAGTCTCACGAGTCACCGGTCACGCCGGCTGCCGGCATCTCTCCTCCTCTCTCGGCAGTCAGCTCTCTCAGCCACCACGGCTCGCCACACGCCGGCAGTCCGGCACCACCCACCGACTCGCGGCCACCGGTCGTCGGCTGGGCTCATCACTAAGGTAACGCCGGTTAGGCGGTCATCGGTCGTCGTCCCCCGATTCCGAAGCTCGAAGTCGGTGATTGGCGAAGGCCCTCCCCAGTCCGGCGGTCCCCACCCTAACTCCGGCCAGTCCCCACCCAACTCCGGCGACTCCGGCCAGATCAGATCTGGCAGATCTAAGTTCACCTCTAAGTTGGCCAGTCCCCACCCAACTCCGACGACGCCGTTCTGATTTCTGAGGACTGGGGTCAGTGTGCATTTTGAACAATTTCTTTTGCTATTGAGAATTGATTATTTGAATAATAATTTTAGGTTATTAGTTGTGTATTTGATAATTTAGATTATTAATTGATGCTTTATGGATGTTAATCGTGCATTGAGCACTTAGATTTGAGATTGTTGATGGAGGATGGGACCCAATTGGATTTTTATCCCATTTGAGCATTGATTATTTGATTGATAATTTTAGGTTGTGTTAATTGTGCATTTAAAAATTGAGATTATTTTCATGCTGATTATATGTTGTTAATTGTGCATTGTGCATTTGAGAATTGAGATGGTTGATGGAGGATGGGACCCAATTGGATTGAGATGTCGGATATGTGATTTAGTTAAATGGTGGGTTGAAATTAAGTTAATTAGGTTAACACGATAATAAAACATGATTGGAAAAGTAAAAGAATAAAATATTTGTAATTAACTAGGTTATTTAATTGATAATTGATGGATTGATACTTAAAATAAAATATATATTTTTTTCAGAATGGAAAGGTTCTATCAAAAGAAACCAAAGGTGGAAAAGTTATTAAAGTCTAATAAGAATGAGTCTCCGATTCCAACAGTAACGGACAAGGTTCCCATTGTGTATCGTGATATTCATTCCGGACATTCAAGCAGAGCTAGCGATGAGTTCAATTCTGATGAGCTTATTTCAGATCCTGGGTTGCGTCCGAATATTTTGGATTATGGTCCTAATGTTCGAGATAAAGTTCGACGAGCGTATTGGTCGAAAGGTCTTGCCAACCTCGTCACCACAATTTTCCATTTACACAATTAGGAACTCAGTCTCGTCGATTTGTTTCTTCTTGGTTTGACATTTATCCGAGTTGGTTGGAGTATAGTGTAGCAAAAGATGAAGCATATTGTTTGTGTTGCTACTTGTTCGGAAGTGTTCATGGGGAGCAAGGGGTGGTGGTACTTTTGTTAGGCATGGTTTTAACGATTGGAAAAAGAAGGAGAAATTGCAAAAACATGTTGGAGAAGTTGAAAGTGTACACAACCTTGCTTTAACTAAGTGTCAAGCCTTTGACAACCCTCAGCAGAGTATTGAAGTAGTTTTGTCCAAGCAAACAGATGAAAGTAGGCTTCAATACTGTACTCGCTTGACTGCATTAATTGATGTTATTCGGTTTCTCTTACGTCAAGGCTTGTCTTTCCGTGGGCACGATGAATCTGATGAATCTGAAAATCAGGGAAATTTTCTAGAACTGTTAGAGTTTATTGCTGATTACAATGAAAATGTGAAAAAATTCGTGTTGTCGAATGCTCCTCAGAACCTCAAATTGACATCACCAAAAGTTCAGAAAGAAATTGTTAGTGCCATTGCCGGAGAAATAGGAGATGCAATTGTTGGGGACATGAAAGCTGAATTATTTTCCATCTTAGTTGACGAGTGTCGTGATATTTCAGTCAAAGAACAAATGGGAGTTGTCTTGAGATATGTGGACAAAAGAGGACGTGTGATTGAACGTTTTCTTGGTATTGTCCATGTTGCCAATACCGCTGCCTTATCATTGAAAGACGTGATTGACAGTTTATTTGCAATGCATGAATTGAGCATTTCAAGAATTCGTGGACAAGGCTATGATGGAGCAAGTAATATGCAAGGTGAATTCAATGGTCTTAAAACCTTAATTCAGAGGGAGAATGAAAGTGCTTATTATATTCATTACTTTGCTCATCAACTTCAGCTAACTCTTGTAGCCGTTGCAAAAAAACATGCTCAGATTGCATTGCTTTTTAATTTGGTTGCTAAGGTAGTCAACACTGTGGGAGTTTCATGCAAGCGAAGAGATGCTATTCGAGAAAGTGAAGCCATTAGACTTGCTCGTGACCTTGAGAGTGGTGATATCGTCAGTGGTCGAGGTTTAAATCAAGAAACTAGCATCAAAAGAGCAGGAGAGACCCGTTGGGGATCACATTACGGTGCATTATTGAATTTGAGTCAAATGTTTGCTTCGGTGATATGTGTGCTTAATAAGGTTGTTGAGGATGCTACAGATTATGAACAGAGAGGTGACGCATTGGGTCTTTTGAACTCGGTGCCAACTTATTATTTTGTCTTCAACATGCATTTGATGATAAATATTTTGGGGATGACGAATGAACTTTCACAAGCATTACAAAAGAAAGATCAAAACATTGTGAATGCAATGAAGTTGGTAAGTATAACAAAGCAACGATTGCAGGACTTTAGAGATCGAGGGTTGGAAGACTTGCTGGAAGAGGTCTCACAATTTTGTGTAAAACACGATATTGACGTATTGGACATGAGTGCGAGGTTTGTAGCCCCGGGGAGGCAAAGACGTAATGCTGAAGAAGGTACAAAATTTTACCATTATCGTGTTGATATTTTTTTAACGGTTGTTGATTTGCAAATCAGTGAGTTGAATAATCGTTTCAGTGAGGTAACCACGGAGTTGCTTATATGTATGGCATGTCTCGATCCAAGTGATGTTTTTTCTGCTTTTAATAAGCAAAAGTTGATACGTCTTGCACAGTTTTATCCATGTGACTTTTCGCCGATAGAGCTTAGGGTACTTCAAAGTCAGCTCGAGACTTATATTATGGATGTGCGCTCCTGTGAAGAACTTTATGAAGTCAGGGGAATTGGTGAACTTGTTATAAAGTTAGTTGAGTTGAAAAAGGATGTGATATATCCTTTGGTGTTCTTGCTTTTGAGATTGGTCTTACTTTTACCTGTTGCAACTGCTACTGTAGAAAGAGCTTTCTCTGCAATGAAGATAATAAAGACTCGACTTCGGAATCGCATGGGAGACGAATGGATGAATGATAGCTTGGTTTGTTACATCGAGAAGAATGTCTTCAAAACTATTACAAATGAGGCTATTATCAAACGCTACCAATATTCGGCGCCTCATCGAGTAGTTATTTAGTGCTTTCGTTTGTAAACACTGAAATGTGTATTTTGTATTCTCTTCTTTTGTGTTGTAAAGAGTCCTTAGTAGCTCTCATGAAACTTAATAAGACCTTTTAGATGCTTTTTAGTATGTTTTGTGTATTATCGAAAAGTGCACTTTGTTTTTGTGTGCTATTTTACTTATAAAAATATTTATCTCCTTCGATATATTTTTAGCCCCCCTGGGATGAAATCCTGGTTCCGCCACTGATGGCAGGGGATTGCTCGTTAAAAGTCTCGATAAATTGAGACCAATGATGGTGATGATAATGTGAACACGGATGCAGGGGCTTACCACTTTCATGACCCTCGCCCGTGTGTTTTGGAGAATAGTTATGAATACCGTACCGGAGTTCGTACCGTTTTCTTCACGAAACGGTAAGTACCGGTACCGGTACCGTCTCGAGATTTTCATCAACAATATCTATTTGTATTATTTATTCACCGGCGAACTGACAATACACACACACACACACACACACACATATATATATATATATATATGTGTATGTATGTATATATATGTATGTATGTATATATACATACATACATATATATATATATATATATATATATATATATATATATATATATATATATATTTACTTACAACTCTTCTAAAATAAACTTTTTATCTTATGGAGCTTGATTTACCATAATTTTCAAATAAGTTAGTTTGTTAAATAATAATATCTTTAGGTTCAAGAATACGTTATTTTTGTGTGTCTGCATGTATGTGCGCGAGCGTGTGTGTGTAAAGTAGTACATCATATAGATGAAAGAATATGATCAAAGTTTACAGGTATGAATTAATCAAATATAAGTGAATATTGAAAACTTATCAGGAACGATTTTGCAAATTGTAATGAATTTTATGAGGAGGAGGCTACAGAGGTTTTGATTAGTATAATAGAAATTAGAGTGTCTTTATATGGTCAATTTACAAAATTTCTAATAAAATTTGTTACTTTTACAATTTTTTATAGGAACCGATACAAAACACAATATCTCGGACGGTATGCAGTTTTCAGCCGTATCACCTGTACCGGCTGGTACAACTGTACCGAGCGGTATTTTGACCGGTACAAAATTTAAGGGATACCGTACCAGCAAAAGGTAAAAACGGTACGTACCGACTGGTACAGCCGGTACCGGTACGGTATTGATAACTATGTTTTGGAGGGCCCCGGGGGGGGATTTTTTTTTAATTTGTTAAATATTGTGTAATCATATTTAAAATATTTACGAAAATGCCACTACATTTTAACATTAATGTACTAGAGTTTTATTTTGTTGTGTATTTGACTAGTTGTGCCATTTTCTCGTTCCCTTGCTCTATCTTCATTTTTCAAAGTTTTAAATCTCAATATTACGAAGCAACACGAATAGATCAGTGTCAGCTCTCTCTCTCTCTCTCTCTCTCTCTCTCTGTAGTTTACATTCTTATAATATGGTAACTTATGCATGGCTATTATCCTTTTAAAACTAACAATCGCATCAGTAGTACATTTATAAAGTAAGAGTTAAGCTTATTTCACGTGAGATTAGTAAGTTGTTGTTGACCAGTTTTATCAAGTTAAAATTACTATGAATAGTGAAATTGTATGATTAATAGTCAAATTGAGCAATCTATTTTGCATTTAATGTATTCAATAGTGACGCCAATTATAAGGAGCTTCTTTTTTGTAGACGAGGAGTCAAAGTCATGCATAATTGGTTCTTTCTTTCAAACAAAAAATGTTAACTGATGAATGACTTCCTACAACAAAGAATGTTGATGATGGTAACATTGTTGCACCGCTTCCTACTCATACTGCTAACGTTGAGATTCCGATTCCGGAAGCTCGCCTGAAAAATCTCCAAGACTTGAAAGTATGAATGTCAACAATGATTTTGAGCGTGATCTAGGGTTATGACTGCAAATATTGTAGTATCCTATCAATCATCGAGATGAAATTTGACGAATTATATCAATGCCTGTTCATATGAATGCATACTTCCTTCGTATTCGAAATGTGCACTCAATAGCCTTTTGACCCCCGTACTGCTGAAGCTATCAAAAGAATCAAGATTTCACCAACCCAAAACCAAGACATCATAGCTTGGACCCTAGACAACTCAGGTAAATTCTCTACCAAATCGGCATACATGGTAGCAAATGAGCACAGATTTCCCAGTAACATCAACTACACTTTAAACTTTTGGAAAAATTTGTGGGGAGCCAAAATCCTTGAACGACACAAGATTCTTATATGGAGAATAGCATGGAATATTCTCCCTCTCAAACAAATCTTGTCCAAGTTTATCCCAGGGATTGATACAACCTGCCCTCTTTGCAAATCTTTGCCTGAAAACTCAACTCATCTATTCACCAAGTGCAGCATTATAAGACTCATATGGATAATATCGAACTTTGGCTGTCATCCTCCTTCAACTTCTGATGATGATCATTTTTGGTGGCTGAATTATACTCTAAACTCCCCACTACCTCTCAAAGAAGACCAGCTCAAATACACACTCTTTGCCTCTACCACCATGGATCTAGTTTGGTTTGCTAGGAACAAGCTACTCGATGAGCACAAGGTGTTTGACCCAGTTATTTTATCAAGGAAAATCAACTCGACAACTCAATACTATCTAAATGCACTAAGCAAAACCAAGAATTTGAAGACAGCCTTTACAATTTGGACACCACCTCTTTTTGGATGGTCCAAAATTAATTTTGATGCTGCAACTCGTGGATCTCTTTCTTGCACTGCTGTCATTTGCCGGGATACAGAAGGAAAATGTGATTTCAGTTACACTGAATTAATCTCCACTGGTGATCCTGAAGTAGCTGAGGCCTCTGCCGCCCTTTTAGTAATTCGAACTGTGATCCAATTTCAAAAGCCTTATGTCATGTTTGAAGGCGACACTCTAGTCTTCATCAACTCTTTCAAAGACCCAAACAAGGAAGATCACTGAAAAACCAAACCGATTCTGGAAGAAGCAAAAAATTTGATAAAGAAGATTGTGTGTTGGGACTTTTGCCATATTCACAGAAGTGCCAACTCTAAAGCTCACATGCTTGTAGCAAATGCTTTTAAATGTGATTTTTTTTATATTTTGTTCCCCCTTCATCCAATCTTTTGTCCGTATTGGAAGAAGAGAGGAACAGAGTTATAGCTTGACCTTTTGGTCTTTGTTTTAATTTAACCTGGCTACCAAAAAGAAATAAAAAATAAAGTGCAAGCTAATTACTAATTACAGACTCTCTTTCATTATGAAGGCAACTAAGGCTAGATGTACCCCTACCCCAGTTGAGTTTTTCAGTTAACAAATTACAATGAAAAAAATAGAACGTGGGTTACTGAAGATGTGAAAAAGGAGCATTTTACATATCAGATGATAATAAGTTTTTTTTTTTATATCTTTCGACTTTACATGAACTTGTTTTTCTTTCTTGCATGTAAGTGTAGGAAGAGATGGAACAAAGTTAGTTGGCACTGTCTCAAGCGGAGGGTTTAAAACCAATGAATGGGGAATCAATAGTTGAAAGTTTTTTGGTTAAAATGTTACAGGTTCAGTTGCAGAAGCACTCTAGTTATCAGTATTAGGAGTATCAAATTTGCTTTTTTTGAAGTTCTATACTTGTTATTTAGATTGGTTACGCAAATACTAGAATATTATTGATAGGGAGGTGGGTTACATCAAAGGCAATTGCTCGTGGGAGACCAAAAACAAAGGCAATCGGAGATAAAAAAAAACAAAGGCAACCGGATTTACTATGTTCTTAGTCAATACTTGCTACACAGACTTCTCTCTAGTATGGTTATAGTTTTCTTGTTTTATAGATTGATGGTTATAGTTTTCTTTTTTTTTTCTTTTTTTTTCCCAGTGAAAACTATGGTTGGGATTGAGTAAAAGCTATTGAAGATGAAGACAAAGACACAACAACACTCTTATCCCTGGAATTATTGTACTTAACCCTTTTTGTTTATATTAAGAAGACTCTTGTAATGGAAGGTGTCTTCACAATGGATGGTTTCGAATTCAATTTGTTACATTAGAAGTTTATTCTTGTTATTTTGTAGAAGAGTAATATGTATAGGGAATAAGATTTGATAACATGTGGCAACTTACAATTGTCACTGATATCGTAGGGAGAAAAAAATAATGTTGTCATACACCATTATAAGGTCGTCACTATTGCGTATAATGACAACTTTTT
This sequence comes from Escallonia herrerae, assembly GCA_033070095.1. Lineage (NCBI taxonomy): Eukaryota > Viridiplantae > Streptophyta > Magnoliopsida > Escalloniales > Escalloniaceae > Escallonia > Escallonia herrerae. The sequence goes on from JAVXUP010000740.1 coordinate 199,393, forward strand.
AAAAAAAATCAAAATGGTGACAACAAGAAGTTGTCTATGAATGTTCTAGTGACAACACAAATGATCGGCACAAATGACAATTTTGACAAAATCAACTGTGACAAACGAAAATTATGACAACATCAAATCATCACATATCTGAAGTTGTGATACCATCATGTCGTCACTAGAGACAAAATATGATAAGGCATCTTGTCAGTGGATCTCAAGCCAAGTCATTTGTGAAGGTTCTTTAGTGATCAACAACGTGGGGCAGTAGTTACGACATTTGAGAACATAAAGTGACAATAAAAGTTGTCATTGTATGTCATGAAAAAGTGACAAACTTTGATGTTGTCACACAACTTTTCTTATGCTGGAGCGCTCGGAGTGCGCCAATGTATTGTATCGGAGAGGTCACCTACCCGACAAGCGAAGGTATTGTCCCAGAGGAGTCACCGACCTGACGAAATGGGAGTCCTCATCCCGGAGCACTTGAAGGTCCCTAACAGAAATAGTGACCTAGAAGAGTCTTCTATCCCCTTGATGAGTCTGTCTGCCGAGAAACTCAGAGTATGCCAAGATAGTCTCCTGGAAGAGTCTTCTACTTGATGACTAAGCTAGTATCTCGGAGGAGTTGTCTAACTAGCGGGATGGGAGTCCTCATGCCTAAGCATTTAAAGCATTCTGAGATAATGTCTTGAAGGGGTAGCCTACCCTAACAGATGCTGCACACTCCAATAAGTGATTCGAAGCATTTCCCACGACCAAGACAATTGATGCACATGGTATGGTGAAGGGATGAACTAACGCCAGGGGAGTGACAGTGTCACAGAGCGCCGAGGGGATACGACATAAGTGGCCCGGTGAAGGGGCACAGTAGGATATGTGCGGGGCTGGCGGCACGACGCGACTGAGGGAAGGAGTGCTAGGAACACCTATACACAATAGGAGGTGGCACTTAAGTGCGATTATGGGTGCTACGGAGACGGGCATCGTGCCGGAGGCACCTGATGTAGAGACGAAGCTTGGGGTGGGTAAAGTTTGATGTTGATGGGGCTGTACAAGCAAGTAAAATGTAGCTGATATTGCTGGTTAGTGTCAAAGTCGCTGCGGCGCGGGGATGGTTGGGTTTATGCAGAATATTGGATCACTACAAGGAATAAGGCTTTTAGCGACGGACTTTCAGAGACGGAACGAATTCCGTCGCTAAAGGATCTTTTAGCGACGGAACTTCCGTCGATAAAAACATTGTTCAAATAATTCTTTTACTGATGCATTATTCTGTCGGTAAAAACATTGCCGACAGACTTTTACCGACGTGCTTTTAATGACGGTGTAAACCGTCGCTAAATATTTTTAAGGAATTTATAATTTTTGATGATTTTTTAAAATTTTTTAAGCAACGGAATAATACTGTCGCTAAAAATATCCGTCTGTAAAAATGTTAAGGAAACATTTTATAGACAGACTTTTAGCGACGGAATAATTCCCTCGCTAAAAATCCTTTAATACACACAGATTCTTCTTTCTCTCTCCCCGTTTCTCTCTCTGTCCTTTGTTTTTCTCTCTGTTGCCGTTTCCACCCACCGGCGTTCTCACCTCTGGCGATCCCCCCTCATGGCGACCTACATCCGGCGATGTTCCTCCCCACCACCACGCCAGCGAAAGGCCCCCGCCTCCGTCCTTCCCCATCAGGCCCCCACGCCGGCGATAGTCCCGCGCCACCCACCACACTGCCCTTTCCTCTCCCCTTACATCTGCAGTCCCTATAGCCACCTCGTCGCCCCGCAGCTACCCTACTACTGTCACAGCCACCCCACAAATGTGCTCCCACTCCACAGCCACCTCACAGTCGCACCACCATCGCCATAGTTCATCCCCCTCTATCGCACCACCACCCTCGGCTGCCTTTCATGCACCACTGCCACTGCCACTGCCACTGCCACTGCTTTCCGTGCGCCACTGTCGTCGTCCGCCTCGCACCACCACTGCCCAAACTCACTTTTTTCCTGGTTAGAAATTATTTATCATATTGAATCTGTTCTAGAAATCATAGTATGCTAGAAATTATTTATCGTATTGAATCTATTGTTATAATGTAATTGTATTTAATCTGTTGTAATGTAATTGTATTTGATTTGTTGTAATGTAATTAAATTTAATTTGTTGTAATGTAATTAAATTTGATTTTTGTAATGTAATTGTGACAATTAAACCTTAAGTATCTCTAATTTGTTCCCAAGTAACCCTAATTGAACCAAATTAACCATAATCAAATCCTAATTATCCCTAATCTAACCAATTAATAGTAATTAACCCCGCATAACCCTAATTGAATGAATTAACCCCAATTAAACCCGATTAACCCTAGTTGAACCAATTAATTATAATTAACCCTGATTTAACCTAATTGAACCAATTAGCCCTAATTAATCCTGATTTAACCTAATTGAACCAATATACCCTAATTAGCCCTGATTAATCCTAATTGAACCAGCTAACCATAATTAGCCCCGATTAAACCTATTTGAACCAGTTAACCTTAAACCCTAAACCCTAATTAAAGCATAATTAGCCCGGATAAACCCTAACTATCCTTAATTTGTTCCCAATTAACCCTAATCAAACCGTAATTATCCCTAATCTAACCAATTAATAGTAATTAACCTCGAGTAACCTTATTTGAACGAATTAACCCCAATTAAACCTGATTAACTCTAACTGAACCAATTAATTGTAATGAACCCTGATTCAACCTAATTGAACCAATTAGCCCTAATTAATCCTGATTTACCCTAATTAAACCAATAAACCCTAATTAGCCCTGATTAATCCTACTTGAACCAATTAATCGTAATTAGCCCCGGATAAACCTATTTGAACCAGTTAACCTTAAACCCTCAACCCTAATTAAAGCATAATTAGCCCGAATAAACCCTAATTAATTTAAGTACATCCAAATTACTCGAATTACATCCAAATTAGCCTAATAAAACCTAAGTACATCCATCATTTGTTAGTCTTTGATGATTTTAGGTTGTTAGTTGTGCATTTGAGAATCGAGATTAGTAATTGATGATTTTAGGTTGCTAATTGATGATTTTAGATTGTTAATTGTGCATTGAGCATTTGAGACATTGAGATTGTTGATGGAGGATGGGACCCAATTGGATTGAATGTGTAAATTTTATTAATTTTTATTGCATTGAGCATTTGACAATTGAGAATTGAGATTGTTGATGGAGGATGGGACGCAATTGGATTTATAGTGTGATTTTTATTAATTTTTATTGTATTGAGCATTTGAGAATTGAGATTGTTGACGGAGGATGGGACCCAATCGGATTGAGATACTTGTTAGTTAGCACGGACACGGACACCGTGTCTGATCGATGCCGATACCGAAATGTCATATTTTGGCTTTATATTTATGGACAACTCTTCAATGGGTGTCCGGCACGGTGTCCTACAATTAAAAAATAAATCAATGTCTTTGGACACTGTTAAGATGTGTCGAACACATTTCCGGAGGTGTCCGACACGTGTCCGGATGTGTCGATGAGGTGTCGAGGTGTCGGTAGGTTACGGATACCTCGTCCGATCGACACCGACACCGAAATGTCACATTTTTGCTTTATACTTATGGACACCTCTTCAATGGGTGTCAGACACAATGCCCGATAAATTATTGTTTTAATGTGTTAATGTCTTTGTAATTTATCTATATGAAGTCAGATATGGATAGGATACGGGCTATTCATGGACGAGTTGGACGCCGAGCTGCTTCCTTCTCAGTGGGTTCCACCTCGTAACTGCCCACTGATGACGAGGCACAGAGTGCTCGCGTACAGCAGATGGGCCCCCAGCCCCAGCCGTCGCCCCAGCCTGACGCAGATTCATCCAACACGAGCATTGATTCTCATTCTTCCGTGGGTTCTACCTCAGGTATAGTTGATAACGGTATTTAGTACATTTTTGCTAATTTATATTTGAACTGTATTAATGTCTGTATTTTGTAGGATCTCGACGGGGTAATGGTCTGTCATGCGGGGTACGCATTGACCCCCAGCGTAAACAGAGAGTTACGCTCACCCAGGAGGGCCTGTAAGTAAAAAAAATCACATAATGCCTTATTTTTGTACATTTTGGGTGTTAATTTATATTTGAACTGTATTAATTTATTTACTTACTTCTTTTGCAGGATCCTGGAGAATCAGGCGAGGACGAAGATCGGCGTTCTTGTGAAGGGCTGATTCTTCGAGCCACGCCTGTACTGGAAGGACTGGGATGCCGCTGCGAGAGAGTCCCTATGGGAGGAGTGGCTGGTACGTTGAAGTATTTTTTCTGCGATAGTATTTGTTTAATTAGAGTTTGTTTTCTAAATTAATTTGTGTTATTGAATGCCTTGCATGAGGGGTTCACGTTGGACTCGCCCGATTAGCAGGCACTGGGGCGGTAGGCCTTCTTTGCTTACATCGCCAAGAATTACCGCCGATGGCTCCACGACGCACGGGACCGGGCGAAGAAGATGCTGCCCAAGGGTGCCCCAATGACGGAGATGAAGACATATCCCCCACATTGGATATCTCCGATTGTATGGGGGGAGATGATAGATCGGTGGTCTACGGATCCAGGCTGGGACGCCAAGAGTAAGAGCGGGGCTGAGAACAGACAGAACAGAGATCCGACACACACGGGGGGGGGGGGGGTCGGTGCCACATGACATAGTCCAACACATGAATGCGGTCCAGAACCTGGATCTGGAGGATGATGAGGTCATAGCTCTGATGTATAATCAGATGCACGTGCGGAAGAAGGAAAAGAACGAGGCGCACCGGGCCGGCGACTATGTTTCGGATATTTCCCGGCGGATCGATGTAAGTCGATGTGTTTCAGTTGTTAATTTTTTCTTTCTATCCTCAATGTCTGTTGCGTTAATTAATGCCTTAACATATCTTTAAATCATTGTTTTGCAGGCCTCGTATGAACAACTTAGGGGGTCCGAGCAGCAGTCTGGATAGCCATCAGCGTCCACTAGTATGGGTGCGAGTACTGGGGCGTTGAAGCGATAGCTGGATATGCCAAAAATCGTCAATCGGTTGAAAGGCCGAATACGTAGCCTGACTAGCATGACTGCTTGTGTCGTGATAGGAGCGTCCTCACCCCCTGCTGCCCTCCACAGACACCGGCTCCTCAGCATCTGTTGGACGAGGAGGAGATCCAGCGCATTGCTACGGTGGTGTTGAGGATGATCAGGGACCATGATCAGCAGGGTATCCCTGCTGGACACGCCGAGTTGGCCCCGGATCAGCAAGATCCAGATCCGGGACTCGGCAACCCCTGATGAGCCCCTTCTCGTGCCCGGTCCCAACTTGTCCCCCCCCCCGCTCGGCTTGTACTAGATCTTCTCCCTTCCCCTAATCGGCTGTATCAGGTTCCCGGCTTGTACATTACGAGTTTTTTTTATAATGCACATTTTTTTAAAGTTGATTATATGTAGTTATTTGTGTCTTCGGGATTATGAGCTGTTGTTCAGGATTGAATTTTTTATTACAAGATTGGGCATCAGAAAAACAAAAAAAAATATTTTAAAAAAATGACTTTTAGCCACTACAAGAAACAGGGGATTTAGCGACCGCAAAGACATGCGGTCGCTAAACTAATGTTTAGCAACCGATTTAGTGACTGCTCTATTTTGCGGTCGCTAAATTTTCATGGTCAACGAAAACTTGGATTTAGCGACCGAGTATGCGGTCGCTAAAGATTTTGACTAAAATCCCTAAATCGCGTCTCTCTCTTTCTCAGCCCGTCTCTCTTTCTCAAGTCTGTTTCTCTCTCTAGCTCAGCCTTTGCCACCGCACGTCGGCTCACCGGTGCCAGCCAGTGACCACCGCCCCATCGAGACCCGGCCGTCGATCGCAGGCCCAGCTCGTCTCTCTCTTTCTCAAGTTCGTCTCTCTCTCTCTCTCAGCCCTTGCCACCGCATGTCAGCTCACCGGTGCCACCCAGTGACCACTGGCCCACCTAGACCCCACCGTCGATCGTAGGCCCAGCTCCGCCTCTTCACTTTTAACCCTATTTCGGGTTATAAAAAAAGGACAAAATCCTAGGACATAAGGTTGATAGGCACCCATCATATATAAGGTGTGGCGCCGCGATTGCTTGCTACAAACCATAGTATGCAACCAAGGTGTCACGACTGCTTGCAACCAAAAAACAGCATTCTTTATTATTCAAGTTTTACATATTGAAATCATGTCACTTTTTGGCCCAAAGTTCAAAAACAGGAATAGTTGAAATGATCAATGCGTGGACAATATGATTTTTACAAATAATACGAGTTATATTCGCACTTTAAACGTTCTCTCCTCAATGTTATACAACAATGATGGTTCGATGAATCCAATTCAGAGGAACAAGTGAGACAAAAGGAGACAAGCACACTTCTTTAACAGGCCGGTGAATCTCGCTTTCCTTATTCATCACCTTACATTATTTAAACTGAACACGCTTCTTGTCTTCCGTTCATCTTGAGCAACCTATATCTACTATGCGCATGGGATGGTCGGTAGTGTAGTGTTTGTCTTTGTTAAAGTTGCTATTTATGGTGGCAGAAGCTAGTGCATGAGAAGGGTTGAATCAACATGAGCTGCATGAACGCCCTAACAAGCTTTTTGTTTTCGAAGACTCGTATGCAGATACCGGCAACACCCCTCAACCTTTTTCTCCCTCATGGAAGAAGCCGTATGGGATCACTTTTCCCGGTAAACCCACCGGCCGCTTCTCCAATGGATTTGTCCTCACTGATTACTTAGGTTCTCTCTCTCTCTCTCTCTCCCCCTCCACCCTTAAAACCCCCATTTTTTGTTATACCTTACGTAAGATTACCCGATACGATAATTTACTAAAAATTAGATTGGTTGTTGCTTGATCTAATAAAGTCTACCTGTAAGTCTAAGATACTTGATATAATAGTTGGCAAAAAACCGAAATGGTTGTTGCTCGATCCACTAATAAATATTTTCTCACTATCAATAGGCATTATATATAGCCACTAAAAGTTAATTAATCTTTATCTAAATGCCACTAAATGGCATTAAGATTTTTATTATTAGTTGCAAAAAGGAGATGATAATTTGAGAAGTTATTTTATCCTGAAAAAAAGTAAATCATGTAATGTGTTAGTATTATTTAGGGATAACTATATTTGGTCATTATTATTTATTGAGTAGTTACTTTAGGAGAAGTTATTTTTTAGAAGAAGTTATTTTGTAGTTATCTTAATATTTTGTTGTGCTATAGTTACTTGTGGCAAGACTCAAGGAAGGGACATAACTAAGCATTCAAAACAAATCATGACTTGATCCAAGTTTTTTTTTCTTTTTCCTTTTCCTTCTTCCTTTTATGTTAGAACTTTTGTTGTTTATCGATTGCGAAATTTTGGTTATAGACCTCAGCCCTTTGTATTCTATAAAACTCTAATCGCAATCTACTTCTTCTTTGACTTTGTGGGTGCGCTTTCTTTCTATTATACTTTAAGTTTTGTTTTTCGAGAAGTTGTCATGAAAGATGCAAAAAAGAATCCGCACACTGAAATCAATTGTAGCGGGTTGCCTAAAAATTAATTGCAAGTTTAATTCTGTCAAGCACAAAAACAAGGCATCATGTAAATTCCATGTGACGGCTAGTGATTGATACACATGGAACGATGTAATAACCTTAGCTATACCTTAGCCGTGCTATAAAAGCAGAGTTAGGTCGTACTTTCACAGTACCGGATTTTCCATCCCACCAAGCATTTAGAACAGTTTAGAAGAACTAGCTTTCAATCATTATAGGGTAGAACATAATTCAATTCTTGATTGCTATTTCCTAATTGAGGGATTCCTTTTTTAATTTATTTTCTAAGAGAACATACTTTATATTCTCGTTAGATCTATTATATTTGCTTATCTTCATATTTTAAGACCTTACTCGCTGAAAGATTAAATCAAGTTGATAAGGTGAACCAACATTTTTTTGTTGTACCTTATATATTACTGAAAGGTAAATGGTTAAATTTACATGATAAGGTGCAAAGATACGTTTTTTTAAGAGAAGATTAGAAATATATTCCAAAGATAGAAAGAGGACTATTACATGCCAGAACAAGGCAGGTAAAGACTCACAGATGACATCACCATCTGATAGAAAACATACAAAACCAACAAACAGAAAAAAAAAAAACTAATTTTGTTTTTCGCTATGACTTTGCATCAGTCTCCGTGTATCCACTCTGGCACCGAAGACCAACCTTTTCCATCCATCTCATTGCTTCCTGTCCCCAGTGAACCCCAGAAGACCCTCATAACTGTCGACCGACCATCTTGGCCCAACAGAAACACCGACTCTACCATTGGAAGCACCAGAACACACCATCCTCAATTGGTATCATCATCAGACGTAGGACCCTCACAAACAACTTCAATCGGAGGAAACTACCCTCAATCAACAACCACCTAGGTCCCTCACCGACAGAATCCTCACCGAAACCACCTTCAACTCACAACTACCAACCGTCGATCACACCCAGCCAACCTTCTAAGGCAAGGAGGATGGGGGATCAACTAGGGGGAAGAGGAAACAAAAACCCTAGAAGAAAAACCTCGCCTAGAGTCACCGAACAACTCCAACAAATGGTAGCACATACTAACCCCGACGAAAAAATAACCCTACACCGTAAATCCACCATAGTCCAATCGAGGATTACCCTAAGGAGCCTGACAGCTTAACCCCTCCTCAACTCCAACCAAATTTTAGCGCTGAAAAAGTGGAAACTAGCCGAATCGATCATGCACCGCTGTAGTGATGACGGTCGTCCAGCTCTCCGTAGCCTCCAAGGTCCCACACGAAACCCTAACTAAACAAGAACAAACTATCCTACCACGTCAACATAAACTAGAAATCCAGCTGTGGTGACGGAGACAGACTTAGGAGAGAGAGTTTTTGAAGAGAAGATATGTCATAATTTTCGCGTCTCTCAGAGGCACTCTCTTCTGATTATTCTCCTAGTTGTGCGAGAATATGTTAAGACAACGGTTTTAGCAACCCTGACAAGATTTGTGAAAATTTGAAAGCAATAAACTGACAATCAAATGCATTTAGTGGAGAGACCGTAAAGTTCATCATTTGAGTGCCACACCTTTGCTGTTGTAGAATAGGCATTTCGATAATCTGAATAGAACCACATATTTGCCATGGTGGGCAAACGTGCTTTGAACAAAAGCCTTTTACGTGTACGACGGTTCCTAGCATTGTAAACTATATATATATATATATATATATATATATATATATATATATGTGTGTGTGTGTGTGTGTGTGTGTGTGTGTGGAAAAAGCAAATATATTGCCAGCCTTAGGCAAGTGCGACTAAAACTGCGTAATTTTGAAGAAAAATTACCTAATTATTTCTTCTCATTTTTTCTCCTCCCATAATCTTCACCTTGTCACATACATATGTCACACTTGCCCACTTTCCATCATAAGTCTCCTTGTCTCATCACCATAGACCACCCACCACCATCACAAACCACCACCATAACCCCCCTTGCCATATTTCTCTCCCCCTCCCATCACCACTTCACAACCGCCATAATCTAAAAAATTCACCACCACCACCACCCCAAACCGTTGTGACCATCATATAATTCCACCACCACCACCACCACCACTAAGCATGCGCCTTCCCCATTAAAGAAACCACCACCGCAACATCCCCACCTCCGCCTCTTGCCTATAACCTCCACCTTCTGCCTTCATCTAGCCCGTGGAAACATTCAACGACAACATCACATAACCATGACCACATCACAAACCAACCACCAATCATCGAACAAACCGATCACAGCCCTTCTTCTAAATTTTAGAATTTTAAAAAAGGATTCATAAATATTGAATTAAATTTGTTTAATTAGGAATATTTTGATTTAATCGTCAACATGTGTCTCAAATTGAATGGTCAACCACAGCGGTCGGTGGTGTGTTGCAGGCATCAGAGGCTGGCGATTGGGCAAGGTGTGGTTGTTTCTGTGATGTGGGAAGAGAGATGGCCAATAGGTTTTTGTATGGTGGCAGTTGTTTGTGATGGTAGGGGTGGTGGGTCACAGCGATGGAGACCAGCAATAGACATATAACATCTAGGGACAAAGGTCACAGATGGAAGTGGCACAATCAAAAGGATTAGCAACGGTGTGAGTCACTGCATATTGGCAGTTGTTTGTGATGGTGGCGTGGTGCATCGTCAGTGTGGAGCTTGGCCGTCAACGATGGTCTATCATGAGACGATTGTGGGCAGATCGGATGTGAGAGAGAGAGTTAAAAACTGTGCAAAACTATATATATACATATATATGTGTATATATGTGTGTGTGTGTGTGTGTGTGCCTTAGCGACTAAAACTACGTAGTTTTCCACATTCATAAATGAAATGTATGTGTGTGTGTGTGTGTGTGAAATAGTAATTGAAAATAGATATGCTTTTGTAAGAAAGTTTGCCCCCATAACATTTTTGCAAAAGAAAGATTTTTTACTACTATTTAAGTTTTAAGAAAATGTCTACGACTATTTGAGTTCATAGTTGAAATATTCTTTTAGTGTTATTTATTTAGCGATAAAAAAAAAGCTATTAAAAATTTCAACTAAAGTTGTCAACAAAAATGTCATTCAATATGTATAGCAATCATTAAATATCGCGACAGTAAGCCTCTACCTACAACTTGAATTGTTACCAATATATATATATATATATATATATATATATATATATATATATAAAGAAAGTGGGTTTCAAACACGTGCTCTCTAGTCTGGGCATTATGCAGTTAGACTTAAATGATTGATTGTGTACGTATGTACAAAGACTCCATCGTTTTCTTGATATATATTAAAGGTTGCTTTTATTTCATTTTACATTAATGGCATTGATTCCTATGTCATATTTAACAGCCTAGAAAATAATTCAATAGAATTTTTTATATTGCCAAATAAAGATCGATAATATCATAGGTATAAGAATCGAATCTAATGTCTAGTCGAACTGGTTTAAGTTTGAATAATAACTTCACGGGTTCAGTTCTTGATTTTGATGAGTTCTGCCCTTGAACATGATGACGTATCAAAAACTAGTCAGTTTGACCCAAATCGGCCGGTTGGACCGATTTTAACACCCATGGTCACGTTTCCTTAATAAAAAATAAAAAAAAACTCAGTATAAACAGGTGTTAACAATAAGAATTGAACTTGAGAGATAACTAACTTAATAAATTTGTCATTGAGCACCCTAATGCCACTTGACCAACAACAATCTTTGTTAGTGTTGCAGATGAAATCCGGGACGCAACTTGATTTCCTTGTGAATAGACCTGCACAACACAGTCAACACCGGTGACCCGACGGAAGAGTTTCCGGCGAGAAAAACTCCGATGCTTAAATCAGAAAATCGTACCAAAGTGAATCTATATAATTTGTCAATGGTGATCTTACCTTTGTCCATGTCCCCTTTTCTCTTTATATAGCACTTCCTTTAATACGTAAGCTGTTCCATTGATTCTAGAGAACAGTTTTGTTCTTCTCGGATGAAGACACGTGTCTTCATCTTATGCAATGATATTTTTTCCATATCATTTGCCCCCCAATCCTATACTCGTGAGCGAGTGTGGGATTTTAGCATCGAAGCGTTTAATTCAAGTTTGCGAGTCTTGTCTACTCAGTTCAAAAGCATCATCTCGGTTTTTGGTTAGGCCAGGCAGAGAAGTTTCGAGGAAGATGCTCCTGCTTGACAAGACGAACAGAGAGCTTGGCTGCTCGTCTACTCGGCCAGACGAGTAGAGGCGTGAGCCTTGTAAGGCAGCTCGTCTACTCGGCCTGGCGAGTAGAGGTGTGAGCCTTGTAAGGCAGCTCGTCTACTCGACTGGGGGAGTACATGCGTGAGCCTTGTAAGGCAGCTCGTCTACTCGGCCAGACGAGCAGAGGCGTGAGCCTTGTAAGGCAGCTCGTCTACTCGGCCTGGCGAGTAGAGGTGTGTTAATTTCGGGGGGTATAAAAGTAAACTTGACCTTTTTACTAATTAACCGATGGGCACCACATGTCTGTTCTTTACCTTGGGATCTTATCCATCTATCCAGGACGGATGCTCTATATAATATAGGGATTCTTTCACTTTTACTTCTCACTTTTCACTTCACTTTCAGTGAGAGAAGAAGCGGGTGGTTTCGAGAGCTCGTTGGAGGAAATTTCTGAGTTCTTGTGTTGAAAGGTCTTTTCTTTCTTCAAGTAAGCCTCAGATTTTGTTTTCTTTTGAATTCCTTGTTGTAGATCCAGAAAACATGTCTAGACAAGAAGATGAACATGTTTTTGAATTAAGTAGAAGCACTGCATCTGTTAGGGTTGAACGTACCTTCGATCCTCTGTTCCTAGAAGTAGGTGTTCCTTTAATTCCTTACCAGGAGCCAAGGGGACTTTCTGCTTAAGAAATTCTTGCAGACAAGCCTTAGAGTCCTAAGCCTTTTGACGCTCATACTTTAAGGAGCAGGTTGAGTAGTTACGACCTCAAAATATTGAGGGACAATCGTGAAATTCCACCAAGTGTAAAACTGAGGTTGCCTGGTGACGGCGAAGTGGCAAATATGACTACCTTATATGAGATAGGACTTTACTATGACACATTTGATAATGGGTTTAGGGTGCCAATACATCCTTTTTTTTATTAGGGTGTTGAATGCATATGGTTTGGCGCCCGGCCAACTCTCTCCACGTGCCTAGCGCTTTATATCTTTCTTTATATACCAGTGTCATAAGCTTGGGCTGCAACCTAGATTGAGGGTGTTCATGTGGTTTTTCACTATTTGCACTATTACTAGACATGTTGGATGGTATTTTTTAACTCGGCGCTCAAAGGCTAATGCCAACTTGTTTCCTCATCCTCCATCGTCTAATCATAATTAGAAAGATAGATTTCTATTCATGAAACTTCCTAAGTCTCAAAGAGTTGTCAATAATGTATGGCATCCAGAATGTGAAACTAGGACGTGTAATATGTCAAAAGAGAAGAATCTGAATGAAACTGACCTAGATCATATTGAGAAGCTCAAAGCGGCCGAACCCTTAGACTCAAAGTACCCTTTAAGTAACGATCAGCTTCGTGAGTGTGGAATCATCTTTTCACTCGAGGAGGACTCGAATGAAGAAGAGGAGGGCGAGAACGATCCTGGTAATGTACTTATGCGTGAACGTCTTAATTTGTCATGATCTTATTATTTATTTTTTTGCAGAAACCATGTCTTCAAAAGGTACTCGTGGAAGCGCTGGTGGTAGCCGTGTGGACTCCCCTCTCTTTAATACCTAAGGGGTGTTAGGAGAAATAATTCCAGACAAACTGGCATTTATTCATGGTGTGGATGAAAGAATCCAGAATTTGGATTTTGATGCATTGACAGTTGAACCTCAACCAAAGAAGCCAATGACTGACGAGATTGTTCTTGGACTGGTTAGTAAAGATAAGGGGAAGGAGCAAACTAAAAGGAAGAGAGTGCCTTTCAGGGCTGGTACCTCATCCTCTACTAGGTCTGATACTCCCCATAGACCTGACTGGAACTTGTCAATCGAGGAGTCTGTCTTTAAGAGTCCCCGCACGGCTTGGGAATGGTCAAGCAAGGGGATTATTCCCATGGATCGAGTTACACTTTCTGGCTATGTATGATATTAGCCACACAGCTAATGGGATGGTTCAACTGACCTCGCAGGTAAGATTGTGCCGAAAGTTTTCTTTTCTCTCTCTTTTTTTTTAAATTCTCTCTTTTCTTCAGGCACTAGCCCAAGTGCAGATTGGGGCGGAGAAATTGTTTGCTGCTGAGAAGGTAATGGACGAAGAGAGGAAGCTTGTTCATGTGGAAAACAACTTTCGTCGAGAAACAGAAAAGAAAGTGGAAGATTTGACTAGAGCGTTGCAAAAGGTGAAATTTTTTAAAGCTTCTCTCGCGGTACGTGTTGAACAACTCGAGGCTGAGAAGACAAAAATTGGACTAAATGCCATTAAGAGTTTCAAGAGGTCTAAGGCTTATACCGATCAGCATCTGCATGATTCCAAGAGAGCCTTGGTATACGGTTATAATACTTGCAAGAAAGACATCCTGAAAGACTATTCTGATATGGACCTGAGTATTTACGAGCATAAATATGCTCGTGAAGTTGCTTCCGATGAGAGTAATTGGGGAGAAGAGGCCGAAGCTCGTGTGATCTCCCAGTCTACTGCGAACCCTAGTCCTTCAACTAGTCGAAGTCTTGGGATGTCTGGTGCTGCTTCAATAGTGGCACGGTTCCTCGACACATGGAGAGAGAAGCTAGACTACCTCAAGATACTGAGAAGGACGCATCACATGAAGCTGCTGAGTAGGATCTTTACTTTGTAATTGACCTTAAGGCTAGAGAATTCTATGTAAACATTATGTTAATGGAATTAAGGTCTCCTTTTGCAAGAGTTTCATTTCATATCAACTGCATTTAAAATTCCAGGCCATAATGAGCCGACTGAAATGAAGATTAATACAATGAGGCGATCAAAAAGGAAATTGGGCATAGGTCGAAGAACATGTATTTAATTTGAACAAGTATGAACAAGATGCAGAATATATATTTGAACGGTCATGAAAAAGATGCAGAATATGTAGGGGTAGGTGTAGGTGGCCCTCAACTTTGGTCTTGTTCATGAGTAATATCGTTGCAAAATCTTGGCATTCCACGTTCGGGGAATTGCTTTGCCATCCAAAGTTTCCAAATGATAGAACCCTGGGCCCCTCAATTTAATCACCCTGTACGGACCTTCCCAATTTGGGGAGAGCTTTCCAATGGCATTCCGTGGAACGAAAATGTCCATTCGGCGTAAAACCAGGTCACCGACATGAAAAACACATGATTGTACTTGTTTATCAAAGAACTTAGCCACTTTATGCTGGTAGGCAGCAAGGTGCATGGTGGCTTGATCACGCTTTTCACCAAGGAGGTCTAAATTTCCTTGTAGGCCACCATCATTGGTGTCGGGATTGAATGTTATGAGCCGAACTGATGGCAATCCTATCTTGAGAGGAATGAGAGCCTCTGTTCCAAATGCCAAATTGAATGGAGTTTCACCTGTGGCTGTGCGTGTCATTGTATGATATGCCCAAAGAATTTTAGGTAGCTCTTCCACCCACAGCCCCTTTGCTCCATCAAGTTTTTTCTTAAGTCCTTGTAGGAGAGTATGGTTGGTAACCTCTGTCTGTCCGTTCGTTTGCGGATGTGCCACTGAGGTGAAACAATGTGCGATAGTTAAATTAGCACAAAATGCGCAAAATGTTGTATTATCGAACTGTTTCCCATTATTAGTGATGAGCACACGTGGGATACCAAAACGACAGATAACAGTGCGCCAAAAGAAATCTTTGCACTTTTTTTCCGTGATGGTAGCCAATGCCTCGGCTTCTACCCACTTGGTAAAGTAATCAATTGCAACAATTACAAATTTACATTGGGCAGAGGCCAGGGGAAAAGGGCCTAATAGGTCCATTCCTCACATTGCGAAAGGTATTGGACTTTTCATCATGGTTAGAGGACTGGGCGCTTGTTTAGGAATAGAGGCAAAACGCTGACATGCATCATATTTCTTTGTATATTCTAAGGCATCATGCTGCATGGTCGGCCAATAATACCCTTGCCAAAGGACTTTGTGAGCTAAGGCTCGTCCTCCTATGTGCTGGCCACAAATGCCTTCATGGACTTCATGAATAGCGTAATCGGCCTCCGTTAGGGTGAGGCAGCGAAGGTAAGGGAGAGTGAATGATCACTTGTAAAGTACATTTTCAACTACCGCATAGCGAGCTGAGCGCGAAATGATTCTTCTGGCTTCCTTTGGGTCAATAGGCAGGGTACCGTTCTGAACGTAATCTTTGATTGGATCAATCCAAGATGATTCCTGCGCAATTTGTAAAGTTTCACTCTCAACGATGCTCGGCTCATGCAGTAGCTCCAAATGGACTGTACGAGCAAAACCTGACGGGTCAAGCAAAGCTAAACGAGAAAGTGCATCAGCTGATACATTGTCTACCTAGCTGATTTGAGTAATGTGGAACTGTGCAAAGGATGTTGCCAGTTCTTTTGCTTTACGAAGATAACCAGCCATCTTTGGGTTGCGGGCTTCATATTCGTCGGACTGTTGTTTCACGACAAGCTGAGAGTCGCTATAAGCATAGAGTGTTTGTGCTCTCATGGCATGAGCTAGATGCATTCCCGCTATCAAAGCCTCATATTCGGCTTCGTTGTTGGATGCCTGAAAATTAAAACGGAGGGCATATTCAACAATGAGTCCATCTGGTCCTTTGAGAATAAGTCCTGTTCCACTGCCCTTAGTATTTGATGAACCATCAATGTAAAGCGTCCATGCAAACACTTCTGGTTGGTCGACGTGTGATTCGTCTTCATCAATTGGAAGAGTACATTCGACAATAAAATCAGCTAATGCTTGACCTTTAATAGAAGGACGAGGCTTGTATTGTATGTCGAACTCTCCCAATTCAACGGACCATGGAACCAGACGTCCGGATAAGTCAGGCTTGTGTAATATCAGTCTGAGTGGTTTGTCTGTGAGCACCGTTATTGTATGTGACTGAAAGTACGGACGGAGCTTCCTCGCAGCCATGAGAAGGGCAAAAGCGAGCTTCTCTGTAATGGGATAGCGCAATTCGGCTCCTTGAAGTACTTTGCTCACATAATAGATGGGGAATTTCTTGCTATCCTGTTCTTGGACGAGTACCGCACTGACGACAAAATTGGTCACTGCTAGATAAAGGAAGAGCATCTCTCCTGCAATCGGCTTGGAGAGAAGAGGTGGGGATGCCAAATATTCCTTCAATGCTTCAAAGGATACCTGGCACTCAGCTGTCCACTCAAAATTTTTGATGTTTTCGAGGGCATTAAAGAATAGGAGGCACCGTTCAGCCGATCTGGAAAGGAAACGATTTAGGGCGACGATACGACCCGTCAACACTTGAATTTCCTTTACTTGTCGTGGTGCCGCCATATCTTGAATAGCTTGGATTTTTTCTGGATTAGCTTCTATACCCCTATGAGAAACCATGAAGCCCAGAAATTTTCTAGAGGATACCCCAAAAGCACACTTTGTCGGGTTAAGGCGCATGCAATATTTGCGTAATAGAGCAAATCATTCTTCCAAATCGCTGGTAAGTAGCTCCAAGCTTTTGACGAGCAAAAGCTTGGAGAGCTAGCAGCTGGACTAATATTCAAAATACGGATGGCAGTAGAAGGTTGGGAATAGAATGGGGGCTACCTGGCAAAATTTTTCAGCACTGAAATGAAGTTCAGTAGATGGGGAGATCTGTGGTACAATAATGGAGGATGTCTGAAGACATTTGATATAGCAGATAAGAAGGCACTGAGATATGTACAGTACAAGCCATATTATTTTTGAATGAATACAAAGGACTTTGACCAAAAAAAAGAAATTGTTGTCAATCTAGCTTTAGGAAAATCTTTTGTGAAGCAGGGGAGTACTCTATTGGACAAATTGGATACTTTGCTTGATTGGTATCAGGGAGATATATAGTACCCCATGGGAGTTTAGAGTATCAAGGAGATATATAGTACCCCATGGGAGTTTAGAGAGTAGTACAATGCGTGAAAAAATCACACTTTTTGCCGGTTTCCATAATTTTTAGTGTTTTTCAAACCCCTTCGAGGTTGCGAATTTCTTTTCTCGGGGGTACGGTCTAAATGTCCAACCCCCCCCCCCCCCCCCCACACACACACACGTTATGAGTTTGTTTATCATTAAATCACAAGCTAAGCTTGTTTAATGATAAAAAAAGAAATCCCTACATATTATGAGCCAACCTTGGGATTATTAGTCCTATGACTTTACCACGAAACCATTCATGCATAACAATAAATTGGTATGAAACGAACACTTGCCTTATTTGTTTTGCGTTTCCCTTTGCCTTTCTTCGGAGCTGCGTTGTACTCCTCCATGTCTTTTTTGGCTTAGAGGACATACGCTAATTTCTCATCCTCGCTTAGCTTTTTCCACATTCGCAAGGCAAGCTGTGAAACCTAAAATAAAGACATATTTTAGATTGACAATAGAGCAGTTACCAAATAAGTGAGCTGGGAAATGCTGAAATAGTTTCAATTACCTCTCTCATCGTCATGATTGGGTAGCGTGGGACTGCTGCAGTCCTTGCTTTATTTCGGCGCTAAAGACAATATTTCAAAAATCAAGGTCAGACACTCATCGTAATTACATGTCTTCCATATACACTACCTTATAAACTTTATCAAGAACTTACAAATATCTCATGAATGCATTCACAGGCCTCTTCCTTGTACAAGATGCCTCGCCTCGCTCCATGTTTGAGCTCATTGCTGAAACAAATGGCAATTGTAAATACACGTACATACTTCACGAGCTAATATCGTACCTAGATGCAGTGGTAGAGCCATTAACCTTACACAATGTGGACACCCAGTAGATGCAAAAATTACACTTGCAACAGCTAAACTATAGTCAATATGTAATTACTTCTTAGATCAACCATGTAGCTGATACATTAGAAGCCCTGGAACCTAAGGAAATACGTCAAACACAAACACTATGATGTAAACCCATTGGAGTTAGCATAGACATTCATTCTCGTGCTCCATAGCTTGGGACCAGACTTGACATTTTTTTTTGTGACAAGTACACCTCAAGCCACGTCACCATAAGCAAAACGTAAGGGCTAAATTAAAATGTACGGCGCAAAGCTGAGGATAATTGGTGGGAGCGTGACTAGGATTGAAGAACTCTGCAACTAAAGTCACAGCTTGAGATGGAATGTCACACATCATCAAGCCATTAACTAAATCAAAGTTTCATCGAAGAACTTTAGTACAAAACCAAGGCTGCAAAATCTTCCAAATGCCTACTAAAAAGCTACTAAAAGCCAAGCAGTCCAAAACTTCTAAGTTGACCAACTAGCCTAGTGTAATCTGCAGCTCACAAACTGTTCGGCTTTTGTATTGCTGGCACCAATCTGAGACGGCTAGTCCAAACTATAGCGGACAATGCACCACCCTTGCACACTAAGGTTAGGCAAAGAACTGTTGTCCCAGTTAACTACAAACCAGCTGATCAACGGGCACACATAGCACATGCATGCACAATTTAGAACCAAAAGTTGTAGATGCATTCTGGGATAGAAAACCAATATAAACATGTGGAAGATATTCAATTGATTTAAGACACGTTTAGATGCACGGAAAGTCTAAGCAAATCTCGTTATATCACAAGAATAAAGCAAATGCTTAACAAGGCAATAGGAGCTCTTACCCTAATAGGGGAACACTCAAAGTTTAAGACAGTCCAAAAGAGCATAGTACAGTGTAGGAAACAAGTTATAACTCTGTAAGGATATGCTTATAACCAAGAGCAATTAAAACAAGGGTGTGCATAGATACACACTGGTGTAAACTAACAGTAGCATGCCTAGACGTGATGCCGTTGGTACAATAATTCAAGTAATTTAGGAGAAGTCGTTCAGTAAAGTAAGTGGCATATACAAGCCGGTCGTAGCACTAGGTTTCAGTAAGATGCAACCCAATATAGCAACAAGTGCCGGTCTTTAACTTGCAAGTGCTAGTCCAATCATGTAAATATTGTATTCTCAATTATACAAGGTTAATCACCTTTTTATACCTGGACCAAATTCAAGCTCAGCAAGGATTTTTAGAGTAATGGATCTCTCTTTGCAGGAAGATCATTCAATCCCTTGTCTAACTACCCCAATCCATTTCACCCCTACAGTTCGTTGATAACACACTTAGGCCCCGTTTGACACTCTTTTTTTCCCTCTTTTTTTTTCAGTTTTAAAAACTGAAAAAAAAGGAGCGTTTGGTAACCATTTTTTTTTAATTTAAAAAACCAGTTTTTAAACTGCAGAGTAAAAAAAAAACTCCAAAAACTGGTTTTTTTTTTCGACCACCACCACCACCATCCCACCGTCGGCAGCCACCTCAGGCGACCACCGCCGGAGACTGCCGGCCGCCGGCCACCGCCAGAGACTGCCGACAACCACCTCCGGCCGCCGGCGACCACCGCCGGAGACTGCCGGCAGCCACCTCCGGCCGCCGGCGACCACCGCCGGAGACGGCCGGCAGCTACCTCCGGCCGCCAGCCACCTCCGGCCGCCGGCGACCACCGCCGGAGACTGCCGGCAGCTACCTCCGGCCGCCGACCACCACCGCCGGTGACTGCCGGCAGCCACCTCCGGCCGTCGGCCACCACCACCACCACCGTCGACCACCGCTACGCCCCACCACCGCCACCGCAAACCACCAAAAAAAAAAGTCAAAATAAAAAGGGTTACCAAACACCAAAAAAAAAACCTCAAAAAAAAAGGGGTTATCAAACACCCACTTGTTTTTATATAAAAAAAAAATTAAGCTGCTCTTTAAAAAACTGCTCTTTAAAAACTGAAAACCAAAAAAAAAAATTTGTCAAACGAAGCCTTAGTGTATCTTGTCCTTCAATATCTATACTTCTCTGCAGAGACTCTCAAACTCCTCTACTGCAAATTATTCAAAAACCTCTCTATCTAACTTCAAATATAAACCACAACCTTTCTGATATGGAAACTGAAAATAACAAATCAACATGAATAACAATGCAGTGATAATGCAGATACGACGAAACAATGATAACCGTACTTTGAGTGATTCATGTGTCAGCCTGAAAAACAAAAAAACACCTTGAGTGATTCAGAAATGATTACAAACCAATGTTTGACAAATTTAGTATTACTATAGTTGGAATAGAAGGATCGACTTGAATATTTGCACAAACGACAAGTATTTTTGTATAACCGTACTTGCATTCTTGCAGAAAATGACTTGTGCCAGAACAGTGATCCACGATTTTGGGGGACGGGTAACTTGGGAAGACCAAATTAAAGGATTTAAAAAAAAACCCCATTTTTTCTAAGTCCACCCCTTGTTCAGAAATTATAAAAAGTCACCCCACTTTTTTACAACTTTTCAAAACAATCCCACCTTTTACTAAGTTTTATTTTCGAAACCCTTCAAAACATAATTTTCCCGTGAATAAATTCTTTAGCGACTGCATGTTTTGGCAGTCGCTAGAACGGTTGCTAAAGTTTAGTTTAGCGACCGCATGATTTGGCGGTTGCAAATTGCGGGTGCTAAAGCCCCTGTGTCTTGTAGTGACTGACCTCCTACATATCATTTTGCACTTTGGCTTTAGATTAGATTTGAGCCCCTAGTCATATGTTGCGTAACGTATCTAGAACACGTACCATAAAACAATAAAGTTTGATGTACCCATACAAAACTGAGGCAAAACATATGCATATAGTTCGATTATCATAAAAAACTGTGCACATGACTACAACCACTCATGTAACGCTCTGGGTCTTGACAGAGAGCCAATCTTACTAAAAACAACGTACATCCAATATTTCAGTTGTTACAACTGAAGCAATATGCATGCCAAAGTACGAAAGGTCATGAATTTGTCAAAAACACTCGATCATAAAAAGCAACAACAGATAACAGTGGGGCTATACAGCGGTGCGAACGAACAAATGTAGAAGAAACATGCTGATCACTCAAAAAATGTAAGAAGGGGTACCTTTACACTGGCGCGCACCAACGTTGAGCTTCGGAAGCGACATGCATGAAACGATCCTTGATTTTGTTGACACGGCGTCCGTTACGGCAGCGGGGACGGAGGAAAGACCACCACGTAGTGGTGGTTCGGGGCTGAGGGGTTGGGCGAAGGGGATGGAGGACGGGGCTGTGGGGGCGGTGCTGGGTGCGGGGAGACAAGGGTCTCTCAGATTGGGGGACAGTCCCGTTTGGGGGAAAAATATGGGGGTTGGAGTGGCGTAGCGGTGACCGCAGCAGGGTAGGGTGGGGTGGGGTAACCTGCGGGGTTGGTGGGGGGGGGGGACGTGGAGTGGGGCAGGGAGAATTTTGGAGGGAAGGGAGTTGGAGTGGAGGGCCGATTGGGGGAGAGAATGGCTGGGCGGATTGACCGAAGTGGGTGAGCTGTGGAGAGGGGTATTTTGGGGAAGGGGAAATGTTAATTTTTTTAGAAACCCATTTTTCCACAACTCACCCCACCTTTCAGAAATTTTAGGAATTGGCCCCCTCTTTTCACAATTTCCACAAAAAAACCCATTAACCCCAAATATTTAATAAAAAATCCCATGTTTTCCCAATTTTCCCATTATGAAAGTCCTAGTACCTTCTCGTTTTGGATTTTTTTGCTGGGTTTTTAGTTTGTTTTTGCTCAGTAATTTCATCCTTATTCAGGAGGTAATAACATTGGGGATCTGACTTCTGTTGACTCACTTAATTCGTTTCCTAGCTTGAGGGTAAGGTGTTTCATGTTATTGAAACTTTGAATTATCGGAACGTATTCACTATATCTAGCTAGAGCATTGCCAATGGTACTTCAAAATGTTTTCATGAACTCATGGAGGTACGAATAGCCAATAGGAGAATGCATATACAGCTAGTGGCCTGTTAAATTTATTTTGTCGACTCCGATATCAGTTTGTTTTCTGACATAATATATGGGTTCCAATTCAACTTGTTTATTGGGATATTGCGTTCCTTTTACCCCTTCCAATCATTCTCCCTGGTGTTTCTATGGATGTTAAGGAGCTGGTTATGTCTAGCTAACATCCATGTTTCATAGGGACTACTATTATGTTCTCTGCATACCAATAAACTTGTTCAAAGACATTAATCAACCCTTTGTCAGCATTCTAATGCTCTGAACAGTGTTTATCATGAGGCTGCAGCAAGCGGGAGTTAACTATTTCTCTCAGTAGAAAGAGGCTACTGAAGAGCTTACGCCCTCTGGTGTAGGAGTGTTATGTCAATTAACTCGTGTTAAGAGGCTTATGCAGATTGCAGACAGGACATAAACAAGATCATAGGTTAAGACCCACATTATACACCTGGCGCAACACAACCCTGAGATGACTTGTTAATTAATCATGTAACATGACACGATACTACACATGTTATACTTCTACTATGCAAGTTGTGTCCATGAGAGGACATGTTTATATTGTTTCTAGACATGAGCAGCTAGCAGATCAAAGTCATTCTGTAAACCTTTTACATTACCTAAATATATGGGGTTTAAAACCTGGTCTTGTCGCCTTGCAGCTTAACCTGTTTTACATGCTCGACACATTTAATGAGAAAATCTATAATAAACTTGTTTTTACCTGTAAATGTTAGATTACTAAAGGAACATGTTCTAATTAGACCACACATTTACACGTTACATGGTGTCAACCAAACTTTTGCAACTTTATTCTGACATAACGTGTTGCAAAAAATGGGTTGATGCTTTTCATGGTTTTCTTGGAATCAGTTGAAAGTTGAGGTTTGCAATGCAAGAGAGAGGTATGGGGTAGTGGTGGTTGCAGTGATGAATTGGAAAGGGGAAGGATATTGGATGAGGAGGATGTGGATCGAACAAACTGTTCTTCAGCAACTTTTCTCAAGGATAGAGGGCTGGGGATGAATCTCAGTGAGCTCATCAGAACCTGATAGCCTGGGATCAATATTAAAATGGTGAATATAGGGTTACATTCTGATCCAGGCATAAACCTTTGTTTGTTTCCTAGTTTCTTCTTTCTTCTTTTTTAAAAAGATTCTGGTAAGGCTCTCTAAGGTGCTCTGGTCAGGCCTTTCTTTTGGTAGACTTTATTGTCAGGTTGGTAATGGAGATGGCTTGTCAGAACCTGGAGCTAAAGGTGGCCCCATTTACTATCTCGGGGTTGAACTTTGAAATTGATAGGTGGAGATTTTCGGTAAAGGTTCTTATTTTCTATGGTGTGTGTCCATTCAAGTGGGTCTTAAAGTGTCAAGCTATTGTCATAGTGATAAGTTGAGAATGATGCTCATCCTTTTCAGTGACATGCCATTGACAACTTGAGGGGAACTTTAGGAAGAGATTTATGGGACAATGCTTTTCTAAACCAATGGATTTGCAACTTTTCTGCAAGTAGAGGGAGTTCCTTGAGAAGTTGTGTAAAACGGGGGTCGGGGGGACAGAACTGCCTTTAACTCTTCCAGTTTTAAATTTGCTGCACCTTGCTGCTACTTCAAGAATTCTCATTATTGCCAAAGTTCATAGTTACGGACATTAGATAACTAGTATTAGTGGCTATGATATTCACAGCCAAAAAATGTTTGTTTGAATCGTTTACATACTAATAAAGTAGGCCTGAGTTACCTTTTCATGTGGAGGCCAACTCTGTATTTACTCTACCAAATTCAGTAGCCACATTAATTCCTGCTTTTGAACAAAGAAAATGGGCAAAAATAACGTGGAATAGAAAGATGCTTTCAACACTGAAAATAATGTTGTATTCTTAAGCCGATTATTGTCTGATAAGGGAGAAGATATGTCCGGGGACAAATAGATATGTCAACAACAATTTCTCGTAGTTTTTCATCTGAATCATAATAATGTTTTGCAAATCCTTTTTCCTTGAGTTGACTTTATTAATGATAGTCAGCTCTCTAGTGATTGGTTTATGGTATTGCCAGGATGTAAGGCTTTCTGAGAATCCAGTAACAGATACGGGGAGAGGCTGCATCCCAAGATTTGAATTGATTGCTGGCTTAGCAAAAGTTGAAGTTTTGAATGGGAGTGAGGTAATCTCGAGCATAGGTTACCCTTTAAAGTTATCAAAAACCTGACGCAACTCGAACTGCATCATGACAGCCCTATATCACTTCAGGTCTGAACAATTAAGGCATGTGTGCAAGCACTCACAACTATGACATGAGCCCATTTTTAACATGGAATATTTTTTTTTTCTTGAGTCCTCGCAGTTAGTAAATGGCTTTCACACACAGCTCATAGCCCATATTAGTATTTGTACATCTTAATTATCAAGTGCTTTTAGTTCTTAACACTGCCAACATAAATTCTTGAACTTTGAGTTTAATCGTCACGTACTTTCCACCCATTATTATATTCACAAGTGCAAATGATTTGATTCTGCTACTAATTTAGAGCTGCAGCGAAAGGGTCATTAGGTTAGGGGCTGATTGTTTTGGTAATTCGGTGCCGTGGATGGTACCACTAAGCAGTTCCTTTGTCTTTTTGTGGGCTTTTCGGTTGTTGGGTTAGGATTTGTTGAAGATTATTATTGGGATTACAGGTCATAGTTTTTGCGCTGTCAGGCTGGTCTAAAGATCTTAATGCAGGTATGGGATAATATAGGGAAGACAAGAAAGAGAAAAATTTGTCCTGTGTCTCTAGATTCCCATCGCTGTCACACCTGTGGTCATAATTGTTAGCGTGAACTTGCTTAGAAGTTTCGCTATAAGTTATATTCGTAGCTCCATCCATATTGGATCAATATGGGATGGGCTCTGGCCCTATGAGGCTAGCGAAATGTAAATCGATGTACAGAAGATTGATCAATATATATGAAACACAAATTTCTAAATAACCTTTTTTTGTTAAGTGTAAAAAACTTTAATATCGAGAAAACAAAGCTACTGGGAACGAGAACAAAATTTGGTCAGTCTTTTGTATAACTAAACTAGACTAGACTAGATAGCCAGTGCTAGTGGATTTCAAGCAGATTGTAGCATGATGCGATCCAAACAAGTTGTTAGAGGGTGGTTCTACAAGATGCATATTTCCTGTTCATTATGTGATCTCTAAGTGGCGGTGACTCAATATCTTGTCAGATTTCAAGTCGAGGCAACTGCTGTTTTGTGGCCTTCGAGAAGCATAAATCAGTTGTTGTATATATTCTAGCTACTGCAATGGCAACATTCATGTCAATCCCTTAAAAGTTTAACATTTTTGTTTGGGGTATTCCTTTCATCTAGAGAAAGTAAGAAATATAGGCTCCATAAATCCTCTTACTATCCTCAACTTGTTTTCGTCCGTACTTTAATCACTTGTAACCCCTTTTGCTTTTTATAGGCCTAGTAAAAATCGTCTTTTTGACTTTATATTTCCCGTCTTGTTACCTCAAATGTCTTCTCCATCCTTCAGATCCACGTAGCTGTCCACACTGGACCGTTTCCCTCCCGTAAGATTTCACTCGGGCGGGCATCCTGAAAGTCTCGAGATCTACACTTATTTCTTTATTTTGCCGAGGTTGTCGGGGCAGCAAACACCGGTTGTTTCATTGGAGGTCCTACGAGCTTTTGTAGAAGTACCACTAGCTCTTTCTTAAGGTCTTCTCGACCTAATGCAACTCTTATATTATTCCTTCTACTTACGTCCTTGACTTTCATCAAAATCGTTTCTATTGAGGGTCCTTCTCGATTGGAAACCCTATCTCATCCTTCTGAGGTAAGAGTAGCACGATTTTTTTTCTTACTTTTGCACCATAATATCAATTTTCACGCTGAAATAGCTAATGCTTTTCGTCATCAAACGACCTTTTCCTACGATAGTCTTTCAACTATGCTAGTTCTGCATCACCATTCTCCTTCTTGATAACAACTTTAGGTCAGATTATAAAAAGCAGACTCCACTCTTACTTGTACAACTGTCATTCTAGGAGAAGCCATAATGCTCTTTCAATAATTCCAAGCTTTAATGACTCTCACTTAGAATCAATTGTTGCCTATCTTCAGGTATAGCCCTCTCATGAGAGCAATCACGAGTAATTTCAGTATTCTTCGGACGACACGCGCAATGGCGTTAACCGTCTCTATTAATATCTAAATCGATACGTACTTCTCATCCTTACATTCAACTTTCATCCTCTCTACTTGTTTGGTTCATAACACTAGTTAGGGACTTGAACTGACCAATTAATTCATTCCCTTTTCCCTCGTCACTTGGAAGTACTTTCTTTCTTCCAAACATTCATCAAAACTTTACTTATTCTCACCATCGGCTCCTTACTTCTCTGTTACATAATAAAAGTGCAAAACCTCATCCATCTTTTTAACATGACCTCTAATTCATTCTCACCGGACCATCATCTGGTTCTTCAACCCTAATTCCATTTTATCTAGAACATCCTCAGGGTCTTTTTCGACATCACCTCAATCTTATCATCATCAAACCACTCTTCCAAATCTAAGTCAACCAGCTTTTCATCCATTTCCTGCATCAATAGCAGGAATGCTGAGGTCATACTATATATGCCTTACCTAACCCTGGCCCACATATCTCAGGGATCACAATAGTTCATCCTAGTTATTGAAATTCTTGTTCTACTCCTCTCATCGGCAACTTAGGCATCCCACCAGACACTTCAAAAGTCTACAGAATCATATGCTTAAGCTCTGATACCAACTTGTGACACCCTCAACCTAGGTGAGATCGCCGAGCTGAGTTATTGATCATAATCACAATCAACCTTGTGCGGAATATAGAGTAACTACACCTTCATACATCATTAAATGCTCCAAAAGGCGTCCTTACAAAAATTTATTCTTTCAAACATACATCATACTATAGCAGAAGACTTTCAAGTCTTTAAGCAACGTGAACACTACA
Organism: Escallonia herrerae; assembly: GCA_033070095.1. Lineage (NCBI taxonomy): Eukaryota > Viridiplantae > Streptophyta > Magnoliopsida > Escalloniales > Escalloniaceae > Escallonia > Escallonia herrerae. The sequence continues at coordinate 226,967 of JAVXUP010000740.1, forward strand.
TCATAATACACGACTGTAGCCTTGTAGCTCCTCTCTACGTACCCCGTAGGTTAACCTTTACCTTACTTTTTAAACTTGTCTCACCTCGCTCAACTTATCACCTCGCTCAGCTTTTCTAGCTTTTGCTTCCTTTTCCTTCCTAGGGTTCATCTTATAACCTGCACAACGTAACATAAGGAATGAGCACAAATCGCCCAGTAAAGACAACACGAGGAGTATTGTGTACAAGTGATTCAAAGGTTTCAGAAGAATAACAATTATCTTAATGATAACAATGAATCAAGAGTTTGCAATAAATTTCAACATCAACATAAATTGTCAATCAATATCTTTCTTTCGTCAGACTGAGCGGCTTTAAGGCCCAACAGAAAAGTATTATTGCCACCTCCTCATGGACAAGACTGACTATGCAAGTGAGCACTAAACAAGAATCGCGAAAGTAAACATCAAAGAAGTACAAGTTGTTAAAATCATTAACACGACAGACTAGACTCGAGCGCCATACATCCTTTTTGGCCAGTGATCATGTATCACAGGCCTTCTTCATCATTTTGATGTCCCATTATATGGGATGTTCATCTCAGTCTCAACTAATCAAAGCAGGCGTTGTCATCAAGATGGGAACGGGTTACATCTAAAACAACAAGGCTTCATCAACTAGGCGGACTAAGGAAAAATTATTCCACTTTATGTTCTTAAAAGTACAACCCAAACAAGAGATATCGGGTCAAAAGATCAACTGGTGTTTCAAACATAACAACAGGGATTCAACATAAGCATCATCAGCAGGGCGAACTCAAGAGAAATTCAACCACAAGTCCTCAACAACGCTCTTAAATAAGAGAAATATCGATCATCAATAGTTACCGACATCTCATAACCATCACACCACAATCTCTACATAACATCACCAAACAACGACAGGGCAGACTCGAGAAATTTGTCATAAGCCCTCAACAACATTCTCAAATGAGAGAAATGCCGATTACCAGTAAGTGCCGACATTACACCACAACAACGCATCTATCTCTACGTAACATCATTAATCAATGACAGGGTGGACTTGGAAAAAATTTAACCACGAGTCCTCAACAACGTTCTTAACCAAGAGAAATATCGGCTATCAATAATTGTCAAAATCTCACAACAACCATACAACCACCTCTACGCAATATCATCCCCAATGTCAGGTATGCTAACTGAATCAAATCATAGCATACAAGGACACGAATTATTCTTACCAAACCTCATCAAGGGGGGGACTAAGGAAAATTATTCTACCTTAAGTCCTCAACAACATAATTCAAACTAACGAATACCGATCGCAATGACTACCGGTGTCAAATCATAACAACAAGAGTCTAACAAAAACGTCATCAACATGGCATGTTAATCGAAATAATGAATTAGCATATCAAAATCACATTGTCCTTACTTCATTGGCTTATAGCCAAAGTAACTCGCAACCTCTGAACAAGCGGCATTACCTAGTTAAATAATACACTGCTCGTTAGACACCATTCAAATATATACGCACTCTTTATTCTACCCCTATTCATTTAACTGTTTATAGTGTCTTACGACTGCTAGATAATCTGATCTGATAATCATATCCTTAACCCAACCTTATCGACGCATTATTGATAACAAACCCCATCATTTTAGATGTATTAACACCGTTGCTTACTTCCCACCACTCCAAACGCTTAATAACGCATGTTCTAAAAAATTTAGCGCCAGCATGGTAAATTACCAAAATATCGCCCCCCCCCCCCCCCCGACGCCACTACGCCATTAACACCCAGAATGCTTCCAAACCAGTTTTTAGATGTATTAAATCCATTTCTGGATCAAAAAGTCCCTCAAAAAATTTTATAGAAAAAATTAACAAAATACCCCCTTTGGGTGGCAAATTACCAAAATACCCCCTAATGGTCACTACCACCCCAATACCCCAAATCTGCTTCAAAACAACTTTTCTGATGTTCTACACCCCTTCCTAGACCAAAAAATCTTTCAAAAAATTTCATTGAGAAAATTACCAAAATACTGCCTCTGGGCGACAAATTACTAAGACTCCCCCTTGGTATTTCGGGCATCACAAAAATCTCAAAATTACTTTAAAATGCTATTTTAAGCGTCTCGAAGTCATTTATGAGCAAAAAGGTATTTTAGAAAATTTTTGCTTGAAAATTCCAAACTTGTGTTCGGTCGAGCGCTTAAAAGTCGGTTCGGCCAAAAATAGCTATCGACTTCAGAACGATTTTAAGAAATAGAACATCTCAGAATCTTCGGATCCTCTTAAAATTTTCGCTCAAAACCGCATTAGTTTGCTATTTTTTAATTCACCGCGAAGTGTCATGATAACTGTTAGTTAATCCCCCTTCTTGACCTCCGAAAAGTCTGAAAGTTTTCCACATTGTAGATCTCATGAAAATAACTGGGGTCTATTGACCCTATCTATCTTTAAATTCAGATTTAAAACTGCGTAATTGATTTTCTACCTTTAGTGACAAGTACGGTAACTATTCAAATTATAACACACACTGAGTCACCTAAAACACAAACGCTTAGTCTTCCTCACTCCCTCCACGAGTGAACACACACACACACACACACTGATTCACCTAAAACACACACGCTTCGTCTTCCTCACTACATCCACGAGTGAACATACACACACACACACACACACACAAAATTCACCCGCACCCACTCACTGTTACACCCAATTACACCTTCCTACATGTAAAACACACATACTTACACACACACACACACTAACACCTTAATACACACATTATACCACCCGTAATTACACACACCAACTCACCCGTAGCATACACATACACACACAAGAACACATTGTACACACACACAACGAAACACACTTATCTCCCCCCTCCTAAACTCTCCTATGCACATCAATACACAGATCCATATCTCTTCTATCCACAATTACCATAAAATCACACCTAACCTCCCACACCCGAACACAAATATACAAGAACACACCCAATCCACCAAACACTACATACACATTTATAAATACACACTAAAATTTGCTAAGGGGAACAAGTGATTACCCCTAGGGTTTTTCCCAAATCCTTTCCTTCTTCTCTTCCTCTTTTTTCCTTCGTTCCCTTCCCCCAAGCTCCCTTTTTTTCCCTTTCTTTTTGCTATGTTTTTCTCTTGGTTCACTGTTCATGTTCACATTTTTCTTAAATTGTATTTTCCTCCCCAATAATTTATTTTCCTTTCTTTTGTTTCAAACTAATCCAACCTATTAATTTTATTTCTAATTGGATTAGTCAGCATATATCTAGCTGGGAGGTGGCACCTCTTGGAAGAATTTTCTCTAAAAACTTGCCACATAACACACAACTTTCAACAATTATAATTTAGCATCCAAAGTTTCCAAAATTACACTTTGACCCCAACACTTTAGTAAAATTACATTTTAACCCCAAAGCCAAATCAACCCCTCATTTAACTTCCCAATACTTAGTTATCACTAAAATAATGCTACTAAAAAATAACCCCCTTTAATTAATTTAATTCATGGTTAGAGTAATTTTTGATATTTTCGGGGTATCACAAGTTGGTAGATACGTACAAGGCTTTGCCAAATGACTTCATGGAGGGGATGCTTGTTATGCACACAAAGGCTTTCCTGTTGTGGGTGATCGGGGCCATCCTATTCCCAACGAAGAACACAATCCACTACAAGTATTTAACTCTGTTGGGTAACTTGCAAGAGGTTGGCAAGTATGCTTGGGGTGCAGTCACACTTGCATACTTGTATCCCACTCTACACATGGCAACAAGGCCTGACTTGAAGGCTATATGTACATGCCCCTCGTTATTGCAGGTATATCATATAATCACTTTTTATTTTGTCATTGATAATTTTAAATTAGTCACTGCACAATAAATGCTTACCATACTTCACCTATTTAATCACTATAATTCAGTTGTTTGTACCCTAACACAGGGAAGGAACGAAAAAAATGTGGCCTTGGTTGCTCGCTTGGAAATACAATCGGAGGGAGAGCCACTATCCAAGAAGAGATGATTCCCATCACAACATTGTCTTCTATCGGGGGGAGTTCGACTCACTGTCTCTAGGCCAAATGTGTTAGGCGCCGTACAAGTGAAGGCCTGGGACTTTGATTCATTCATCTTTACACTGTCTCTATGCGACATTTTGAATGCCTACAGAGGTTGCAAACGGTTGCACCAGACATGAGACCTAACAGGAACCCTCAGAACGTCCCAATGTTCGGGCAGGTGGATGCCTTCAAGTTATGAGCTGGTGAGATTGAACTGTGGGAATCCTGGCAAGACACATTAGCAGCCATTGTGTCAAAGCCCGATCTGGTGGTCAGCATCGAGCAGTATCTGGAATGGTACCAATGCATCACTCATAACAGAGTAAACTCCGTGCGGTGGGCAAGAGGCAAGAAATACCAGCCAAGGGATGTAATTGATTATCAGAGAGCATTCAAGTTCGTAAGTTTCCTATTTACTTTTGTGTAGCATTCCATCTCGTACAAGTTTCCTATTTTATTTCATGTGGTGTTTAAATTTACTTATAATCTAACACATTGTAGGTTGATGCCTCGCTCAACTTCTTTCGGAAACTGAATGAGTGGATGGATCTTTTAGATGCCATGAGAGTGGATCTTCACTCCTAAACTGAGTACTTGGCGCATAGTTGCGGGAATTTTGTGAGGGACCATAGGGGATAGCCTTCGGGTGAGAAACATAAAATGGCTTATCCCTCGAGGCAACCATTCGGTTTATTTGGCATATCTTTTCTAGTATTTGATTGTTTGATGTGATTTGCATATTGCTTGTGTTTATGGTTTGAGTATTTCTTTTTGGATGTGGGGGTGTGTGGTTGTTTTGAGATTGGTTGAAACAGGTTGATTGTTAGTTAAAAATAAAAGAAAAATAAGTCTTGAAGGCTGCTCTGCCATCCGCTACATAATGTCGCAGATGGTTGGGCAGAGTGCTTTTTTGGGCTCTTTTTTCTCTCCAAGTGTTGAAAAATAGAAGCCTTAAAATTTTCCAAGTGTTGGAGTGCCATGTTTCTGCTCCACCTTCCGCTTCAAAGTGCAACGGATGGTTGGGCAGAGTGCTTTTTTGGGCTTTTTTTTTTCTTTTTCTATAAGTGTCGGAAAATAGAAGCTCAAAATTTTTCTAAGTGTTGGAGTGCCATGTTTCTGCTCTACTGTCCGCTACATAACGCATCGAACGGTTGGGCAACCTCTTTTTTCTCTCCAAGTGTTGGGAAGTAGAAGCCCAAAATTTTTCTAGGTGTTGGAGTGCCATGTTTCTGCTCTACAGTTCGCTACATAATGCAGCAGACGGTTGGGCAATGTATGATAATCTGCTCCACTGTCTGTTACATAATGTAACGGACGGTTGGGCAGAGTGCTTTTTTGGGGCTCTTTTTTCTCTTCAAGTGTTGGTAAATAGAAGCCCAAAATTTTTCTAAGTATTGGAGTACCATGTTTCTGCTCCAACCGTCCGCTACATTAGCGGATTTTTGGGCGGTGTATTATAATCTGCTCGGACGGTTGGGTAGAGTGCTTTTTTGGGGCTTTTTTTTTTCTCTCAAGTTGTAGGGAACTAGAAGCCCGAAATTTCTTTGTGTTGGAGTGCCGTGTTTCTGCTCTAGCATCTGCTACATAATGTAGCAGACGGTTGGGCAGAAACCTTCTTCTTCTTTTTTTTTTTTTTTTTCAGATCTTGGCATTTTGGCATGGTCAACTGCCAGAAATACCACAAATTACCAGAAATACCACAAATTGGTCATTACAAGAGTACATTAAAATTTAGATGGAGAACACAATTCGTGAATAACCCAATGTTACATCTAAATTGATTATTAATAAAACAAAATGTTATCATAAGGTCCATAATTCAAACATAAAGACTATAGACTAAAGATCAACTTTATCTTATTCTGCATCATCTTCTTCCTCGTCTTGCAAACCACCTGGACTTATCCCCATTCTTGTAATGGTTTCGCTTGTCATGGTTGGTCATTTTGTTGGACAATACAGACTTTCCCAGGTTCTTAAGTTGGGTTGCTTGTTCAATAGAGCTCTTCATTCGTGCGGATCTCTTGCGGCCTTTTCATTTGTGACATAATTGGATCCGAAGGCCAGATAACATTGTCTTCTTCCTCAACCGGCTCATCATCTTCTAATCCCTATGTAGGAATGCCTCGTCAGTGTCAACCACATTGCTAGCTGAAGCTACTTCAAACTGGTCGACAATGGGTTGCCCTAGCGCTAGATCTGGAGATATTTATATCCGGCCATTGTAGCAAAACCCTTTACGGACAAACGTGTGAACATTGTCACCAGGTGATTATACTACAATGCTTCCGATTCTTCAAAGTCAATATACAGGTGTCCAAAAAAACAATGTCACCGTGCAACATGTTTGCAACCTAAGTCCACCACGGCAAGACGTATTTATCGGGGATTGCCTTGAATTTATTTTAAGTGAAAACCCACAAAATGTTCGACACAACATGTCATGGAACTCAAAATTTTTGTAAACACATGTCAATGTATCCATCTCTATGCCATGGCTGACCGTATAAAATTTACGCGCTTTCTTAGGGACGAGATCGCTCATCAACGAATAAACCTTGTATACACGTATAGACTTTTGTACCACCTTGTTTATACCATATCATCTCGATTTTTGCAGCTCTACTTGGTATTGCATGAACATATCCTTTGTATAGATTTTTGCACTATTCCCCTCCAGTGGAGTTCATGCAACCTTCTTATTTGTTTGTACGTGCTTGCAAAACCTGTAGCCCTTTCTTTCACGAATATTTGTGCAATCGCTTGTTCGGAATTTATAATGAAACTCTTTAAATTCGTTGTTGTACCTACATAGCTATCGAATATGGCATTCATAGATTTATTCCTGCCCGTCATTTTCATACCTGCAGAAAAATTCCTTCTGGTGTAAATGCCTATCCATTATTCTTTGTGCTCATACAAATGTTGGAACCACTCGTGGTCTTGCAATGAGTAATCCTTAACAAGCTTTTCCCACCTCTCTTCAAATTTCTCAATCGTTAACCACTTGTTAATGCACCTGTCAATTCTTGTTTGAAGTCTAGATACTTTGGATACACGTGATGCTGACGTTCAGAATATTTGTTGCTTATGTGCCAAGTGCACAAGTTGTATCGAGTATCTAGAAAGACAATAGCAATAGCTTTCTTCATTGCCAAATCTTGATCGGTGATGATAACTTTAGCTGCTTTGTTGTTTATGGCTTCCAACCATGTTCTAAACAACCATACAAAAGAATTTTTTGCCCTCATCCCTTGACAATGTGAACCCATACAAGATGGAGTGATAATGATGATCAACGCCTGTGAAAGGAGCGAAAGGTATCGAGTACTTGTTGTTACGGTACGTGGTATTGAAAGTCAAAATATACCCAAAATGTTGATAAGCAAGTCTCGGACGACTACCGACCCAAAAAATTAATGTAACTCGGTGCTCATTGTCAAGATTATACTCGTAATTAAACTACAGATCCTCTATTTGCATTCACTTTAATAGGCTCATTTGTGGATTGAGCATCATTGATGTCAAAAACGGCTCGTCTTTTGGGTTCGGACCATGTTACGAATGTCTGTCATGTCGGTAGTTCTTATCCGCATGTTACTCATTGTATGAATCTGGCTCCTTTTGACATTATTTATCTTCTTGTGTTGATGCATCTCATGGGTGATTGTTTGCCAATTCCAAGCTAAAACTAAGCGAATGATCTTGTTTGGGTTTATGCTTACAAACATCTTGACCTTGCAATCCGTGCACGCAAAGAAGTCCCTTCTTTGGGGCGTATATCTCACTATCATCATTACCTACATGTTTCTCATTTTGCAATTGGTGTCTACTCCTATGACACTCATATAACCATGAGCATATTTGCCTTGTTTGACACTGGTTCTAGTTGTCTTGATTCTAATGCCAAAAAGCAACCCTCAACTAATACACTAAAAAACATTCTTCCGTTTCTTTCAATGTTCGAAACATTCGTCCTAGATAAGTGTCACTAGCATCTACTGGTGTGTTCAAGCTTGACACAAAATTAACATTGTGGCACAAGACCTACGTAAAAATAACTTATGGTTAAGTATCAAATTTTAGGCATGCAAATTGATTACAAAATTATAACTAATTTAAGAATCCAAAAAGTGAAAATTTTAAAATGAGTACAATATTTTAGCATGCCAAACACAACATATATAATCTGGACATAATTTATATTTTCTTCTGACCATGGTACCCATTAAGACATATAAACTTCACCACGGTACCCATAAAAATATAAACATCCAAATAAGCCCCACATACATCAATAAGCATTTGAGATCACAAACTTACCTTCCTTGAGTGGAGCTTGGAGCTTCGTTACTTGAAGGTTGGAACTTAGAGGGCTTGAAAAGAGCGCAACATGGAGGCAAGTGGAGCTCAAGATATTGAAGATTTCGAACAAGGAAAGAAGAGCTGACAATATGGTTATATTTGCCTCACTGTCCAGTAGATAACGTAACAGATGGTAAGGGGATAGAAAAATTCATTCGCTACATTATGTAGCGGCAACTTTTGGCCGACAACAAGTCAAGTCAAAAAGTCATTCGTTACATAATGTAGCGGACGGGCACTGTTCTATAAAAAGGACAGAATCTGGGGGCATTTTGGTCAAAATGACCGTCCTCTACATAATGCAGCTGATGACTTTTTTTTTTTTTTTTAAGAAAAGCTAGATGTGGATCCTCCATATTTTGAGGATGGACGACAAGATCGTGCTGGCAACTTCGCTGAAGTTGCCTGCATGAGCAACAGATCAGTTTGGGGGGCCAATCTACATCTACCAGTGAAGAAATATTTATTTCTCCAATTGTCATCTGGCCATCCACTATTGTGGATGACTCAGATTGGATATTTCTTACACTAACCGCTACTCATAGTTTGGGCCCACGACTGACAGACGGCTCAGAACTGACTGGATTCCTAAGAAAATTGGGTTGGGGGAGGGGGCGCATGCCTAAACGCCACTGAGAGTATCAGTTAGACAGGGAGCACGAGCCACTAAGACAGTGTGTGTGTGTGTGGGAGCTAATCAGTTTAGCGCGCGACCTGCATGATTTTTTTTTTTGAAAAAGAACTAGTCATCCGATATACTGTGTAGTAGACGATAACTTCGTCCAAAATTCCCCCACGCGCCCGTTTGCTACATAGTGTAGCGGACGAATTTTTGACCTTGATAATTGTCGGTCAAAAAGTCGTCTGCTACACAGTGTGGCGGACGAATTTTTGACCTTGATAATTGTCGGTCAAAAAGTCGTCCGCTACACAGTGTGGCGGATGGCTTTTGGCTGACAAGATGTCACATCTTGCCCCCATCTCCATCTGCTACACAGTGTGGCTGATGGAGTGGCACTTTGTCCTTATCCAATATATACACCATCAGCTACATAATACAGCGGACGATGTATATATACACCAAACCCTAATTTCAAAAGTCTTCTCCCTTCTTTGTATTTTCCTATCTTCCCAGTGGCGTTGGCAAGTATATTTGTGCATAATCTTCCCAAGAAGTCCTTAAATAGTCCAATTGATCATGTAAGTTCACAAACCAATGCTTTATTTGTGTATAATCTAGATTTTGTGAGATTGCGCATGATTTTGATTATGTATTATGTATGTGTAGATGTGTATGTATGTATGTATGTACATATGTGTGTACACACACACATAAATGCCAACTTTTGGTAGAAACTTTGAAACTTGATGTTTTTGCGTAATTTCAGTCTCAAAAATGGCCTTTAACCCCGGACAAGAAGATCTTTCTATATTATATGCCAAGGAAACCATATTAGTACATCCATCTGGAATGAACAAGTAAGATACTTTTTTTTCATTTTTTTACTCTCACAAACATTGTATGCCTTTTGTTTTGCTTAAATAGTCTTTATTAATTCGTAGGAAAGAGCAACATTGATCACAGTAGAAGTAACTAAACAATTCAGAGAATGGCGATTGAACAAAACCCAGAAAAAATTACTGCGTGGAATGGGTCTGGGATTCTTACTTATGAGAATATCTTTTAGCAACTTGACCGGAACTTAATAGGTTCCCCTGTTGAACGGTGGTGAAGTGAAACATATATGTTTCACTTCCCTATTGGAGAGATGGCAATAACCTTAGAAGATGTAAGCTACATCTTAGGGTTACCGGTGACGGGTGGGCAGGTTATTTCTGCTAGGGCTTCTGCAACAAATAAGAGAGCTGCTAAGGACTTCTTTGGTTGGATACCCGAGAATGAATTTGGCAGTGGTGGGATAAAGTTAAAGTGGTTGGTAAAAACCTTTAAGGTTTTTTAAAAACTACACGGAGGAGGTACTTGTGCTGCACAAAAAGGCTTTCTTACTGTGGGGGATAGGGGCAGTTCTATTCCAAATGACGACAACAAACACAATTCAATACAAATATTTAACTCTATTGGGTAACCTGCAAGAGGTTGGGGAGTATGCTTGGGGTGCAGCAACAATTGCATACTTGTATCGAGTATTGCACAAGGCAACGAGGCCCGACTGCAAATGTATATGTGCATGTCTCTCATTTAATTACATTTTTTATATTCTTTTATTAGTCAGTGCACAATAAATTTTGACGATACAACCCTAATTTGTCTTTGTTCTCAGGTGTGGTCTTATGAACAGTTTAGTGTCGGTGCACCCAACCGTAGGAAGGTAACCAATAATGTGTCGCCACGACTGTATGCTTGGGAGTATAGTTAGAGGGAGAGCCACTGCCTAATGAGAGATGATCCCCATCACAACATTGTTTCTATCGGGGGGAGTTTGGCTCGCTATCTCGTGGACAAATGTGTTGGAGGCTGTACAAACATTTGGAGGGACGGGTGGCAGAGTCGTTCGTGTTCTCGCTCTCTGGGTTGCAATGGACTCCACTGATCCATTTAAGATTGCCGAGAGGCAGCTACTGGATTGCTCCATGAGCCATTTTGAGTGCCTGTATGGGTTGTCAGCTGATGCCCCAGACATGAGGGTTAATAGGAATCCACCAGGTATCCAACGGTTCAGGCAGGTGAATGCACTCAAATTATCATTGCCGAACTTGAACTATGGGATTCTTGGCAAGACACACTGGCAACCTTTGTGTCGGAGCCCGACCCTCTAGTCAGCATCGAGCAGTTTTTGGGGTGGTACAATCGCATTAGCCGGAGGAGAATAGCCCCAATAAAGTGGACAAGAGTCTAGAAATACAATCCTAAGGGTCAGATTGATAAGAGTAGGGCATTTGAGCTCGTAAGTTTCCTAATGGCTTTCAATTGAATTTGATCTCGTAAGTTTTGCAATCAATCTTGTTCGTGTTTAAAGTTACTTATTATCTTATTGGATGTGGGTTGATGCCTCACTCGCCTTCTTTAAGAAACTGAGTGAGTGGAAGGATATGCTAAATGCCATGGGGCACATGGCTGCAAGGAGTTTGAACCCTGCTATAAGGGACATCCTTCGGGTGTGAGCCTGGGAATGGATTATCCTGGGTGGCAGCCTCCTCATGTGAGCGAGGGATACGGTGATCCCTCGAGGCAGACTTCGGAGGTGAGCAAAGGAGTAGGTGGTCGGTCCGTATCTGGGATGGGTGATGCTTGGGGCTTTCCATCGGGTATGGGAGTGGCTCATTGGGATGAGTGGAGTCAGCCCTCGTTTGCTTTGCTTGGGGACTCGAAAGTTACACCAGTTACTCGGAGTCAAGTCATACTTCAACTTTGTGAACTTCAACCGCTCCAAGTCACTGTTATTCGTCCCGTGGGCGGACATTCCACTTTCTGCCTTAGGATACCTGAAGAGCCTCAAGGAGGATAATATCCCCCGGTTGATCCCTCTGTCATTCCATTTTATCCCAAAAGGCATCCATTAAAGCCTTTGAAGCCGACAAAACTTGTCCTAATCCACCAACGACACTTTAGCTGCCCCCACAGCTATGCTCGGAAAGTGGTGTGTACTGTCATGCTACTGATTACTATGTCTCGTGGGACAGAATGTCCACCCTCAGGTCAGATTGTTGGTTGAAAGATACGGTGAAGCCTGCCTAAACTAAGCTCTGATGTGTCGGGAGAGGGATAGGGCCAATGCGTATCCCCGTGTTTTTATGTTGGATGCGATTTTTCATGGATTGCTCTGCAGAGACTAGCAACGGGGGAAGCTGGTGAGGGGGAATAAAAGCTTGATCCATTGGCGTCAGCCTAGGGAGCTCATTGCATTTTTTTCAAATACTGCGAATTCAGTAAGCTTCCGTGATGCGGATGTCTTCCTAGTACCCTTCTTAGAGAACTCCCACTAGTATTTGGTTTGCTATGAACCACGGGCTATGGTCATATCAATCTTCGACAGTCTCCATAACGATGTCCCCTTAATGCACGTGAAGAATCTTTTCAAAGAACAATTGGAGGCTATGGTAATCTTTTAATTAATGTTAGAGTTTTTCTATTTCTTAATTTGTTTATTATAATTCTTATCTGGTAGCCCACGCCATTTTTATTCCTCCACAGGATATGTTTTATGCCATGATCCACTCTCTTAGTGGACAAAAAGTACTGTCAAGGGCGAATTTTGTAGTTATAGTGAAGAAACGGAAGCTCATGCAAAATAATCAGTCAGACTGTGCGTCTGTCTTGATGTACATGGACTACATTTATTAGTCCAAGAGCCTCAAAAAGGCCGTCTGGAGCCAAACAAACATAGAAAACTTTATATATAGGATAGCTTGGCAAATTCATAGCGGACGACCTCGACTAGTTAGGGATATTATAAATCTGGCTCAAGATGAGGCCGAATGACATTGGAAATTTTATATTCTTATTTAAGAAAACAGCATAATTGTTTGCTTTGCTTTTGCTTATGAAATTTTATGTCGCGTGTTTATGAAATTTTATGTGTTTATGGTTTCATGTTGTGGTTGAGTATTTTTTTTGAGAATTTTGTGTGTTGTGGTTGTTGAGTACTACTTGAGACAGGTTGATGGTGCATAAGAAAATGAAGGAACAAGGAATTAAATTATTTTGCTTAACCGTCTGCCACATAGCTAGACTACGTAGTGCGGACGATCTAAAGGGCCAATTGTTTTTTTTAAGTATTGGAGGCTAAAGCTTCTGCTTGGCCAATGGTACGGTAAGATGTAAAGAAACACAATTCATGAATAACCCAGTGGTATGGTAAAATTTGAGTATGAATAAACATCTAGGATTATTACAGAATTAGTATAAAGTCTATAATTCAAATATAACGTCCACAGATTTGATGGCTCATAAAAGATTATTACAAAGTCTGTAGACCAAAGGTCCACTTCATCTTCTTCGGCATCATCTTCTTCCTCATCTTGCAAACCTCCTGGACTTATTCCCAGTGCCTTGTAATGGTTTCACTTCTCATGGTTGGTCATTTTGTTTCACAATTCACACTTTCTAAGCTATTTAGGTTGGGTTGCTTGTTTAATAGAGCTCTTCATCCGTGTAGATCTCTTGCGGCCTATGTTTGCGATATAATTGGATCCAAAGGCCGAATATCATTATCTTCTTCCTTAACTAGCTCATCAACTTCTGATCCATGCATAGGCTCAGTGTCAACTGCATTGCTGAATGAAGCTACTTTAAACTGGTCGATGATGGGTTCTTGCTGCTCCGTTAGATCGCAGAGATGTTTATATCCAGCCATCATAGCAGCACCCTTTATGGATAAACGTGTGAACGTTATCACCAGATGATTATAGCACAATGTCTCTGATTCTTCAAAATCAGTATACGGATGCTCCGGAAAGGCAATGACACCGTGTAACCTGTTTGCAACCTTAGTCCACCGCGACAAGACGTATTTATTGAGGATTGCCTTGATATTGTTTTGAGTGAAAAACTGCAGAATGTGTCTACACAGCATGCCATGGAACTCAAATTTCTTATAAACACATGTCACCGAATCCATCTCTATGTCATGGCTCACCGTATATATAGTCTACGCACCTTCTCAGGGGCAAGGTCCTTCATCAACTAATAAACCTTATTCATGTGTAGACTCTTCTTCCACCTTGTTTATAATGTATCGTCCCAATTTTTGCAGCTTTGCATGAATATCTCATTCGTATAGACTTTTGCACCATTCACCTCAAGCGGGGTCTCAAGCAACGTTCTTCTTTGTTTGTACGTGCTTGCAAAGTCTGCAGCCCTTTCTTTCACAAAAATCTGTGCAACTGCATTTTGGGCACTTATGACGAAATACTTCAAATTCGTAATTGTACCTACATAGCTATCGAAAGGGTATTTATAGACTCACTTCTACCCGTCATTTTCATGTCCGCAGAAAAATACCTTCTGGTGTAAATGCCATTGCTCTTTGAGCTCATACAAGTGTTGGAGCCACTCGTGATCTTGCAATGAGTAATCCTCAACAAGCTTTTCCCACCTCTCTTCAAATTCCTTAATCGTTAACGACTTGTTAACGCACTTGTCAAAATTTTGTTCAAAGTTTGGATGCTTTGCATACATGTGATGCAGACGTTCAAAATATTTGTTGCTTATGTGCCAAGTACACAAGTTGTGTCGAGTATCTTGGAAGGCGATAACAATCGCCTTCTTCATTGCCTAATCTTGATCGGTGATGACTTTAGGTGCTTTGTTGTTCATGGCTTCCAGCCACGTCTTAAACAACCATACAATAAAACTCTTGCTCTCATCCCTTAACAATGCAAAACCCAAACAGGATAGAGTGACAATGATGTTTAATGCATGTGACAGGAGCAAACGGTAGGTGGTGTCGAAAGTCACAATATCCCAAACATGCTGATAAGCAAGTCTCGAATGACCGTCGACCCAAAAAATTATGGTAACTCGATGCTTGTCATCAAGTTTATACTCATAAGTAAACTGCAGGTTCTTCATCTGCATCTGCTTCAATAGGCTCATTGTGGATTGAGCAACATTGATGTCATACACGGCTCGTCTTTGGGTTCGGACCGTGTTACGAACTTCTATCTTGTTGAAGTTATGATTCTGAATCCCCGTAGCCAGTTCAGCAAGAACATTAACAATGTCTGTAGCCATGCGTTACTCATTGTGTGAATCTGGCTTCTTTCGACATTATTTGTTTTTTTTTTTGTGTTGATGCATCTGACTCACCTTTAAAAGTGTTACCAACGGCTGATTGTTCGCCAATCTCAAGCTAGTAATAAGTCAATGATTTTCTTTGGGTTTATGGCTTACAAACATCTTGACCTTCCAATCCGTGTGCGCAAAGAAGTCCCGTCTTCGGGGCGCATATCCCACTTCATCATCACTATCATCATTACCTACATGTTTCTCAGTTTGCAATGGGTGTCTACTCCTATGACACTCATATAACCATGAGCATATTTGCCTTGTTTTGACACTTGTTCTAGTTGTCTTGATTTTAATGCCAAAACCAACCTTCAACAAATACGCTCGAAAATATTTTTCAGCTTCTTCCAATGTTTGAAATATTCGGCCTAGATACGGGTCGCTAGCATCTACTGGGGTGTCGAGCTTGACATGAAATCAGACATTGTGAAACAAGACTTATGTTATGTAGAAATAAATTACGTTTAAGTATAATATTTGTAACATTTTTTAGGCATGGAAATTAATTAAAGAATAAAAAACATTGAACATAACAAAGTAAAAATTGTTTTGATGAATAGACTAATTTAGCATGTCAAATACAACAAACATAACCTCAAAAAAATTACGTTTAAGTATCAGTCTGTAAAAAAATTTCGGCATGAAAATTAATTACAAAAACAATATTTCTTGAACATAACAAATTAGAATTGCTTTGATGAATAGACTGATTTAGCCTGCCAAATACAATAAACATAATCTCAAAAAAATTTATATAAACATCCCAAAAAAACTTCACCGTTCTACCCATAATCTTTTGAGATCGCCAACTTCCTTGCTTGATTGAAGCTTGAAACTTGGTTACTTGAAGCTTGTAACTTGAAGGGAGCTGAAAATAGAGGCAAGTGGAGCTTTAAAGAACAAAGAAGAGTTGAGAATTAGGGCACTTTTGGGCGTATCTGCCACTCCTTCCGCCATACTGTGTAGCAAACGAAGATGGGGACAAGATGTGACATGTTGTCAACCAAAAGCCGTCCGCTACACAGTGTGGCAGACGGCTTTTTGATTGACAATTGTCAGGGTCAAAAAGTCATCCGCTACACTGTGTAGCGGACAAGCACGAGGTGGCATTTTGGACAAATTTATTGTTCGCTACACAATGTAACGGACGGCTAGTTTTTTTTTTTTGAAGGGCTGACGGCAAGATCGTGAGGGCAGCTTAGTCCAAGCAAGTTATCCGTGCGGTCAACGGATCAGCTCCCCCCCCCCCCAACACACACACACACACACACACACAAAAGAGCTTGGGCACACAAGTTGAAAAAAGAACTTAAATCTAGTATTGTGCATATAAAATTCATTTATATTTGGATTTAATATAGTTGGGTTTTTTAAAAATTATCTAGGTGGATATATATATATTTCATTTTTGAGAAAAATATATTAAAAAGTTGAGAAAAGAAAAGAAAAATATGTTACCTAATCATCTTCAATATCTTTGGCACTCGAATTACTGCTCTGCATACCCTTAATAGCTTTATCTTTCGCTGGGTATACTGCATCACAATAATTCTTCCATTAAATGCATAACTCCAATGACTCAACGTTAACATGACTCTTCTAAACATCCAAGAGAACGTTCTCTGGCTAATAGTCTAAGTCGCTACGACATAATTCTCTGTTATAAGAGTTAAAAAGAAACACGACTTCAAAGCTACCGTGGAGGCTTGTACGGATAACATATCATGTAAAACAAATTTGCATTTTCTTTCACCAAGTTAATAAATCAAGAAATATTTGCTAATGTTTTGACATTGAACCACAATGATCAGTATTTGCAAATAAACCAATTTCAACAAAAGTGAAAGATGAAGATATAATTGGAGATTGATGTGTTCAAGTCTTATTGCTTTTGTCACTATATGCTCTATGCATTTGAAAATATGCGCTACAAAAAGTTATAATGTGAAAGCAGTTAAAAATTTGTTCAAACAGCAGAATTATCTCATCTATGAGGTCGTTTATAGCAATTGACACATACCCCATATGTTGTGAAACTCCTCAAATTAAATTATGTATAGTTGCCAATTTGAACTTAGAATCCAAGGCAATGGCAACAACAATTATATGAGGCATTTCTTCCATGTACTTTGAAACTTTGATGTCCATTTCTTTCATTACATTTCCAAAATTATCCAAATTTCTATATTTATTCAAAATTGCAGCAATTCTAACTATTTCTAGTAAAGCGAATAAGAAGTGGGATAGAAAGTAGCAGAAAATCAAACGGCGATATCGTAAATGACCTACAAGAAATTAGCCATCAACGCAACTACTTCCCATTCTTCGAGATTTGACAGGCCTTCTAAGAATGTAATAAAAAATTATTAATAAAAAATATCCATAACATGTAAAGGCATTAGATATGTAGAGTTCCACCAGGGCTGCACATTTGTAAGGGGTTTCTTTGCAGATAAATTACATTAAAAACCCAAATTGGTTTAAATTCTTGTCATCTTACCCCGAAGAATTAACATACATAACAACGAATAACATCAAATGCATCATGTGAATAAGGAAACATTTCAAAAGCATTGACCCTTTTGTGCATAATTCATTTTGCACCAATCGAATGTGTCGTCGCGCAAAAATAACCAAAAGATTAGGAACTTTGCATACATCAGAAGTAAGGCTAACTTTACGATCAAAGTTTTCATAGTAATTAGTTAACCGTAGTTAACCTTCTATATATTGTTTTAATGCACGTGACCGAGTATTATTTCTATGAACCTTTTTTACAGAGGTTGCATGTTATTTTTCATATGTACAATACACTTTTCATTATCAACAAAGTTGAAAGATTATTCACTATGCACAAGAAATTCAAAAAGATCATCTCTTTGGCTTCGCTGATCATAAATACAACTCTTACTGCCAGTAGATATTTGTGTTTGAGTATTATCAACAAGGCACTTATTTCTTAAGCATGAAAATTAATGCCTATAAGAGATTGAGCAATTGCGGGAGCAAGGAAAAGGGGAAGTAGGTCAGATTTGTTGGTTTCATTTTTTCAGTTCGAGAAAAAAGACAGAGTGGGTGGTGAGCTCTGCTGTTGGTAAAGAAGTCGACAGTGGTGTGACGACGCAAGGTGGTAGGCATGGCAGTTTGGTGCCAATGGGGAGAAAGAATTAGGTGATGCCGCTACCATGGTGGATAGTGGGGAGGAAATTACATTTTTACCCATAGGATACTAGCGCCTTTTAAGAAAATTTTGACTTTGGCTGTAAACAGGTGAATGCTGCACAAAATTAGAAGCCAAAATTGAAACAATAACATGATTTGTGCAAGTAACCTCAAAATTTGATGTTTTATGCTTGAATATGATCCCTGCAACAACCTAATTGGCTGATTGACCCACTAGCTATATGAATTAGAAATATTCCTATCAATGCCCACCTGCCATTGTAATCCTCAAAGGAAAACATCTAAAAAATGATCTTAATCCACATCTAGGCCCGTGAGCAAAGTCTGTGACTAGCCATAGGCCCACTCTGCCAGGCCTTACTTGCTAAAATCAATACGAACTATAGTGTAACTAGAAAAAAAAAACTTCAACATCTCCAAGTGCAAACTTCATTTCTAATTGCAAAACAAACCATCATCGAGTGATAATTACGAAATAACTGTAAAAAATAACAAGTTGTAGTCCTTGAAATCCAATGCCTTTCCCATTTTCATTACCATCCTCCTTAAAAACACACTTAGGATACAACTCAAAATTGTCTAATGCATCCTCTGGAGCTCCAATCTAAATTCAAATCATGTGCTCATCCTCATTACATTACTCTTAAACCTGAAATGATAAGTAAGGAGTGAGCTTACGTTACTCTTAAACCTGAAATGATAAGTAAGGAGTGAGCTTCCAGATGCTCGGTAAGTAACAAATGACCCAACTACGTGGATTGTAGCATGTCAGAAACTAACTTAGCTAACGAAGTAGCAACCTTACCAAGGTTAGTTTGAGCTGACAGAGAGAACTTATTTGATCAAACATAACACAGTACGTAAAACAATTCTGAGGGCAACAAATGATTTGACATGAACACGTTATCACAAGAGAGTTCCAGCCCAACAGCTTATACGGCATGTCGTAGTCAGCATTTGGTACCACTGACTTGAACCTAGAATCCCACCTCGGGATAAACATCACAGTGGCATCAGCGCTACCACTTACAATAGTACTGCGTATACATAGCCTTGTTGACAAGGGGCCAAAATCTAACTTTTGTAGCACCCGAGTAAGCAAAAACGTCCCATTTCATTCTATCGTAAATAATGTCGATGAACCACTAGTGGGCAGACCATTCCCTCATTTCCATAATCAACCAAAAGCTTTCAAATCAAAACTTATCAATTCCGAAAGCCAATAAACTTAGGACTAAACATTTCAAATCTAAATTCCATAAAAACTGTTTACACGCCAGTCTAGTTTTTAACGAGAAATAAATGTCGCTAAAACCAGTTCATATTTGGTAACATTTTTCACTTGCGAAACAGATAAATGTCACTAAAAGCAGTTCATTTCTGGCTAACAGTGATTTCTCAGAAACAGATAACGTGTACTTTTGTAAATAAAAATATTAGATGGATCTGTAGGTCACTTACATGAGGCTATGCATTTCCTCGATCCAAAATCCGGCCCAATGATCACGCTGCTACATCTGGCTTAAAGAACTGTCAAAGTTGTTATGTGCTCCCCTCGAACGAGCTAATTCTGTTTGCACTAATCTCCGCTCCTTTCAAAACCTTTTAAAGAGTCCTATCTTCTTCCCACAAGTTCTTTCATTCTCAGCCTTTAAAACGTACCGCGCATCCACACACCTACACTGGCTGACAAATCGTGATTACAAACTTAATTACTCACTGCATGTACACCCACACAAGTGTACTCACCATAATCACCCTTCGAATATGTGAAATAACCAAACCACCGCTTTTAGATATGTGAAACTACTAAACCACTTCCTTTGGATATTAAATTACCAAAATACCCATAACGGCCAACATGGCTAAAAAAAGTTTCAAAATATTTCAACACAATTCTGTATATGTATTATGCTGATATCAAGCCAAAAAGTCCTCTACAACAATTCTTTTATTCCAAATACTCCCTCTAGTTCTTAACTGCGCACAAGGCGATCCAAGTCATTACACATAACAAATGATGCTGAAAAGCCTTGAAACTACAGACACTGAAACATTCCAGTGGTAACAGATCACTGTAAAATTTCCAGGGAATAATCTAATTTGTTCTCTTAGATATATTGAAAACCCCTATTTGTTTTTTAGAATAATTTAATGCGCTTCGCCAGACGTGAAAAAGTCCCAGAAAGTTCCACAAGATACTGGTTACTCTTTTGCACTTGACCTAATTCAACTTAGAAACAGCTTTAAAAATCAAAATCCGTACTGTCGGAAAAATTACTGATTTTTAACGACATTTTTCCCTCTTCTTCTTCCTCCTCTAAGGCATCTAATTCACCACCCATTGAAACACATTAGTCACACATTGAGACACACAAATACGCACACTCACACGCACCTTCTCTTACTTCTATGCACACACATACCTACACACCCTGTATATACACACAAGCATGCTCACACCCCCCCCGGCACACACATTGATTTACAGATGTAGAAACACGCACTTATACACCCCAATATACACATGTACACACACACATGCAGAGACCAACACACACAGATACAAATTCATACATACACACTCACGCACACATTACTATAAGGCAGTCGATAGCACGCGCACGCGTGCACACATGCACATGGATTCTCACACAAAACACATGCACTCACACTCCCACTCATGCCCAGACACATTTCTCACAGCTTTTCATGCACACACACACACACACACACACACACACACCATAGTGCATGCTTGACACACGCACGCGCGCGCACACACACATAATATAGTACCCTCTCTCTTTCTCTCTCTCTCTCTCACACACACACACTAACCCCACTGTATATCACCCCCCCTTTCCACACACAAACACATGCATACCCCCCACTATAAGCTGCACACATTGTTCAAACTATTAGGACTTTAACCATTTACCATGTAACACGCAGAGGGTTCGAGAACATACCGTACGAAGTGTCCTGAAAATTTTGACGAGGATCTTTGTTGTTACGAGCCTCCAACACACTTGATCTCTTATCTTAAGTACGAAAAATGGCTACCGGAGTCGAGTTCCTCATTCACGAACCAAATCTTAGAGCTTGGTGATGCTTTAGAGAGAGTGCAAGAAGGGGGCAAATTTTTTAATTTGTAGGATAAGACTTCTGATGTCTTAACTTATGACTTCTTAATTTATATTGGGATATCTCTAAACATTATATAGAGAGAGTATTAGAGACTGGCTTATCTCAAACACTTAGAAGATAAAGACTTTATTTATCTCAAACGCTTACGAGATAAATATGATATTATCTAATTAATTATAATTATCTTGACTAACAAACATATTAGTAATGGGTGGATAATAGGTCCACCGACTCAATGTATTAATGGCTCTCACTCACCCATACAGGGTAAATGAATCATGCAGTCCCTGTGTATCTCTAGTTCACTCATCTCCTCATACAGGAAATGGAACGTGCACCTACGAGAAAGATGTCCAATGTTGAGGAGTATTGTATTAAGTTATCATCAAACTAGCACATGCAGTATGATTTGCATGTTATGGCGTAACCCATGAAGGCATGTCATATAAATGTGTAGTAAAAACGTCATACGAATCTGCGTTTAGTCACTGTACGGGAGCCTAACCTAAGTTTTTCAGCCCAGTCACTCTCATAGTGCATGTCTGAAATCTCACAGTTTGTTGTAAACAACGTACATAGAGTTGTGGAGATACTCTATGATCGACATATTTTAGGTCTCATTTTAGCTTTGACTTAGGCGACATATTTGCATTAGTAGTTGTATCATCTTATTCGCCCTTTCGACGCCTATGACAATTATGTCTCATCTTGCTCGCTAACTTAGTGCCAAGGTGAATTACCCGTGTGAGTGAGTCAATTCAAGCTCTCAATAAGGATGTATATGTAATCACAAAGATAATCCATTCATTCCAAAATAATCTCAAATCAAGGAACGAAAAATACAACAAAGAATGTCAAGTACATAAGATGCCATAAACATATCAAACCCTACATAGTCCCAAGCTCCTAATGTGACAAAGAAAAACATCTCTAGCAATAGGCTTGGTCAAAGGATCAGCCAATATCCTGCTGGTACATGTTTCATGGTCATCTCTCCTTGTGCAACTAAAGTTCTAATGAAATGATAACAAAAGCCTATGTGTTTAGCCTTTCCATGATACTTGGGGTCCTTTACAAAATCTAGGGCAGCTATGTTATCACAGTAAATGGTAACAACCTTGTCTGCATGAGTTATAACACCCAACACTTGTAAGAATGACCCGAATCAAACAGCTTCCTTCACTGCTGCATAAGACACTTTGGATATTCGATTATTTTCCTCATTAATCATTGGACATTGTTCTATGCAAAGTACATATCTTGTCGGTTGAAGTGTCTATGCGTTTTGAGTTATGCATATCAGAATGTTCAATGACTTTTTTTTATGTATGTCTCTTAAGATAAACCGAGAAGTCTCTTTTGACAATCACGTATGATTTTAACCCTGAGCACAAAATTAGCTTCTCACATGTCCTTTATCTCAAAAGATTAGGACAACCACTTCTTAGTCACGACAATGGAACTTATGTCATTCCCAACTAAAAGAATGTCATCCACATACAAAGAAAGGCTCAAAAAAATTTCTTAGATCGTTTTACGTAAACGCACTGGTCTCGAATAGAGGTAATGGCATGATGAAATCTAAAATACCACTAGATGATTATTTGAAACCATATATAGAACATTTGAATCGGCAAATTTTGAGCTCATGTCCCTTGACTTGAAAACACTCGGGTTGAGCCATATACATCTCTTTGTTTAGTTCTCTATTGGTAAGCACAATTTTAGCATCCATCTGAAAAGTCCTAAATCCTACTAGGCGACAATAGCTAGGATTAGGCGAATTGAAGCAAATCTTGCCACTGAGGAGAATGCATTTTCATAGTCCAAACCCCACTATTTGGTATAGACTTTTGCCACAAGACGTGCTTTATACTTGTTAATTGACCCCATCTACCTTGCACCTGACCTTTAAAACCTACTTGTTTCTAATAGTCTTGCACCCTGGTGAAAGGTCAACCAACTCCTAAACCTGATTCTTCTCCATTGAGCTCAACTCATCCTTTATTACAGCAATCCACTCATTGCTAGCCTAGCAGATGAAGACAAGGCTTTTTTTTTTTTTTACAGAAGTGAGTTCATCTTTATCAATTGGAGTGCACATAGGAATTTCTCCATGAGTCTCTAAATGACGACGCGGAACTCTTCCCCGTGCACCTCAATACAGTTGAGAATTTCTCTATCAATCTCAAAATGTCAACGTGGTACTCTTCCCCATACACCTCTACGCAGTTAAGAATCTTATTGACCTGATGCTCTTGGTGGTGTGCTCCCATTGTTTGGGATGCTATCACTAGGTTTAGGGCACTTATATTATCTTCAGTGACAACTGGATGAGAAATTAGTTCCCCACCTTCGCATGGAGATGGTAAAGTGGCTTCATCCTCCTCTAACTCATAGAGGTCAAGATTCTTACTAGCATATCATGCTCTATGAATCAACATTATGAGACCCTACTTCAGTCTTTCCACCATTTGGATGTTCATCATACATCATATAGCCTTTAGAGTTTTCAGAATACCTTAAGGAGATATTCTTTTTAGCTCTAGGCCCTAGTTTCCCGTACTTATGAGAAGTATTGTGAACACAACCTATTAAGCCCCAGGAGTGCAAGTTATCCAAACTTGACTTTTGGCCATTCCAAAGCTCATATGGGGTGGATTTGATGGATTGTGAAGGCACACAATTAAATATATAGGCTGTAGTAAAAAAGGCATCCCCAAAAAGATATTGAAAGGTTTGTTTGCGCCATCATAGAACTAACCATATCGACAAATGTTCTATTCCTTCTTTCTGTAACACTATTTTTATGGGTTATTAGGAATAATAACTTGCCTGCGTATCCCTTTTTCCTCGCAAAACTTCTTGAACTGTTGGAGAAATATTCTTGTCCGTGATATTGCGAAAAGTACTTAAACTCTTCTCTATCTGATTCTCAACCTCTACTACAAAAGTGTTTGAAACAATTCAAAACTACATAGCGGTGAGAGATTAGATACACCATATCATCAGTGTAAGGAAATAAGAGGCGCCGTAGCGTTCTTTCACACTCATAGGTCCACATATGTCAAAGTGAACTAGCTCAAGTAGAAGAGTTGCTCTCACAGCCTTTCCAAAAGGATTACTGCGTACTTTACTGGACAAACAAGCCTTATATCTTTGTAAATTGACTTTTCCAAGTAGGCTCAAAAGGTCTTCTCTAGTGAAACGAGTCATTCTATCTTGGCCTATGTGGCCTAGTCTTGCATGCTAGATGGTAGAATCATTCACAATATTATCATTTTATAACATAAGAATAAGAGGAGTCAAAATCAATTAAATCCAATTGAAATGAACTATCCATGCAAAAAGTATGTTAGAACAAAACATCATCCAAAAAAGATCTATTTATTACCCCTAAAGGTAAAGGAAAAACCATTGTTTAATAAACGAGTAACTGAAAGTAGTTTAAACCGAACAGTGGGTGCATATCCCACATCCTCAAGCAACAATGTGTGCCCAATACGCAACTTGAGCTAGTAAGAACCAATCCCTAGACCTTTTCTGAGCTATTGTTTCTCATGAAGATATGATTGCTTCCCACTAGAGTCCAACGACACAGGTAGGTATCCCACTCTATCACATGCTTCATGTTTTTTTGCGCATGTATCCATAAACGACACAGGTAGGGGATCAACAACTATCACATGTAAGGAAACATATAACTGAGAGGAAGATTCAGAAGGTACCCTATCTGGCTCAGCACAATCACAACTGAAGTGTCTTTGCTATTGGCAGTCATAGAATTTGATTTTTAGATAAATCCTTTTTCCCACCACGTTTTCCTTTCTTACGTTTCTTTATTTTCCTTTCCTTTGGCACAGAAGTACTAGCCTCACCTTTCTTGCATTTATTAATTTGTCTTCCGCGCTTGCCATTTGCATTACGTTATCCGCTTAGGTGACATAAGTAACGGTCTCAGTTGTAGAATTTGATTTTAGACAAATCCCTTTTCCCACCCCGTTTTCCTCTCTTACGTTTCTTTATTTTCCTGTCCTTTGGCATAGAAGTGCTAGCCTCACCTTTCTTGCATTTCTTATTTTGTCTCCCGCGCTTGCCATTTGCATTACGCGATCCCTCTTGGGCAACATCAATAACGGTCCTGTCAGTATCTCGAGTCTCAGCCTCAACGATGACATGCCATGAAACATCAGAAAAGTTCTTGATGTTTTCATTATAAGTCAATATCTGTTTCATATTGGCCCATGAGGCAGGAAGGACCTTACGACAGCCCTAACTTACTGCTCACATGTGTGAGCGCATGACCAGCATTCCTTAGCTTACCAATCATGTTGGACATCACCCTTAGATGTTCATTCATGGTATGCTTAGGTTTTTTTTGTGTGTGTATTCCTCAAACTTAATCACAAGGCTACAAAGCAACATGTTCGAAGTTCCACCAAAAGAGAACTTGAGCTAATCCTATAAGGCTTTGGAAGTTGGAAGGTCATCAAACTGAATGATTAGATCATTTTGCAAGCTGCTCAACAAAGTGTAGTGCGCTTCATTATTTTTCTCATGCCATTTTTGGTAGGCAGTGTGGTCTCTTAGAGATTGCCATCAGTGGGCTTGACAATCTTTTTGGTTAAGTGCTCCTCAAGCTTTTGTTTATTTCGCATGAACTTCATTTTTTTTGTGTCAAACGTCATAATTATCTCCATTAATTTTCTCACCCTTAACGAGATCAACTATGACATTCTTGGTGGCATTTGTTCAATACATTAGTTTGCGCAAAGAAAATGACCTTAATTAGACATCCTTTTTTTATTCCAAAAAATTCAAATGAAAAATATTATCCTTTTCCTTGCATCATGAAATCGAAAAATTTGTTAAGCGCGTAATCATCTCCCCCAAGTATGTGAGTTGGGAAAATATCTTTCAAGTAATTTTCGCAATAAGTTTGATATCATATGATCCACAATGTAATAAATCATTCACATGATAATTTAGAACAATATAAAATTGCATCATACAACAAGGAGCTCAAGGACTCCAATGAGTCCTATTGGCATTCTAAAACTTATGCTAAGAAAATTCTAATTTAAATAATGTGCATACGAAATTATATCCCCGTACAAGGGTTTCTAGAAAGATATAGGGGAATAATACAACATCTTTGATTATCCTACTACAAACTAGTCTCATAAAACAAATAGAGATGTCGCATAGCACATTATTGAACTTTTGTAAAACAAAAGTAAACACATAAACTTAAGTTTATTTAGAATGCCAATCTAATATTCATCTATTTATCCCAAACTTAGCATGCTAAAATAACAAATTAAAGGACGATTAACTGGAAGAATATGCCACATTTTCGTCCCAAGGAAGTGGGTGCCAAGGACTTTAAGTAATTGGTGGGAAAGCCCGAACAATTATACCAATAACAAAGGCTAAAACCATAATGCGAATCAAGGCATGCTCATAAAATAGAATTCATCAATGTCATATAGCTCTCCAAAACATATATTTCTGCTCACGAAGTGTAAAAAATAATATTTGTGAATTATTCGAATTTTTAGGATACCAAAAATTTCATAAAAATACTCACAAATAGCAAAACATTTAGAGATAAATTCTTAAAAGATGACAAATAGTAAAATCAACCATAATATACCATTTGGAATTAAAAAGTCTGTGCACATAAAACAAAAATTTTAAAGCAAATTTCTATAGAAAATGTTGTTTAAAAATTAAACAGAATACATAGAGGGTACGAAGGTAATTTTAACTCCATAAAAAAATCAGAAGGCCAAAAAGATGCTTCACTCGCAGGGGCGGATTACATGGTGACAAGGGGGGCTGAAGCACCCCCTGAACTTTTCGTTCTCGAGATCCCGTTCCTCGAGACGTAGTTCCCTGATACCCCGTTCCCCGAAGACCCGCATTCGGCATACACCTCTCTCTCTCTCTCTCTCTTACCATGACCGTGACTCTGTGAGGACCGTGAGTGACCGCCGATGGATTGAGCTCAGGCCATGACGAGGCTACTCCGACCAGATCTGGCCTCTGTCGGCGACCGCAACTGAAGCTGCTCAGGCAACGCGCCGATGCTGCGACGAGGCTCCGCTCTTCGATTGCTACTCGGCTACTCTGAAATCCGACCAGATCTGTCCCCTCAATCCTTCCGGTGACCGCGACTGATGCCACTCAGGCGATGCCGCGACAATGCCGACGAGGCTTCCTACTTCCCTACTGGCTGCATGACCTCCTTCAACCGCTTCTGGTCTGTCTCAGTGTGCCCGTGATGTGTGAATGTGAGTCTACGTCATCACTTCACTTAACCTGAAATATGTCAGCATGTGATATATTGAATTGTTTGACAAAAATATAAATGGATAACTGGATAGGGTCTGCTGCACCAACATACTGACTAAATTTTGAAATAGTATTTTCTTGAATTTTGTTTTAATTAACTTTGAATAATTAAGATTGACTGAAACTTTTGAAAAATTTTGAAAATTTTGTATTTTTCCTTTTTTTTTTGTGTTGTCCTTGTAAAGAGTTTTTAATAGTTCTCATGAAACTTAATAATACTTTTGTATGTTTTTTTAAGTGCACTTTGTTTTTAATATTATTTTAATAAAATTTTTTTGGTGAATTCCATATAATTTTTGCACCCCCTTAAAAAAAATTCCTGGTTCTACCCCTGTTCACTTGTCGGCAGTGAGGAAACACTGCCAAAAGCATCCCTCACACGCTACACGCACCACTGTGCACGTGGGGCAGTGTCTGGACGTGGCGCACGTGTCTGCATGTGCGCGCATACGTGGCTAGGCTTGGCGCGCGTGCATGACTGAGCTTTGGACACGTGTCAGGCGTGCACTCGTGCATGACTTGGCTTTGCTCGTGTTCGGCTCAGCCTTGCCTGGCTCCTGGCGCTCATGGTGGCGTGCGTGCATGGCTTGCTTGGTGCGTGGTGCGCGGCTTACGGCTTGGCTGGCATGTGGCGTCTCAACTTGACCACGTGGCGCGCGTGGCACTATTCACCTTCTTCCTAAAAACCCTATTTTTTTCAGGGGCCGCCATGTCGCGTGGCCAACTTCCGAGGCCATATCTCTCTTATATTTAAGTCAAATAATGTGTGCTATATTATTGGAAAGCTTATGTGACATCGATTAACTCTTATCAACCAATCATTATAAAAAATTAAATACCATGCACCGAATTTGAGCCCCAAAACTCGAAGAAAATGTTATTTTTCAATTTTTTTTGTAATTTCTCACAAATCGCGCGTCCAATGATCACGAAATTTATGGAGTCCATCCTTAAGCATATGGAAACAAAACCATATAATTATTTTTTAGAATAACAAGCTATAAATTTCAAAATTTTCATAATGGGTCTGATTCATGCGAATCGGAAAAAATTGCAGCATGCACATACATTATATTAGCATGTTAGAAGTCGAATCAACAAGTAATCATACTCTGACATGTAACACATAGTGGGTTTAGGAACATACCGTAAAAATTATGTGAAAATTTTGACGAAGGATCTTTGTTGTTACGAGTTTCCAACACGCTTGATCTGTTATCGCAAGTACGGTAAACGGCTACTAGAGTCAAGTTCATTGTTTACGAACTAATTCTTAGAGTTTGGTGATGCTCTAGAAAGAGTGTAACAAAGGGGGAGACTTTTCATTTGCGGGAGAAGACTTCTGACTTCTTAACATGTAACTTCTTAATTTTTTTTTGGATATCTCTAACCATTATATAGAGACAGTATTAGAGACTGACTTTATCTTAAACACTTAGGAGATAATGACTGTATTTATCCGAAACACTTACGAAATAAATATGATATTTTCTAATTAACTGTAGTTTTCCTGACTAACAAACATTATCTATTACTGGGCGGATAATGGGTCCACTGACCCAATTCATAATACACAAACACTATAACACACGCACAGACACCCGCCTTCAAAACACCGTTGTATCGCGCTCAAACAAAAACATACCTCCATAGCCCTTGTCTTGCACACACAACCCATACAATGACACACCCTCATAGCGTTTTCACTCAGCCCACACACCCTCACGCAAACCCACGCACAAACACCTTCAGCCTCCTCTTTCATCTTTTTTCATGAAACCTCCCTTCCCTTTACTTCTTCACTCTTTCTATCTCTCCATCTAATTTTGGGGTGTAACCGAAGTGAGGGAGCCTAAATGCCGCCAATTTCTCCCTTCTCCTCTCTCTCTGTTGACCTTCTATACACACACATGCGTGTGTGTGTATAACCAATTAAGTGGAACAATTATCATAGACAAAATTTATTTTATGTAATGACACATGAACTAGTTATAGTTTCACTAGTCTCCCCCTTCATATCATTAATTATCCATTACACCAATTCCATCATTTACAACTTATGGCCGCTCTATAAAATGTCGTAAAAAAGTTTTCAACGATATTACTTACGCCACACGTCGCTAATGACGCGAAATAACATCAATAAAAATTGTTGCTGAAGAAATACATAAATCTGTTACAATTGCCGTAAAACCAACCCTAGGTGCAGGGTATTACATTATCTTCCGTTATAGAAATTTCGTCACGAATTTTGGTATTTCTTATGTTGCTCTTCTTAATCATGTGTGATCACCGATATCCACTAGCATAATACCTCAGGTGCTTTCGTTTGAGTGGTTAGCAAACAACTTAGCTACAATATCAAGCAATTTTATAAAGTATAAGCACTAAAAGCCTAAAAGCTCAAATGTTGCTAGATATGCATTTGGCACACTTTAAGCCACAGAAAGATATAGCCTCAAATATTAATACTCTTAAATCACAAACTCTGCCACACTGTAAATGCTAACTCTAGAATTTGTCCTTTCTCAATTTATACCATTAAATCGTCGCTGAACAGTGAAGTGTTACCGTGGAATAATGGTTTTTAAGAGTAAAAGTATATTCATCATAATCAATTATAAGCCCAATTTTGAGACCAAGGTATTACCTCTTCTCCCAGTTAAAAGAAATTCAGCCTCAAAGTTCATAATTTTAACAGCGTAAGGCATTACGTTTTCACTGCGTAATTCTGATAACAACAACATAATAGCAGATCATTGCCTAAACTTCGCAGCGAAATTCATGTCCTAAAAATACCCGAATGTAATAATTCACTTGCAAATCATAATGCTAAATTGGTGCCTATCAGATTACCATTTGCGCTCTAAAGGTTGCAGAACCTCATGACCAGATAACCATAGTGTTTGAAATTTAGTTTTCATTCCAATTGTACTTTAAACCTACATTCCCTTAAATTTTAACTCACTAACATTCGGGATTTCACAATCACATATAACCAGCTCAAAAAGAAAAACTTCCCTCAAAATTCTCATACTGTAACCTCAAGAGACAACACCTACCAGAAGGCGCAAAGTTTCTACATTTTGAACCTACAACCATAGCCTTGCATTTTATGTATCTAGTTATTATGCTACATGCATCTTCACAACATTGTTGAGGATTTTGGCAACAAAAACCACATTTCTCCTCACCAGTGTAAGCCAGCTCCATCCAACAAAAAAAAAAAAAAAAGTCAAAAACACCACTCATAATCTTGGTAAGCTTCAAACATTTCACCACACTACTGGATTATAATATAAGATTCTATAACCCAACCAACTAAGTCATTACTTAAGCTCTAACTATGACAGGACCGAAATGCTCTTATACCATTCTGTCAAGATCCGAACCCACAGCTGGGCCGGTGAGCTAGGTCTGTAACCGGCCGCAAGCCTACTTGACTACTATCAAGGGCTCTACTAGGCCAATAAAACTAATAAGAAATACATCATAACTAAAAGAAACTTTTACACCTCCAAGTACAAACTTCATTTCTCATTTCATCACAAACCATCATTTGGCGATAGTTATGAAATAACGGTAAAATTATAATTCACAGTCCTTGGAATCCAATGCCTTCCAATTTCATTACCATCCTCCTTATAAACATATTAAGGGTAGAACTCGAAATTGTTTAATTCAGCCTCTGGAGCTCCCCTCTAAATTCAAATCCCATTCTCTTCATCATAACCTTACTCTTAAACTTGAAATGACAAGTAAGGAGTGAGCTTCCACGTGCGTAATAAGTAACAAATGACCCAACTAGCTGGACTGTAGCATGTCAGAAAATAACTTAACGAACGAAACAACAACTCTGCTGAGAAATTATTTTTTTGAGCAATAAAGAAAAATTAATCTGATCAAGTATAATACAGTATATGTAAAATAGTACTGAGGGTAATAAACGATTTAGCATGAAAACGTCATCACAAGAGAATTCTAGCTCAATACCAACTCAAACAGTATGCTGCAGTCAGCGTTTGGTCCCACTGACTTGGACCTAGAATCCCACATCGGAATAAACATCACTGTGGAAGCAGGGGCGACTACAAACAGATTCAATCAAAAGTAACTTCCTTGCCTTGTCAAGTTAAAGACCTTTTCAATTGACACAACGTTGATGACATGACCTAAACAAACATGGACTCTCAAAACCTAGACGTTAGGGATGACATACTGCCCCTTGAGTCTGTCCTTCGGAGATAAAATGATTTCTTAAAACTCCACATAGGTTGAAGGAGAAATTCTCCCTAACGGAAAGACAAGGACATCTCTGAGAGTAGGATAAGTGCCTTAGGAGGGTACACTCCATAAGCAATGAGACTTGAAGAGAGACCATAACAAGTTCAAAGACTTCCCACAGTCAAGGTAAAGTTAGATAATATTTAACAAAGTGCCACGAGAAAAGTAACACAATAGTCACGAGCAAAGTAACACAATAGAGTATAGACAGACATCCCTTGTGGCTTCTTAGTGAAAATGGAAAGTGTTTGGTATGGTGGCCAGAGAAGAATAATGTTGTGGGGTGAAGGAAAAATAGCTTCAAGGGAATGGTAAACCACCTCGAGCTCGAACCATGAAGGTACAACCTAGAATACTTGAGGTTAGGTGGATAGTCATTGGATCACCCATCATAACTAACATGAATGAGTTGGAAAAACAAAATTAAAAATAGGCACATTCATGTTCTTTGACCACCCGAGGAGCAATGATATTGCTCTTTCATAATCTGAACGACCTCACACAACTTTGGCGCATTATTGCATGGTGAAAGGTTGCCTTAAGCCTTTTTATAAGGGTTGTCTTTCCTCTGTTTCCAAGAATGACATTACTGAGATGCATCTAACTCAATTCTCACCACACAATCATTTTCAGTCATAGCATCTGTCCCCATCGACAAGTCGATCTTGAAAGCAAACAATGCCGCAAGGACAATATGACCAAAATCGAAGGTGTCAGTGACAAATGATGTCCATTTTTGAGATCATGACATTGAGTTCAAACTAATAACATCTTAACTAAGGGGTACACTAAAAACCTCGGCAAGTGTAACTCCGCTCAATTCAGCCTCAAATGTTATGAATTTGGGTTAAAATCTTGGGCAGTGGGCCAGGATGGATTCGAATCCCGGACAATGTGGTTCGTAGCTATATGCTCTAATCCTCTGAGCTACAAGGCCACCCCGTAGCCTATTTTTCACGAAAGCCTGATCCGTGCACTGATCCTGCTATAGTAGTTAGACTAGGTCGCAAGGGGAAACTATTACGCGTCCAAGGTTCAATATTGAAATAATTTCAGAGGTTTTCTCTGACTTTATTCGTGTCAACAAACAATTTGAAATACCTCAACTTTTTTTTGGAACAGGTCCGAGTCAAACAATAACGAATCGAAGCACTTCTGTTTTACACTATTTTGGAAAATCTAAGGACTAAATCGTATGTATATGTAAAATATAGGATTTCCAATCCTAGCAGGAAAATGAGGGAAATGGAGTCGAATAACAATGCATAAAGCCTTATACTTCTCGATATATTTATAGTTAAAAATTGACTTTTATGACTTTTGACTCAATACTCAACAGACTCCTAAAAAGTTTTTTTTTAATATTTTTTAAATGAACAGTAAGAAACAGCCTCATTCAGAAGCTTAGTAACATGAAACTCCTCTCATATGATGACGTTCTATCTCAAAACTCGCTTTTTCAATCCCAAATTATAAGCTTCATGTGATCCCGTCACAAGTAAATATGAGAACTCGATCCCATCAGTTGGACAGAGATGCATGTAATAAGTGAGAGAGTACCTGCAAATCCAGTTCTTTTCGACTCAATTCTTTATTTCTCTTTTTCTTCAAGTCCTTAAAACCTCCTCGTATGTTATTACCGACTACCCTCCTCGAAAGGATAGAGCTTGTCAATCTCTCTCTCTCTCTCGCGGGCGCGCGCGTAAATTATATTAATTAAATGATAATACTCTTTAGGCATTTATTTATTAAATTCTTCCAGGTGCTTACGTTCCCCTCCTCCCGTTCTTTCTCCCGCCCCTGTTTTGTGCAACTACCGTTCCTGCTCCCGCCCCTGTTTTGTGCAACTAAGTTCGAGACGTATATTTTTTCCGGTAATGTGAAGAAGTTTTTTTATTTTTTTGATGTCAAAAAGGCTGGACTTTAAGAATCTAATGCAACCAGCATGGAGTATTGTGACTCGTACATACATCTGAACTCCCGATTTTCTCACCTATATTAGGGTCGAAGCGCTCAAAGTCTTGTATGGAGCACATGCAGGGCGACGATGACGTAAGTTTGTGACCAACCCATACGGCGGATATGATTTGAATTCGGGCAAATCCGGACCGAGATTGTCCGAGGAAAATTTTCGTATAACCAACCTTTAAACCTTTCCGCCGTTTGCAAAAAACAGAAAAAAAGATCGTTAACCATATGCCCCTGTGTTGCATGGTTGTTTTACCGGACGTTCAACTCCAAAGCTGTCTCTGTCTTGAACGTTCGTTGTTCTTTTTCTCTCCCGTTTTTGGTTATGGGATTTGCTTATTCTCTTACCCTTTTTCACCGGACAAGTTTCCCCAATTCAATCCTTTCTCACTTTTCTTTTGATTTTGGTTTTCCAAATTCCGTTCGCCCAAATCCATAGATCCTACTGTTTGGTTTTAAAGTTCTTTGCTCTTTCCGATGTCGCGAAACCGGTGAACACAATTCTTTTGCCAAATTCCTGTTCAAGGTTCCTGAAAAACGTTTGATGGCACTTTCAGTCGATCCAGGGTTATATAAGAGTAATGCCCGAAATCGACACGGGTTCAATACTTGAGTTGCACCAAATCGATCCGTCAACAACGGATTTCTACTCTTTGAAAGTCATTTGATCCGCTATATGATATTTGAGTGGGGATTCAATAACCCACTGAACTAGCTGTCCTTCCTCCTCTTTCAAAGTATGAACTTCTTTTTCCGATTCACATCGAATCGATAGGGGAGTTGTAAGACTATATAAGTGACTCGAACAAAATTTTTCCGTCTTCACCAGACGGTCTTTTCCCGTAGTGCCATCCTCCCCGCTGCGCAAAGCATTAATTCATAAGAGAAGAAAGCTGCTAACAGAGGGTGTAAAAGAGAGACCGGAATCGTCTAGTTTTTATCTGGGTTTTCCTTCGTGACATCGAAGAATACCCTATTGGCAATTAGCCCCCCGATTTACATCAACTTCACGTGATACTCATGTGCACAGTACCTGTTTGATAAGTTGCTCAAACCAACTTCATATATACATTTGGGATGGACGTTGAGGTGGGCAGCAGCGGGAAATGCGAGGGGGAGGCTGGACATACTTCGGCTGATATGTTGAGGAATACACCGTCCAACATAAGAAGGTTGGCTGATGAGATCGGGCAGTGTGAGGGTAGACAGAAGTATCTTGCGCAGACGAGAAGTCCATCAGATGGCGGCGATGTTCGGTGGTACTTCTGCAAGGTCCCTTTGGCTGACAGCGGTCAGTTCTTTAATCCTTTTTATTTGTCAACTGTCTGTTTTGATGGCTTTGGTGATAATAAGCTCAACTTCAATGTTTGAAGACAATAGTGATGGATTTAAGTCTTTTTATAAACATTTTTAGAATGGAATCATTCTTTCTTGCGAAAAGCAACAAATAGCACAATATAAAATACATAATAACACGCTAGAAAATAAGAACGAGCATTCTTACCTAACTAAAGAATTAAGCTGAGGCGTTGTCCTAAAAGGTTGATTCGTGTCTTTCGAAACCGGTGGCTTGATGTGAGGAGCTTGACGGCATGCAACCCCTAGGATTAGTCTATAGTATTGTTGCCAATTGCAAGGTATTTGCAGAGGACACTCATGAACAACCCTCTTGACTTTTCTGTTTCACAAGTCCACAATGTCAAAACATAGTAAGAGTAAGATTCGAATGTGTATAGAGGGACTTGAAGCAAGAGAATGAGGGAGAGGTTCGGTAGTGGAGTGGAGAGTGTTTTGCCGCGGTGTTTGTGTGCTTTATCCAACCATAGAGAAAGGACAGGGGGATTTGCTTGGAGCCAAAGCAAAATTCTTGGAGCCAAAGGAGTTAGCTTTGTGTGAAGTTAAAGCAAATGAAATCGGAGGTAGCCATTGTTGGCTGGCTTTTCCAGGGCTAATGAAAAAAAAAGGGAGGTGGGCCCATATGTTTTGAAATGCATGTAAAAATATAGGGGGGCGTACGTGTACGTTATTCTGTACTCAAATTTTGTAATGATGACAAAAAGATGCTCTTTTCTTTTTTGTACTTTTATCATTTTGGAAATTCGTTTTGGATACAAAATTCAAATAGTAACGAAAAAAGGGAAAACACCTTGGAGTTGTTTTCACCTTTTTCCGGTTTTTTCCGACACAATTGAATTCATTGTCAGAAGCCTGCTGTTCACCCTTTCCCTCATCTGTCCCTCTCTTCACCGTCTCTCTCTCTTATCAATAAGCACTGTGCTTTGTGTAACCCCGCGCCGAACAAGGCTCTTTGAGAAATGGATCAGTGGGTGCTCTTGGTCGACGTCGCCGCTCAGCTCTGGCAAGGCATCGGCTTGCTTCTCTCGAAATGGAGTGCGCTTCAGATGACCGTTGATAACAAGTGGGGCGGCCACGATTCTCGGCCGCTTCGACCCCGCCCTCTCCTTCGAGCACCCCTACCCCCCAACCAAGGCCATCTTCGTCCCCAACAAGGAGTGCCAGAAGCCTGACCTCCTCGCCACCTCCAGCGACTTCCTCCGCATCTGGCGCATCTCCTCCGATGACGACAACCACGACAGCACCGACGGCCTCGCGGGTTCAACTCACTCTCCCTTCCCTCTTTCTCTCTCTAAGTCACACATACAGATACGCGCAGTAATGTTATGTGTGACTGTTTGAGTGCATGATTAGGGTTTTGCCATTGAAAAAATTGGGAGGAGGAGTGCGACAAATGGGAGCCTTCCGAGTTGGTTTGTCAATGGGGAAGAAGAAGAAGCAAGAGGGAGAAGACACACAAATGTGTGATGATCGGAAAGGAAATTGAGAGTGTGAATAGGGAAAAACATCTTCTATGATTTGGGAATCCTTTCTGATTTGGGAATCATCCTCTATGATTTGGGATTCCTGCCAGAAAAAAGAACCCCATTGATTTGGGAATCATCCTCTATGGTTTCGGTTGGCATCCTTGATGTGGGAGGAAAGATCCATTGATCGGAGCAACAAGGGTAATACCTGAAATAATAATGGTAACAGTAATGAAAACAGAAATAAAAACGGTAAACAACTAAAAAATGTAGACACAAAAAAGTGATGAAAATGATAAAAGTACACAACCATAATTTGTGATTGGATACGAAAATATTGAAAACGAAAACACAATACAAATACACAAAACAAAAAGTGTAAGCATACGGGGCCATAACAATCTCCCACATGTTTTGAAACAGAGACTCGAAATAGGACGAGGAACCGACAAAATATGCATTGGCGAGGAGACACATAGATTTAATTTTCCTAAGATAATGAGTAGAAACTCACTGAAGTACGTGGTAGGGCGAGTACGCTATAACCAGATTTTGCAATGTGAATTGCTCATACTCATTACTGACATAGCTTTCTCTAGTAACGGTTGTTCTCGCGGGGTGAAGCTAAATGATAATAAGAATCTTGCTATACATATTGCCCGGAGATGCTTGTGTGCTTTAGCAACTTACCCAGGGCTCATAGCGGATGCTCAACCTCACACACATATAGGTCGTATTCATTAGGGGCTGTGCTGCAGCCGAACACCCCATCCTAATACTTAGGCACCATAGGGAAGAGCTCTTCTCTAAAGGCCTCCAGCCTTAGAGGATACACTTAGCGCCACTGCTTTTCCGACTTCATGACTTTGTTATGACCTATTTAACCTCACTTACAGGATTGCTGATCACAGAATGTTAGGTATCTATCACTTCGTCGCTAAGGTTTAGTCCAATCCCCCTCCATGCTTCCATTACCGAGCTTCTCCCTAGTGGCTTGGTCAGAGGATCGGCCAAATTCCTTTCCAACCTCACAAAGTCCATGGACGCGGTACCATTCTCAATTAGCTGCCTCACATTAGCATGTTGCATCCAGATATGATGACGACTTCCATTATATTTTGCTTTTGGCTCGAGCAATGCCAGCTAAGCAATTGCAATGCATAACCACAGGTGGATTGGGTTTACTCCACAAGGGTGTATCAACAAAAAAAAATAAATTCTGAGCCGCTCTGCTTCAGAACAAGCCTTCTTAAAGGCAATCAACTTTAATTCCATTTGGACGACTTATAAGAGATCGCTCCTCTAGCTAGTAAAAACACATATCCAGCAATAGGCTTTAGCTCATTTGAATATGAAATCCAGTTAGCAATAACCTTCAAGCAGAGAAGGATGACCACAATATGTTAGTACATAAGCAATGGTGCCTCTCAAATATCTTAATAACCTAGATATTATATTCCAATGTTCCTCACTAGGTTTGTGTATATCTACTCAATCCGCCAAACTACATATGCAACATCTAACTGGTATGATTCATCATAAACATTGGGCTACTGACGTTTTGTGTATAGTTACTCTGTGACATCTTATTACCACAATTGATCACAAGTTATATTTTTGCATGATAAGAAGAAGACATAGAGCTGCAGCCATTATGCTCAACAAAGCGTGACTGATGATGTGATGGAGTCATCATGCCTCAAAAATTTTATTCCCAAACTGACATTAGCTTCACCCATATCTTTCATGTGAAATTTAGATGCTAAAATTCTCTAAGTAGCATGCACAATATCATGCTTGTTCGACAATTTTAATATAACTTCTAGGTCAATGTACTGTATCAATGCATCTTGCACTTCTTTGATTGAGAATCTCTGATTAATGGGCAATCTATGTACACTTTTACATCTTGATGGCAACTTGTTGCCTTTGTCTTTTCACAGATTATGCTGCCTCAGTTCCTCGCACTGAAGTAGTGGGGAAGAGTGATTATTTTCGATTTGGTATGAGGGATTCACTTGCAATAGAGGCATCTTTCCTGCAGGTGAGCTTATTTTCGCAATAGTTTTTCAATTTTCTATTTTTGTTTTCTACTTTCTGATAAGTAGTTGGATAACTTATATAGGGTTGAAGACTTCACAATAAAATTTTAATCAGGGGGAGTAGCTCAAAAAACCTTGAACTATAAACCTTAAACTTTTAAGACTTTCTATTTGAACCTTTTTGTTTCCAAATTTTGGCAGTTTTTGGATTTTGTTAAATTTTTAACAACTTTTTGGAAAGTCATCTATACCCTTGACTTCTGGTCCCTTTTTGCCCTTAGTGATGAGTCACGACATGTAATCCACGACTGGAAACCCGCAATGGGTCCTTCTGAGAGCCATCATGGATCACAACGACAAGCTCCGGAGACTACCACTGTTCATGGCTATTACAACGTTCCATATGTGGGGTTTGTGTTGCTTCCAGATCTCCTAGGATTCCAATCCACAAAAAAAGTTCCTAGGAACAAGTCCCTTGAGTTCTATGCGCGATACATATGTGGTGTGTTTGTGCTTTCAATGTAAACTGTAATTCGACGTTCATAAACGAAGTCGTAAATTTTTAACCGTAAATTCTTAAATCATGTTATATGCCATAGTTTTTGGACATCAGGTGGTTCTGAACTAGAGTTCAAAACTTAGAAAGCCCCAAGTTTCCAAACCAATATTCAACAGATTGGAGAGAGAAGATTGATGGTGTTCAGACCCACCTTTGTTATTTGACCTGTAGCTGAGCTGCTAGGAAGCACGGACACCCCTCCTAGGGGGAGGTATGGTGTCCTAAACGGACGGACACCCCGACACCCTCCGGACACCGCTCGACACGTGTCGGACACGGCCAATCGGTGTCTGATTTTTTTTTATTTTAATTTTTCGACACCGTGTCGGACACTTCGTCGAGAAGTGTCGGACACGGCAATGTGCAGTGTTGGACCGTTTGGGGCAACTTTGGAATTTTTGGAACTAAAAAATTTCGGGGGTCAAACAAATTGTGCCCTAAATCCCCAATTTGAAAAATAACACCATCTGCAATACTCACCTTACGGCCGTCAGCTATCTACCACCTCACGGAAGCCATTACCGACTTGTAGCTGTCGCCGGATCTGCTCGCCAACATTCCGAAGCTGACGCCGACAGATCCAGTCGCCGTCGCGAAGACCGAAGCAGCTGGCTTGACATGCCGTCGCCGTCGCCGTCGCCGTCGCCATCGCCGGAGCTCACTGCATCGTTGCCAGAGGTCCTCGCCGCCGTCACTGAAGCACAGGTCCCTTCCCTTCCCTTCCCTCTCTGTTCGAACTTCGAAGTCCTCTGGCTCTCTCTCTTTTTTTATTCCTCCTCTGTCAAGTCTTAAGACTTAAGACTCGAGTCTTTTTTTTTCCTCTTCGTTCGAGTCGTTTCAGGAACCCTCTCTCTCTCTCTCTCTTTTTGACTTAGTTATTTTGTTAACTTAATTTTCAGAACCTTAATTTCAGAATGCAATGCTTTATGTAGATTGAGCACTTAATCGATTGATCACTTATTTCAGTTATTTCCTATTCGTATGACTTTGGTCTTTCTAAGACTTAGGCCACGTTTGACGCAGCTTTTTTTTCCAGTTTTTTTTTTTCAGTTTTAGAAACTGGAAAAAAAAAGTGCGTTTGGTAACCATTTTTTTTTTCCTTCTCCAATTTAAAAAACCAGTTTTTAAACTGCAGAGTAAAAAAAAAAATTCCAGAAACTGGTTTTTTTTTTCACTTTTGGTTTTTTTTTTTGGAGACCACCACCAACACCCTCCCACCGCCGGCAGCCACCTCCGGCCGCCGGCCACCACTGCCGGCAGCCACCTCCGGCCGCCGGCGACCACCGCCGGCTACTGTCGGCAGCCACCTCCGGCTACTGTCGGCAGCCACCTCCGGCCGCCACCGGCGACTGTCGGCGGCACCTCCGGCCGCCGGCGACTACCGCCGGCAGCCACCGGCGACTACCGCCGGCAGCCACCGGCGACTGTCGGCAGCCACCTCCAGCCTCCGGCAGCCACCAGCCACCGCCGGCCACCACCACTGTCGACCACCGCTACGCCCCACCACCACCACCGCCACCGCAAACCACCCAAAAAAAAAGTCAAAATAAAAAGGGTTACCAAACACCAAAAAAAAAAAAGGTTATCAAACACCCACTTGTTTTTGTAAAAAAAATAAAATTAAGCTGCTCTTTAAAAACTGCGCTTTAAAAACTGAAAACCAAATTTTTTTTTTTGTCAAACGAACCCTTAATTTCTTATGTTATGTACCATGTACTACGCTGGATTAACGTTTAAGTATGAGTTGTATTTGAATTTCTTGTTTTGGTAGCTTTTCATTATTATTTATTATTTTAGATTATGGAATGTATTTGATATTTATTTATATATATATATATATATATATATATATAATAATAATAAAAATATTAAAAAAAATAGCGGTGTCCAAAATCCAGTTTTTTGGAAATTGCGGTGTCCGGTGTCCCCGTTGGTGTCGGTGTCCGACACCGTGTCCGTGCTACCTAGCTGAGCTGCAAGGAAGCATGCCAGTTTCCATCAACGAATTTAATAGATTCATACACGGATTCGGATGCATGCCTTCTGTTTGTCTGTCTGTGTCTGTGTCTCTGTTTCTCTCTCTCTCTCTCTCTATATATATATATATATATATATATCTCTTTCTCTCTCATCTTCTTTTTTCCCCACGCACAGCCAAGGGCTATAAGGACCATTTTGCCCATTGCATGATGTTCACATCAGCACTATACATCCATAATCGAATGGAATCTCCCAACTGCAAGATTTGTATATACTGCAACTATAAAATGTTTTGAGGCTTAGTTGCAATAAGGTCCATATTTTCAGGTTTCTTGAATGATTCTTCCTTTCAGATACCTTGGTTTGGTTTTTGAAATCTGTATTTTCATTATCATAGATAGTAGGTTAGTGAATGAAAACTATTTGTCATTCATAGAACATTGCATATATCCATCCTTCTTTATCGACAAATTGGCTCAGTAGGGTATAACTATTTACTCTGAAGAGCATTTGTTCAGAGTTGATACTGTGAACTCTGTACGTGACATCAAGATCTGAGGCATTTATGCATGTGCAGCGAGAGGAAGACTTGCTCTCTAGTTGGTGGAAAGAGTTTGCAGAATGTAGTGAAGGCCCAAAGGGGAAGCCTATATCCAGTGCTGAGTTGGATCAGCAGCTAAAAGCATCTTTTTCAGAGAGTTCTCGACCAGCCCAACTATGCACAATTGAAGAAGAGAGAGTTGGTGTCCCTGTAAAGGGAGGGTTATATGAGGTATCCTTTCTTCCCGCACCCTTTAACTTTTGGTAATGATCTTCTCAATTGTGAAGTAATTGGTGTGAATATTAGCACTAGGGGTTTATTTTCTTCATATGGAGGTATTGCTACCTCTAAATACTCTTAACTGGAGCTGTAATTGCGTGAACTTTTTCTTTTAAGAGAAATGGAAAAAACAACCGATAGTGAAACTTTCTTTTTAGTTGGTCGGTTTTTCAGTTTATTTTCTAGTGTGCTTTCTTTGTTGTAAAGGAGTGCATCTTAACTTCTTTGAAAGTACTACCTTACTATCTTCCTTCTCATGTCTTTACCGCATTTAGAAAAGATGTACAATTAATCTGCTCTGCCTTCTCTGATGGTCGTTGATAGAAGGTGCACGCCTTTTGTTTCTCATCCCTCATGCCAGTTCCCTTTAGACAATCCTGTATGTCGTTTCGGTTTCTTTACCACAAATGTCACTCAATGTTCTTGTTGTTGCTGCTGCTGCTATCACATGCACATAGCAATAATGTGTGTTTGCTCCCTTAGTTTTTTTTTTCCATCCTAGTTGAGCTATATTAACCACTTTTAACACAGCTTACTGAATATCTCACGTTGCTACTCCAGGTGGATTTAGTAAAGAGACATTGTTTTCCTGTTTACTGGAATGGAGATAATCGCCGTGTTTTAAGAGGTCACTGGTTTGCTCGTAAAGGGGGCCTTGATTGGCTTCCACTTCGTGAAGATGTTGCTGAACAATTGGAGTTTGCATATCGCAGCCAGGTGTGACAGTACTAAGATTGACAGTTTTGTCCTGGAGTCTTATGATTTGGTAGATCACAATTATTCTGCAAAAGATGTTTTCAGTTACATACATGACTTAGGGCATTGAGATGCTGAGTAATTACAAATATTCCGCAAAGGCTGTCTAAGCTTTGGACCTCCCTTTCTTTGAGCAATTAACTGACTGTATTAGGCATCGACAAAAACAGAGGTCGTGAAAATTCCAATTTACCTGGCTCAAACTATTATATGCTGGCTAATCTCAAAACTGTGTGTTAAATCATCAAATCCTGCTTGAACACCTCATTTTACTGAATGTTCCAAATTAGTACCTTCAATCATTTTTGCAGCCCGAATTAGTCCAAAGGTACACGTAGAGAAATTTACATTAGTTTTTTTTAAGGGCAATTGTGTCAATAATAGAAAAATACACATAAAAAACGCGTGGTACTTTATGTCATTCGCTTTGTTTATTGCACAAAATTTATGGGTGACTCATTACTATTCCCCAACTCCAATATTCATTTTTTGGCTAAGATTTTAAAAGAGAAAATCCAATTAATGACCCAAAAAAGGAAAGAAGAATCCAATTTTTATCTTCTTCTCCAGTTACTAACAAAAGTACTCGCCTACTACCAAAGCAACTAACCCCACCGCCTCCCACTGCCAAACAACCACATGACAGTCTCCTCCATCACCACGACCACCCACCACCAAGCCCTTTAATCTCACATTCCAATTGATCTCAAACACCATCAAAACTGTGAAGAGAGATACCAATCGCGCGCAGCAACACACACCAATGAAACTACCATCGTGCCGCTACAAACATTTCCAGCCGTCAACATCATACCCACCAATCTCAATATGAAAGCAAACTAAAAACAACACCAAATCCAATTCGACCTAATCACTTACTTTGCTCATAAATCCAACCCAATGAAAATCCAGATCCGAATATTAACGAAGTTAAAATGTATGAAATGCGAAGGTACGGAAACAAAACCGATCATCTTTGGGATCTTTTCCACTTATCAACTCAGATTTTGTCCAAAGCTAGGGTTTAGACAGACACAAAATGTAGTGAATAGTGTTACAAAAATATTTACCAGCGCCGCATGAAAATAGTGGTAATTTTACGGTATTCATTCTTGGAAAACCCTGAATAACAGAAACCAAAATCATATTTTGAAGTTAGGGCTCAGAATTTGACAGGGTAGTAGTGGAGGAGGCATTTGCGTTGGGTGGTAGCCGATTGTGGGGGTAAGGTTGTCATAGTCATGGTGGTGCTGGCGGCGGCATCTGAGGTGACACTGGTGGTGGTTCAACCATGAAGGTGGGTGGTAACTATTGCTGTTTGCTGGGTTTAGAGGGAGAAGAAGAAGGAAAGAGAGTGACTTTATTAAGAACATTGTAATTTTTTTTTCTATTTTTTGGATAATTATTAAGTTTCTCTCTTTCAGTCAAGCTGTGTGATTCCATGTCACTGTATTAAAATGAAGTGGACCAATGAAGTGGACCAATGAAATGGAGGGAAAGTGACACAAAGTGATGGGTGTTTTTGGAAAAGACTCTTTTTAACAAATGCCAGATTTTCACTTGCAATATCTAACACTCGTGAGGCTCTATTCTCTGTCAGAGGTCAGACTAATTTGGATCGAGTAAAATAGTTTGAGGTACTGACTTGGGAAATAATATGTATACGTGATTTTGTGTATCTCTC
The DNA here is from genome assembly GCA_033070095.1 of Escallonia herrerae. Taxonomy (NCBI): domain Eukaryota; kingdom Viridiplantae; phylum Streptophyta; class Magnoliopsida; order Escalloniales; family Escalloniaceae; genus Escallonia; species Escallonia herrerae. The sequence goes on from JAVXUP010000740.1 coordinate 271,797, forward strand.
TCTCTCTTCTCTGCCACCATCACCCAACGCACCATCCTGGTAGACGACTCATCACTCAACGACACAATTGTCACAGCGACTGCATCATCAAAACCTCAATACAGCCAACCAATGGCATCACTTGGATATCACCAAAACCTTTATCGCAATCATCTCTCCTTCTATTTACTTTACGAGTTGGGTCACTAAAGATGTAATTTGAGTTGTTAAGGATATAGGTATTGCTGTCAGTTACAGCAACATCTCTTTTTCTTCTTTACTCGAAAGAAATGTTGCTGTAAGTTGTGATGGGGAATCGCTTGTTCGAAGAGTTCACATCCGACAATCTTGTACTCTTTATTGCCTATGTGAAACATACATGTGTGCGTGTGCGTATGTACATATGTTCAGCTGTTAATATTTATACTTTGCGTTAGTAGAGAGATTGCATGAACTCGTGTCTCTACCTTTTACTCATATCTCTCTTCCTCTTTGTCGCTCAATGGTGGATTTGAATTTATCCTTGACAATTCTGTTGTTGGCAGTTGATGTACTATGAGCTTGACCTCTGAAGGGAATGGACTGTGTGACAATGGTCTTGACTATGGTTGGTTTCAAAGTGGTTTCATGATGATACTTTGTGAGGATGTCGTATTTGGCCATGGTGGCGGCAGTGCCAATTGATGCAAGGATTGATGGTTGAAGGGGCATGTTGATGATGGTGGGGAAGGATTTTTGTATGTTGTGGGTAAAAATGGTGGTCTTGAGGGAGTAGAGATTGACAATGGTTGGATTAGGTGGTTGTATAAAGGACTAGGTTTATAGTGTGTGCTCGTTTCACTAGCACTTCTTTTGTGCTCTATTGTTTTAGATTGGAGGAGTTATTACTTGATCTGGCTTTTGGGTTATTGTGGCCTTAGTTTTCACTTATACGCAAAAGATATTATATATACATATACATGTGTACTTTTTCTGGGGTCTTTTTGGGGGCGTGGGGTGAGCAGGTCGCGGTGTAGGTAGGTGATGGGTTCGGTGGTCGCTTAAGGCTGATGAGGGTCTTAAAGTTACAGGGAATGCTTGGATGGTAGTCGTCGTGGAACTGGGTTGATATCTTGGTATTGTGTGTACTTGTATATAATGGAAATGCATGGATGGTTGTCGCGGTGGCAGTAGGTTGATATCTCGGTAGATGTATATCTACGTGTGTATAATGCATACATAATGTAGCGTATGAGTGTGTGTGTGTGGGTTAGAGAGAGAGAGGGGGAGAGAGAGCATAATTTTGTGTATGAGTGTGTTTTTTTGGAGAGAGAAGGAGGGAGGGAGGGAAGTGACAATTTTGTCAATTTGCAACATTAAGTTTAACAATGGAGCGAGAAAGTGTTAAAATTTTTGTGGCGAAATTGCATTAATGCCATAAAACTATCATAAAATGGGCATCTATGATATTTTGCCTTGGTGTACAATGTTTTTTAGCCCCCGAATCTCCCTGAAATTCTTCAATGTGCGCTCCCAACCTCGGAACTTGTTGGGAGCGCGATCCTAGGTTGGTTGGGATCTCGAATTTAAGTAGCCTTAGATACTTCCCTCTTGCTGGTGCAAATTTCTTATGGGTCATTATTAGTGTGGGTTTCAGGTATTTAGAGAGAGAGGAAATAAAGCTGATTGGGCGTTCAGGTAATAGAAAGACAAGCAGTTCTTGGTTCTGATGTTTGCTAGGGCTGGTCACTTTGCTGAGAGGCAGAGAGCACGTGGGAATGAATCTTTTGTGGTCCTTTGTCAAAGAATTAATGGCTGTTAGGCTCTCATATGACTGGTCATGTAATGACCAGGTCTACGGCCCCACCACAGAGTCTTATAAGGCCAATCGCAAATTATCCCACATCCAATGTGGGATATCACAATCTCCCCTTCTTATGCCTTAGCGTACTCGCTAAGGCTTGATCACACATGGCCCAAAATCTTCCTCTCTAGCCAATGTGGGATATACCTGGCTAATCCTTCGTTGCCCCAAGCATCCTCTTGATGTGGGATATACCCAGGCTTGCTTTCGTCTCCCCAACCATCAGCAACTCGACTGGATAGCCTAGTCCGAGCTTTCGAGAGTCGGCTCTGATACCATCTGCAACGACCCGAAAATCTGGAGTGCTAATCCCCGAACTTCTGGAGCGTTAAAAGACTCACTCACTCGATCAATTGCTTAATGACATAAAAACTGTGATTCAACAAGCAGCTTCGAATATATATCAGAGCTTCTAATCCGTGCAATATCTTAATTCTTTAAAATAAATGGTTACCAATGAAGTCTTAAGCTCACTATAGTATGAGTTAAACCATCCCCAAGCACCCTACCGGTGATCGTTACTGGATAAAAAACGTAGCGATTCAAACGATTTTCCATATCCAGTCAATCGACAATTTTAAAAAGGATTTTAAATAAAGTCAGAGCATCTCAATATAGATATATGGAAGAGTATAATCTCAATCCCTCAAATTAATATGCATTTCAAAACATTTTAGATACAATAAAACTGGATCAAATAAAATTGAACATGAGTAGTACAGATTAGCAAAGCCATCCCATGTCAATATACAGAAGAAATAAACACAATTTAATATATTGTAGAATGATCGAATTAGCAAAATAGATAAGCATCAGTAGGCCTAGACTCAACAAGGGCAGAGGACTAGGACATCCACTAGACTTTTTGCTATGTCTGCTCAGGATGCTGATGTGGTCGGTTAATTTATTTAGATGCTCATATATTGTTTGATTCTAAGGCATCATTTCCTTTGTTATCATCTGAATCTTATACTATGGTGGAATTTTTAAAGATGTGAAATTGCCGAGGCTGGTATTGACGTTCTTAGCTAATATTTTTGAGGTTATATGTAACATTCGATGACACCTTCATTTGGGAATTACGTAGTGAAAGCGTAGTGCCTACATATTGTGAGTATAATGAAATTCGTGGCCGAACTTAACTGAAGGAGAATATAATGTTCCGGTCTCAAATTAAGATTACCGTTAGACTTCATTGTGTAGCAGCCCTATACGTTGAGGTTTTCAACGCATATACTTTATTAGTCGCTCAAATTTGTACTTGGATTGATTGCCTATCGTCTGAATGGATCTAGTTATATACGCACTTAAGGTATATGTCAGTGTATTTTTGAGATGGGACATGATCAAGAGCAACAATCTAAGGATCACCAAATTTCAAGGACTAAATTATTATAAGATTGGGAGAATGTAACAATAGTAACTTAATTTATAATAAATAATTTTTTGGGCTTTTTTGTAATATTAGAAAATTTTGGGTGAGCTTTAAAAAATACCAAGTTTAGGGGTTTTGGGCAATTATCCCCATTTAGGGTAAGTATATATAAAGGTGTTTATGGGATGAGCAGTCCCATATTATTTCACTCCTTCTATTACACGGTAGAGGGAGAGAGGGAGAGAGAAAGAGGAGCGTTTTAGAGAGAGAAAGAAGAAAGATAGTGTAGAGAGAGAGGAAGAAAGGGAGCTTGAACGTGGGATCAAGAATTGGAGTAAAATTTGACTTTTGAAGGAGGGATCACACGCAAGTAATCACCCTAGGAATCGTGCAATTTCTGTGTATATTCATGCTTATGTATACATATACATACATACATATATATATATATATATATATATACACACGATTTTCTTTGCAAAAAACTCATCGAAATTGATCGAGGATCTTATATTTATGTTAAGGGCTAATTACAGCAGTGTTCTTGAGGTTTGAGTATAATTACAGTTAAGGACACTAAGTTTCAAAAGGTATCAGCCGTGTCCTTCTGTCGTTAATCTGTTGAAAATCGTTCATTTTTTCTGAAGTCAGCGATACTTATGTTTAAAATACCGATACTACCCTTATTTGGTATATACATTATATACAGATATGGACCCAATTTTTGTTCAAATTAGGGTTTGAAACCTTAATTCTCCATCTCTTCCACCTCCACATCAATCCTTCTCCCAATCGAGATAAAAGATATGTAGAGTTCATATACATATGCAGATTGTTACACTTTCCAATTAGGGTAGAGTTCTTCCAATTAGGGTTTGAAGACGTTCTTGTGGAGGTTCAGAATCAGACGGAGCAATAGAGGCGATGGAGTCACCACCTCTAACATGGTCATTTTCATCTAAAGGAATCGGCCGGAGATTTCCCTTTGTCGCTAGTGACATGATTTCTCTAGCTTTCTCAGCCGGAAAATCGTCGAACACCAACACTTGCCCCGCACAAACCATGGTCATTTGAGCCGGTTTAGGCTCCACTTTTGCCACGGACAAATCCATCGTACCCACATACTGAGGCAGCAAATCCATGGCTATACGCCTTGTGTTGATTTCTGCACCCCAGTCGCGGCCGTGGTGGGCTAGGCAACCGATCAAATAGCGACGCGGGGACATTCCGGCGGTGGTTTTATTTGAAGATTGCAATTATAAATTTAATTTTTTAAAATATAAAAGATTAAGGATTGATGCATTTTAGTTAGTTTTAGCAATTGATTGTGGTGGTTTTTGGCTTTGGTAGATGGAGGTGTTGGCGGCATTGGCTTTGTTGGTTGTGGTTTGAGTTGCTGGGAAAGAAGATAGAGAGTGGAGTTGCAGGTTGGAAAAAGAGATTAGGGAAGAGAGGAATGAATGGCATTTGTAAATTAGATTCCAAAGTCAGGGCAATTTGGTCTTTTAGTTTGAAACCGTTATGTATAACGGTTTTCCATTGAGTCAACAGACATAAGTGTTATTTGTCCAAACTATTGTCCTTACCTGTAATTATACCCTAACCTCAGGGACATAAGTGTAATTAGTCCTTATGTTAAAGTATGTTTAAGGAATGTTATTGGATGGATTAGAGTAAGAAAAACGAAGCAAAAATGGAGAAAAATAAAAATTAGGGTTGCGTTAGGGTTATTGTTCACGCTGAAGAAGATGATGAACAATAACCCATGCACCGCCCATGGGGGCATGTGGATGGCCTCCGACCACTTTTGTGGCCAAAATGTTTTACAATCGCGATGATGTTTCAATTTTAGAATTTCTCAGAAATTTTTAGAATTTTATAAAATTGTTTCAATTTTATATATTTTGCACAAGTTTAAGATTTCTAAAATCTGTTTGGACTATTTGAAATAATTATTTGATTCTGAAAATTTGTGTACTGTTTATATGATTCTAAGATGTTCTAGTTCAAATTTCAGAATCGTCGAAGGTAATTTGCTATGATATTTGTATCGCATTTGTTTGGTGAATAATTTAAAAATAGTTTTAATGCCTTTTAAATTCTAAGTTTAATTTTTATAATTTAATAGATATATATATATATATATATATTTAAGATGTTAAAAAATTATGGAACTTTATTTTCAGCTAGAAACAATCATGGCTATTTATGAGCTTTTATGACATTTAAAGAAATTAATTAGGATATTTACAACAATGCCCCTGAGGTTAGGTTGAAATTACAGGCGTTTCCATTAGTTTGGAGGAATTACACTTATATTCGTTGACCAAACGGAATTTTAAAATACCTATTGGGTTTTAAAAAATGACTTTATTGCCCTTAAGCTAGAACATTATTTTTTTTCCAAATACCATTAAAATCAGACTTTTTTTTGGGGGGAGGGGGCTCTCTCTAAACTTAAATCATTTTGAGGCCATTAGAGGGGTTGGGTTTCATCAACAATACATGGACAGCGTGGTCAGGTTTCCAGGTGGGAAGGTAGCTATCAATCAGGTCATTGGATTTCCAGTGAGTCCTGGGTTCAAGCTTGGAGATGGTTCCCTCATCAAAGCTAGGGTTTATCTCGTGCCCAACCCTGCCGCAGCGCCGCAGCGCCGCATCCTCTTCCTCGCCCAACCCCCTCCCTCACTTAGCCTGCCGCAGTGCCGCAGCCCCTCCCTCGACTAACCCCATAGCAGCCATTGCCTTGCCAGAGTCCTCCGTCGCCCCCGTGACCCCGACGCCACCGTCCGTTCCGCCGCCGTGTCCTCCATGACCGTGCACATTACACACGCCGTTCTTCTCATCCTTCATGAATGATGTTGCACGAGCAGGACGGTGACTCGCAGCTCGGCTTGATGCTTTGTTTGTCAGCCGCTATAGACGCGGGGGTGTTGGCTGTTATAGGCAGCATTGGGGGCGCTAGTAGCGCTAAGAACGTGTTGAATTTGTTACTGCCATGTTTGGTTAAGTGTTTGGAAATGCTAATTTTCAAATAAGGGTTTCAAAACCCTAATTTTCAAATTTGGGGTTCAAATCCTATATGAAAATTTTAAAAATTATTCAGTATATGCAGTACAAGGGCAATATTGTCATTTTAAAAATACGTAATGATGACATCATTAAAAAAGTACACTTTTTGGACGGAACCTTAACAGATGGACACAAGTATTACCTTTTTTACGTTTTTGGTCACGGTATGTTATATTTTGAAACTTAGGGTCCTTGACTATAATAACACCCTAACATCAGGGACATTGTTGTAATTATCCCTAAATGATTTTTAATTTGAAAAATGCAAAAATTGTGAAAATATATATTTATTCTATATGCTATTTTAAGCCATAAAAATAATTTATGAGACTTAATATCAACTTTGGGTTATTGTTGAGCCTTGAGGAGTGTGTTAGGTTTTCAGGCTAGCTAGGTTGGCCGTGTTTGGAACCCGCTTTGGGTTGCGTCATTTCGGGATTAGATGTTAGTACTGTATAGGTTGTTCATATTGGGATTATAGTATAGGAGCGTAGATCGTGTTCTGATAAATAATTTGCCCTATTAGGTTAGTTCAAAAGATTGTTGACATAGGTTGTTTAGCTTCGAATAGCTTGGATCGAGGTTAGAGATTTTATCGGAAACTCCAATTCGTCAGATTGACTTTATATGTTTTATTATGATTTGTTATTAAATTTCATTGAACTCCAATATTTTTTTATTGTCATAAAAATGTTTTGGATTATCCAAGAAACTCTATCTTGAACCTTAAAGCGATTGTTTGAAACTGTCATTAATGCTCATATGTTTTGTTGATTCCAGCATTATACATGTTGAATTATGCGTATTTCTTCTGAATATTTACATGCGATAGAATTTCTGAGGTGTTATAAGGATGGTTTGTTCTGTGGGTGTTGTGAGGTTGTTCTAATCTATTTGGGTTACAACTAGTACCTAAGTGAACTAGTTTTATACATATGCGTATATACTCTGTATCTGTATTTGTATCTTAACACTGCCGGGATGGCTTTGCTAATTTGTAGAACTCATGTTCTTATCTGAATTTGTTTTATCGTATCCGAAATGTTTTGAAATGCCTATTAATTTGAGGGATTGAGTTGATACTCTTCCCTATATCTAGATCGAGATGCTTTGATTTTATTTAAAATCCTTTTTAAAATTGTCGTTTGACTGTATATGAAAAATAGTTTGAATCGCACTGTTTTAAACTCTTGATTGACCTTACGGGGCTCTTAAAACTCTAGAGCCTGAGTGAGGAGCCTGGTCTCTATATGATTATTTTACTTAGTAGACCCTGCGTGTGTGAATATTGTTTCGCTTGTACTATTGTGAGCTTAGGACTTTTCGTTGGTGACCATTAATTTTAAAGAATTGAGATATTACACGGATTAGAAGGTCTGATATATATATTCGAAGTTGCTTGCTGAATCGTGGTTTTTATGTCATTAAGCGATTGATCGAGTGAGTAAGTGTTATAACGCTCCGGAAGTTCGGGGTATTAGTGCTTCGGATTTTCGGGCCATTACACAGAAATTACATGGTTTCTAGGGTGATTACCTGAGCGTGATCCCTTTTTCAAAAGTCAGATTCTACTCAAATTCTTGATCCCACATTCAAGCTCTCTTGCTTCATTTCTTTATACTTTCTTTCTTCTTTCTCTCTCTAAAACTCTCCTCTTTCCCTCTCCCTCCCTATCTCTCTACTGTGTAACATGAGTGAAAAATAATATGGGACGGCTGATCCCATAAACACCTTTATATATATATATATATATATTTCTTAGTTGCAAGAAAGTCCTAATATGGCGACGTTTCTCTCTCGGAAACTCGCTTTTGCGATCCCAAGTTAGGAGCTTCATGGGATCTCGTCCCAAGCTAAGATGGGAACTCGATCCCACTAGCTGGATAGAGATGCATGGAACAAGTGAGAGAATACATGAAAATCAAGCTCTTTTCAACTAAATTCTTTGTTTCTCTCTTCTTTCAAGTCCTTAAAGCCTCCTTGTCTGTTGTTGCTGTCTATGTAAACTATACTAAACAAATGATAATACTCTTTACGCATTTATTATTCAAGCCGCTCCCAACCTCAGATTCTTCTTAGTGCTTACGCTTCCCCGCCCCCGTTCCCTCCCCCGCCCCCGCCCCCGCCTCCACTTTGTGCAACTAAGATATATATACCTTAGAGGGAAAAATTACGTCAACCCACCCAAACTTCAGGTATTTTTCAAAGTTCACTCAAAATTTTTCTAATATTACGAAAAAGCCCAAAAAACTATTTCTTATTAATTAAGTTACTAGAAAAATTTTAACGGGGTGTTACAGGTCTATAAGTCAAAACTTTGTGCAAGTACTTCATGTGTAATCGTAGATTTTATGCTGAATGAAAACATAGAGCAGCTGGGTACCACAATACTAAAAAAACGACAATTTATTCGTGCTTCTGTGTATAATATATCTGTACACAGCATGGATTGTCAATTGCATGAAAATAATGAATAACCTAGCAAATCCGATCCCAGCTTGGACTCTTCTAGGTGCTTACACTCCCCTGGCCCCGGCCACGGCCCCGGGCTCCACCCCCCTTCCCACTTTGTACAACTATTATGTATATGTCGGGTGTGTTTCGTTAGTGTAGGCTCAGATAAGTATGAGCTGATTAAATTCAGCTCGGCTAAGCTATTATCATTAGATGTTTCACCACTTAAGGACCATTTTTTTAGGGGTGAATATTGTTTCTAAAAGGCAGCTCTGCAAAATGAAGACAATATTGTTTATATTACATTGCAAAGGGACCTAGTTCTTGGGGATATTGTAGTGCAGTTTTTGTCTACTTCCATATTCTAGAAGTGCAAACTGCTCTCTCTGTTGGGTAATAAGCAATATTTTTGTTTGGAAAAAAGAGAATCATTTGCTGGTGCTTATGGTTGATAGGTGTTTTTGGTTTATGTTTCCAGTTTTTGAAATCCATAGATTATGTTCCATTTCCTTCTAAAGCCTTGCTTTTTCCTTGGTCCTTGGTTTCCAAGTAAAACTTCAGGAGTTTCATTCTTTGCTAGAAGAGGGTAATGGAAAAAAGTTTTGCTGGCTGCTTTCAGGTTTGGCATCGAAGAACCTTTCAGCCATCAGGACTTTTTGCAGCTCGAGTTGATTTGCAAGGCTCTACGCCGGTAGGGTATAGTTTTAGTTGTGGGGGAAGTTACATTCACCTTGATTATGTCTTTATGCGTTTGTGTAAATTGGTTTGCTGTATGTAGGGACTCTATGCCCTATTTACTGGGGAAGATGATACATGGGAGGCTTTAATGGATGTTGACACCTCTGGGTTTTCTAGCGTTATTAGTTTCGGAGGGAATGGCATCAAGTTAAGGCGCGGATATGCTCCTTCTCAGTCACCAAAACCAACTCAGGTGCCTTATTATATCTGGTTTCTTATCTATATAAATTATTGTTTGAAGGACAGAATACCCTAACCCTGGTCTTTCTCCCCTGCATATCTCATTTTATGATACCAAACGGAGGACACAAATACGGAATGTTGTATAAAGTACTTATGTGACAACCTGCATGTGAGGGTTAACCCGTAACTTCTACTGTTAAAAGAGTCACCAACTAATTTTCTTTAAATAGGGGAAAACTAGAAAATTCCTAAGTTTGACTTTGTAAACACAATTCGCTAATCTGGCATGTGAAAACCTTAGATTTGGAAGAGGGGATTAGGTTATACTACTATTTGCAGACGCATTGCCTGTGCAACTGAAAACACCAAAACCTTGCAATTTTTTTGGAGAAATAAAAAATAAGAAGGTTGAATTAAGGAATTAGTAAGGATTGTGAGTGGGGGAGTTAAGAGAGGTGTCTTTATGGGGATTGTGGGTTAGAAACATGTCAGTTGTTGGTTGTATGGGCTGTTTCACAGGTTTATTGTATTTGCTATTTTTTGACTTTAATACCCTTTAAGGTTAAAGGAATAAACCATTGGTAAAATAGCAAACCCACAAAAGGCTTTACCCTAAGGGTGCTCTCCCTTCATTATTATATAGACGACGAGAAGGCATTAGGCAGTCCATCACGCCCTAGTTTATTATTATGCATTTTTAAAGGAAAAAAAACTAATAACATATGACAATTTAATACAATTTGACGAATAAAAGAAAAAGCATAATAATACATAATACAGGATTTGAGTCCGAGGACATGGCTTGGATTGCCTACGTATTCTACGAAAGATTTACCACAGCACCAGAGGAGTGGTGATTCAAGGTTTGTACTCGGATTTGATATCAACGAATTCTTAGTATTTTAGTAAATGATTTAATTTTTTTAATCAAAAGAGACTTTATTTGATAAAAAGAGAGATAATAAAATAGTCATTTGAGAAACAACTTTTGGAGAACAATAATTTTGTAATTTTAAGTCACAAGAACAATACTAAAAATCACAAGGAAGGGGGTTTGAACAAGTATAATCAAGTCATCATTGTGGCAAAATTATCTTATCATTGTATAACATGTTTGATATCAATCGCAAAGTTAAGACCCTAGATCATGCAATTCTAATCAACAAATATGCTTGTGAACGACATAGAAATTTTAATGGCTAAATACACGTTAGTACCCTGAAACTATCCCGAACTCTCACTTGAGAACCTATCTTCTCAATTTTTACACGCCAGGGTCTGGGGTTCTAATTTTGCCATTAGTAAGTACCTAACTGTCTTTTCCGTTTAAATTCATAACTTTTAAACAGTTAGGGGCAAAAGAGTCCAATCAGGTTTTTTTTTTCACTCTCCTTTTTCTCTTCTCTAGCACCTACCTCCAAGCTCCCCTTGTCATGCCCCGAATTTAGAATATCCAGAGCGTTGACGCCGAATAAGCGGAATTAGAAAACCTTTATATATATATATATATATATATATATATATATATATTTCCCAAACGGTCAATCAGAGCATGCACTGATAAATTTCAAAATACATAAATATCTGACATAGTGGCCCAAAGCTTTTATACGATCCAAAAATTTCGCGAATACGGAGTTTCAAAACAAAACCTAAGTAATACCAACTTGTCTTAGTTGTTACACTTAAATGTCAATACTAACTCTGAAATAAGGCAGTTGGCTCTTGGTTACACAACTAGCCCTTTAAATCCGAAATTTCACCTACTAAGCACCTGAAAGGAAAAACAATAAGGGAATGAGCCAAATGCCCAGTAAGATCGCTCAAAGGACCAATCAAACAAAAGCAAAAATATATGAGAAGCGAAATTTCAGAAGCGAAAAAGTTTTAACGGAACAGACGTTAAACCAAATTTTGAATGTCAAAATATATCTGAAAGACAAGATTTTAAAGGCACACCAAATATCAAATGCCAAAATATATCTGAGTACGGAGACAGACACTAGAGAGCCATTCAGAAAGTGGTCACATACATCAATACTGACACGTGAGGCCGGTTCAGAAAGTAAGATCGCGATCTCTAGCTCAATTCCCGCTGAGCTAGCTTACATTCCAATCCACGTGGATAAGTCGGAAATAAGTCACATACACTGTGACATGGCTCATAGAGTTACCAAAACAAAAATTTCGAGATAAACATTACCAAATAACGGACTTGTCAAACAATAAGCGGAGTTTATGAAACAATGACACTCATTAATCACGGAACGAACGATATCAATATGGCAAATTTTGAGGTCAGACAAATTCCAACGAAAATTGAATTCCACAAGTCATAGTATTAAGAAACGTATTACCCATAATAAAGCTCAACACAAAAGGGGAAGAAGAATAACTTAATCAGTTCGAAGGGATTCAAATTTCAAAAAGAATTAAAAACTTACATGAACGATCGGTCTATCGCTGATTCGAATTTCAAAAGTAAACCCTTACCTTAATCAAGCCTTTAAGAATACAAATCCTTAAGTACCACCTTAGAACTCAAGAGTTTCCCAAGCCTTCTCTTCTCTCTCTCTCCACCGCAAAGGAAAAGAAACAGAGAACCCAAAAGTCTAGAAAGGAAATAAGAAAACTACTTATACGGAACACAATTTAAGTTTTCATTCGAATGAAAACTTTTCATTCGACCGAAAAATGTTCCTTTAACTGAATCCAACAGTTGTGAAATGGTTTCTTCAAAACTTGTTTTCCATTCGACCGAAAACTATTTTCATTCGAATGAAAACTCTTTTATCTGAATGAAAACTTCAATCCTTGCTCTTCTCATTTAAAAATATTTTTCATTCGAAACAAAATACTTTTCATTCGACTCAATTCTTCAGAAATGATTTTATCGTTTCCTTCTACTGGTGAAAACTTAATATCACAAATAAATATGACAATCGACCATAGGTTCAAAGACGAACATATCTTTGAAAATCAAAAGATAGCAAATAAATTCTCGTATATAAAAGGAAAGATGGCATAAGAACCCTTACTTCAAGGTACCGAATATATATAAAGCTAGAAATTCGTCGCTACAAAGAGTCCAAGAAAGTTCTTTAAGGTCTAATATTTAATCCAAAAATTGGTATAATCTTTAAATTATTACTTACGCAAGTGGCCAAAAATTCGGGGCGTTACACCCCTCCCCTCCCCGCACCCCCTCCCCATACCCACATAACCCACCACCACAGTCACACACGTGTTCACCTCATTCACTATCACGCCCCTTAACACACCTAGCAGTGACTGGAAGTGAAGAAAGAAGTTGGACTGTGACGGGTCTAAGCTGGTGGAGATCTGGCTGATTGCGATGGTGATGATGTCAGATGGTAGTGGTGCTAGCTGCACCGGCGATAGCTGGTTCTTGTTTCGAGAGAGATCGTCACTGACGATGTTGGTAATCGATGGTTCGGCAGGTGATGTGACCGGTGGTGGACGTCTGGTGATGATGGTGTTAGTGATCGATCGGGCCGTCGATGATACTGATCTAGGTGCCGGTCGCTCTGCTATGATGGCGGCGGGTTGTGGTGGTGCGGTGGTGAGGCCGATCTGGTGGTGGTTTTAGGTGGACGATCTGGCTAGCGGTGATACTGCGATGAGGCCGGCGGTGCTGGGGTGATTTGGTGGTTTGCCGGTGTTACGGTGACTATGTAGCGCCTGTGAGTGTAGAGATAGTGGAACTGGTGATGGTTTGTGAGCAACGATGGTTGTGCGCAGCAGTGGTTGTAGTCTGCGCACTAGTGGGCGGCGTTTGCTTCAGCGGTGCTGTGATGAGACGGCACTGCCAGTGATTGTCAGTTGACGGAAGTGGGGTAGTTGAAAGGTTTGGGGATGATTTTAAACTAGGGTTTTAAGAAAACAAAGTTGACTTGACGAAATTGCCCCTGACGGTTTGCCTAGATAGCTAGGAATTTGGACGGATGTCCTTATTTATTGCAAAATTAAAACTACAGACCCTTTTGTGTAAAATTTGAACATTTGGACCCTCAAGTGAGATTTCGAGATACTTTCAGGTACTAACGTATATTTAACTCAAATTTTAATCAGCGAAATTGAGTAATTCAACCCCATTCATGCGATCTACATAGTTAGATATTACCTTAAGCGATGACTTTTATGTTACGCCCTGTAGAGGTTATTATCTATTGGCTTTGAATGAATCCTCCACAAGATTGATCTTAAACTGGTTAGCAAAAATTGATTGTTTCGTACCTTGATTGCAATCTATGGATGTGGAATTGATTCGAGGTGGGTTGGGTGGCTAGGGTTTATGACAAAGGAATAGAGTTCATGGATGAGGGGCAATTTTGACAGAATCGAGGTGGTGTATCATGAATTCTCCTCTATAAGGCCTATGGCCTTTTTATGTAGTCTTGAAGTGCTTGGAGGCTGTGAAAACCGACTTTGGTTGCAAAAGGACCTAATACCCTTTAAACCGTCAAGCTTCAAGGTTCGGGACCTTTCGGCGGTGCAGACTGGTTGACTTTAGAGGCTTGGTTCTCTCTCATCTGAAGTCCGATCCAACGCTACTTTATATCAATGGAAAGCTCTGGCAGTCTAGTTTTGTATGAGTTTGAAGTCACTGATTGGTAATAGGTATAACTTGAGATATCCACGAAACACTAACAATGTGTCAGATTCAGAACAAGTTCGGTACTCCCTAATTAACTCAACCAACAATTGACAAAAAAATTAGGCTCATAATATGTCGTTAGAACGCTAAATTATAGACCTTAAATGATGTAAAACACTTATATCAATTATTTCAAGTGACCACATACTTATTCACCTAAGTCGACTGTCATGCGCGCATAAAAGTCGACTCCTACCTAGCATAGATCTCCAAGACAAGCATAAATCATGATTTAATATCCATGGAAATATACTAGAACATGCTATAAACATACCAACATTTAAGACTGATGCTGAAGTGATTATACATGGAAATGAGCCAAAAATGGATGCGACACTGCTAAAATGGGGTATCTACAGCTTACAGAACAACCATAAAGAATAGGCATTATTTCGATTAACTTCAAAGGAAAGGCAATATAAAAATGCCACACTTGTATAGTTTCGTTTTTGAGCTTTCCACTGCTCCCGATAATGTAATCTCAAGTCTGTTATAGTCAAAATGTACTGCTCTGCTATCTACTGGCAATTTTTTCTTAAAAAGGTGGCGCTTTGTAACTCAAGAAATCCCAAATTCTCTTTTGAAGTTAGTATATTTAAGTTCATGGAATCGCAAATATATGGCTTCACAGAGCACCAGTTAGTCACTCCAACAACTACTGCTCAAAACATTCAACCCTTTGTCTCAGAGCAGTCAACCCTATTTCCTAGAGCAGCTTCGGCTGCGTCTCAGCACCTTTTATTTTTTTTTCGCTCTCTAAATCTTTTTTTGTTTTGGGAAAATAGGATTCAGTTACCATTTCTTACAATTAAATGATGGCTTTGTTGGAACTTAATTTGAAAAACTACTTGGGGCCAACTTACCTTAAGCAATTGTCCTCATACCTCACACCTTCTCTCAACATTCTCTTATCTTGAAGTATTTTTCCTTGTTTGGTCGTTCATCTACCTTAGGAGTCGAGTTAAGTTATGCATTGTGTGACTGGCCTAACATGAACATTTGTCATAGCTGGCGTTACAACTGTCCTGGAAATCTCCCGTTCCTCTTGATAGAAATACACCACCGGCGTTTTCCGGAAGGTATTATAGTACATACTTTTAAAGCTTCTGATTGCAAATTACAATCAACACACGATCTTAAAGTTTCTAATTGCAAAATTAATAAAGGCACAGTGGAGTCATGTCAAACCAAACCCTATTTGCTTCAACATTACAGTACTACCTTATTGCTTTCAGAAAGTAATTTGACCTCCATTTTGATTTCATAAATTTAGGGCCTAAAGATGTAAAATCTCTTGACATAGAAGTACACAGTGTTGTCAACAGACTACACTTCCATGGGAATAATCTTTTAATGCGTGCAAAACATGTCTTCACGTTGTGTCCAGAACAAAGTAACTAAGCAACATGATTACTGTTTTATATTGCAGAAATTTGGTTGGTGTCGGTTGCCAGGCTATTCTTCTGGGTTGTTCATATTATCTAGTTAAAATTTTTTTTTGGTAGAAAGTCACTAATTAATTACGTGAACTGTATAGTACAGGGTAATGTCGTAATTCTAATGTACCTGGTTTTGTTCTGTATATTTCCTGCTGAAAGGCGATAGCCACTGCTCAATAACTGATTTTATTGCTTTAGGATGAGTTGCGTCAGCAGAAGGAAGAAGAAATGGATGATTACTGCTCACAGGTATTCCCAATGGCATTCTGTTCTAAGCTGGATATACTAAATCTGCTGTATTCTGTATAGTTTCATGAAAAAGTAATCACACAGAATCTCTTTTATGCAAGTATTTATGCAGTTTCATGCTCATATGTCAGTGAGAGTACATTAGTATTTGGGAGATTGGTGGAAGATCGCAGAGGGTTAGTTGTAAGATCTTTCAATACCGTGCAACAAAGATTGTTTTGTGGTGGGGTTGTGAGGATACCTGAAGGGTGTGAAGGAGGCTTCTGATACATGATATCTTTAAGATTTTTCATACTATTGGAACTTCCTCTTTCTTACTACTGGAACTTCCTCTTAGCAAGAGGAAAGAGCTGGGGACCATTTTTCCGTGACTGTTCCGAGAACTATAGATTATGATCATGACTAGAAATCATGCCTGCATCTGGTTCTAGATGAGTGCAGCACAGACTTGCTTTTGCTTGAGCTTGGCTCATTTGGCATTGACCTTGGTATGATCGAGGAGTTCAGTTCGCTTCTAGCAAAAAAAAAAGTCATGGATGAACCAAGCCTGGATTACTATGGACGACTTGGTTTAATCTAAAACCTAACTATTTAGGCTTCTTGAAGTGAGATTTTTTTATCTGGTGAACCTGGAGACTTAAGCTTGTGTAGATTCTTTTTACCTTTGTATTTCGTTATGTGAGGTCTGGAACTATGTTGATACTGGTAGTCAAATTTGTAAAAAGTACTCCCTTTGTCCCAGTTTAATTGCTCTATTTTGACTTGGCATGCATTCTAATGATATAAGTCATATATAGTGTATTTCCCATTCTACCCTTAGAGGGGGGGGGGGCATTCTACCCTTAGAGAGAGAGAGAGGCAGAGAGAGAGGGGGGGGGGGGAAGGGGGGAAGTGAGCCAGGAGAGAGAAAATGGGTTTGTGGAAGGTTAAATGTAGAGAGAGAAATACAATAGTAAAAGTGTAAAATGGTAAACATTGAAAAAGCACGTACAAAATCTTTCTTAATCTGGAAAGTGAGCAATTTTTTTGGGACTGCTCAAAAAGGAAAACTGATCAATTAAAGTGGGACGAGGGTATTAATAAATTAGAAACTGCAATGGCAGTATGACAAATAATCTTTTCATAAAACTTTAAGAAGCATTAAAGGGGACTGCACAGTATTCAGAATACTGTTTATAAAAAAGTAAATTACTCATCTAGAGTTTCTCGTCATTCCTCGTTGATAATTGGAGTGATTTTCCAGTATAATACCTTTGTCAAAATACTAATCATAATTCTTTTAGTGGCTGGCAGAATGACTTCTGTGGCTGATTAGGATTGTATTACACCAGGTGTCCGGTGTTGGTTTATGCCTCCAATGGAGAGCATGATATCATTTAGTCTTGGATATATCTGCTTCGGGCTAAACTTGTAATTGCAGGTTTTTGTACAGAGTTTGTCTGGCTTGCTGAGTTAATAACTGGGCTCAACTAATGCTGCATAATATGGTTCACTGGCTATGAAAGCTCAAGCAGTGGCTGCAAAAGTAAATAGTAGCAGGCCTCTGTTTTTCCAATAGTTTGTGTCAGTGGTTTATGAAGCTTTGAAGGCAAGAATCAAAACCTCAAGTGAATAGTTGTATCATATATACTTCATAATAGTCCCAAATAACATTATTATGTCATTTGTGCTATATGGCTGCCGTAAACTTACTAGTGTACATTATTTTGGTTTAGTTTGATAATGTTAACCATTCATTTCTTCTGGTGTAGGTTCCTGTTCGGCACTTGGTGTTTATGGTTCATGGTATTGGTCAAAGGTTGGAGAAGTCTAATCTAGTGGACGATGTTGGAACTTTTCGCCAGGTCACAGCAAGTCTTGCTGAGCGACACCTGACTTCATACCAAAGGGGTACCCAAAGAGTGCTACTCATTCCATGCCAGGTAGAGAATACACTTCTTCGTAACTATCTGATATGCTCTCTCTCTACACACACATATATAGAGTGAGTGTGAGTGTGTGTAGGATCCGTTGACCGCGCGGGCAACATGGGTTAAGTTGCCCGCGCGATCTGGCTGTCC
The DNA here is from genome assembly GCA_033070095.1 of Escallonia herrerae. Classification (NCBI taxonomy): domain Eukaryota; kingdom Viridiplantae; phylum Streptophyta; class Magnoliopsida; order Escalloniales; family Escalloniaceae; genus Escallonia; species Escallonia herrerae. The sequence continues at coordinate 289,867 of JAVXUP010000740.1, forward strand.
ATCCGCGATCTGTGGACGATTCAGATTATGTAGCGGACAATTTTTTGACAAAAATACCCCCAGGCCTGTCCGCTACATGGCTCCCAAATTCTTTTTTTCTTTTCACAGATGCAGTCCCAAAAAGAAGAAGAAAAACAAGGCTGTATTCTCCACGAAGAAGAAGAAAACCAAGGCTGCGAGAAATTTACAATCACAAATTTCACAAATTCAATCTCCATCAAGAAGAAGATATCCAAAGCCACCTCTCACCACCAATTTCAGTCAACCATTAGGAACCTACCAAATCCGGTTTGTCTAGCTTAGGAACCCTAATTTCATTAATTTCAGCTTTGCCGGTGTAATTGGCTTTGCCGATCAACTGAGCCATCGACGACAAGGACTTGGACGTCGCCGCGTTGTGGGTTGTCATCGACTCCGCCGCCACCTCCTTCTCCTCTTCCGCCATCAGACCTCGCAAGCCCCAATTTCAACACCCTTCCTCAAAGCATCCTTTCTTTCCATCACTATTGCTAAAGCATCCTTTCAACACCTGTCGCCGACGATGGAGATGGATTATTAGAGAGGCAGAGGAGGCCGTAGTTCCCGAGGGGGGGGGGGGAATCATGTTCCTCTCCATAGCTATATGAGACATGTATGCTTTGGGTTCGTCTTAATCAAAACCAGAAACCACCATGGCCCTAGGTATACGTATTATGTCCGCTACATTATGCAGTGAACAAAAAATTTCGATGCATAATTAATTGCGGACAAGGGGTATTTTTGTCAAAAACTGTCCGCTACATTATGTAGTGGATGTATTAAAAAAAACATAAAAAAAATATCTGGACCATCCATAGATCGCGTATGGACGGCCAGTTAAGTTGCCCGTGCGGTCAACGGATCAACTCCCTATATATATATATATATATAGAGAGAGAGAGAGAGAGAGAGAGAGAGAGAGAGGGAATGGATTGCTACCAAGGTTGGGGTTGCTCAGATTTTTTGAACCCATCTTGGACCGACCACCTCCACCAATTGAATAGTCCTAGATGCTTTTCAAAAAATCAAAAAGATAGTGCGTCAGATTATTAGTCACTCCAATGAGCAAATTGCCCTTTGACATTGTTTCTATTTCTCTGTCTCGTCCCCACTTTTTACCTCTTCGATCTTTTTTTCTCTTCTTTCCCCTCTACCCTCCCTCCCCCCTCACCTTCACTTTCACAATCCCATCCCACCATGAACTCCCAACATCACCACCGCCTCCGGCTAGTCAACCCCAGCACCACTGTTAGCAACTCCCAAAGGCACTGTCGAAACCAACTCCCACCACCGACTCTGACGCTAGCGCCCCCAAGCCAATCCCGCGTGGCCATCATCACTAAAATGACCCGGTCGACGACCCCACCATAGGGCGATGCATCCCTCAAAAGGCTAGCCAAGTAGTACTTCTAAGGTCATAGGCAGGGTCTTATAAGGCAAATCACAAATTATCCCACATCCGATGTGGGATATCACAATCACCTAGCCTGTCCATTATCAGATCTATCAACCATCGAACCGCCTCTATCCGCCATGTTTCCACCTATTCTCCGCCATCATCTCGAACTCACCACCCGACCCACCCCCAGTACCCACCACCACCGACGAAAGAACGCTTTTGTCCTTAGATGATGATAATGGAGATGGAGGTTTGGATTTTTTAAATCTATTAATGGGTTGGCTAGGACTTTGGCCGTTGTTTTTAAACTGGCGACGACCTATAGAATACGAAGGTATTCAGGATAAATTTTTCAGATCTGCCGATGAATGTTTTCCGAACTATTATGGTGGGGATTGTCATGCCCTAAAACTAGAGCCGCGACTTACAATCTAATTGTTATAATCAATATTACTCTTAAAGAATATCTAGATTCATATAATTTGTTAGTAATAGATCAATCAAGAGCACTAATATCATTATTATCCAACAAGGCAAAACCTTTATTGTAACACCCCGGAATTTTTCGGAACGTTAGACACTCAATCGATCAATACTTATTAAATCCATTCAATACCGCTAAGGATAACCCAATAACCTCCATGTCAGAGCACTACAGTCCATCAACTAACTTAACAAACTGTCTCAAAACAATGATAAAGTACTTAAATTATAAAATTACATAACGGTTCTCTAACAAGGCTCAAATAACAATATTGTAAAAACATAATCTACTCTAAGATTTAAGCTCGTCCGTCCCAAAATCTTATTGACGGTTATTTCCTGCAGAAAGGATACAGAAAAGGGAGTGAGCTTTCGAGAGCTCAGTAAGGTCGCTCAACATTCAGTAGGGACTACAAACGAATTGGTCGGTCAGAAAATTATATCAATGACAATATAGAAACAATGTTCTCAAATTTCTCAATTAAAGATTCAATGAGTACACTTTCGATTTCATTGAAACAATGCAGATGATATTGGACATGAGTATATTGCAAAGCCACATAGGCAGTGTAGGGCAACACTTAGCAAAGCCACACAGGCAGTACTCAATAACAATATGGTTACATATGCATATGAACACTAGCTAGACCCTCAAGGTACTAGCATTTCCAGACAATAACAGACCATCCTTATATCACCCCCGATACAGACCATCCTTATAACTCCTAAATACACTATCTCATGCCAATATGCAGAATCCAATAAGCGATATTACAATGAATAAATTGACACTCAAAGAGAAATAAGTACTGAGCATCGAATGCGATTTTCAATAAACGTGTCAGGCTCAAACAAAGGTTATCACAATTATAATTGAGTCCAAAGAAATAACGATAGCAAATCAGAATAACATATGAATCAAATAGAGGAGTTAGGTTCAGATGAAAATCCCTTACCTTAATCCAAGCGCTGAAGCTAAAAACGCTCTCGACCAAATTCCTCGAGATTAACCTAGGTTGGCAGAGTCATTTATCAGAACACTTATTCATACTACTACATTAATATCTAAATATAATTATTTATAGTGTACCCATTTCTCAACCCGGACATTATGAAACTCGGAGCGGTTTCCCTCACGGCCAACCTACCTCGAAATTCGTCACTCCCCCCGAGACTCAGAAATATCCCAAAAATGTTCTAGTCCCTCATTAAACATTATTTATAGTTTAATGTAGCATATGGGATAAAAATATAATTTTTGAATATTTTTTTATTATCTTCGAATAAAAATATAATTTTCTTAAATAGACTAAAACCAATAAATTGCCATAATTTCTTCTAGTTGGAAATAAAGGCTCATAATACACCATAGATTCATGACAACCCATTTATTCGTTCCATACCCACACCCCACATTTATATACCTAGACAATACACCCTCACAGAGACCCATTTTCCTTCCTGTATTGTATATATACATTCACATAATCATATGGAAGTTTCATCTTAGAATAAACTTACCGAAAGTGCTGTTGCCGGTAATCTCTTTGCCAGAGTCCTTCCTCACTCCCGGTGTCCCTCTCCCTTCTCGTTCGTTTTGATAGACGAAGAAGAAAGGGGTTGTCGGCTAGAGAGCTTTGGGTGGCTACCCAGACCTACAGTATGTATATATATATATATATATATATATATATAAATTAAACCCTAATCTGACAAGAAAATTAACCCTATTCCTTATTTGTCGTTAAATGTTCTTACTCAACTTATTATCGAAATTAAATTGGTCCAAATTAATTGGTACGATAATTTATGCATTAAGGCTACGGGTTATTACACTATCTCGTTTGACAAAACGTCGCTTTTAAGTAGATTGCTAAAACGTCGCTAATAATTATGCCGCTACTGAAATTTTAAATTGTCACTAAAAGAAAATATTTCAATACTAAAATTTAAATCCGTCGCTAATTTACACGTCGACGTTTATCGTTGCTAAAAATTATATCAACGTTAAGAATGTTTAAATTTGTCGCTAATTATACTTATTTAATTTACGAAGGGTATTCTAAGGTTTCGGGGTATTACATTTATAACTTCAAGTTCCTGCGGAACAAAATAAATCCTTGTAATACCCCCCACCCCAAAGAAAAAAAATGCTACTAAATCGCGCACTAATTAAGCTTGCTAGAACTACTATTATTTGAACTACAAAGCTAATAGCAGAAAACCCAAAAGTTGCTTAAAATCCCTACAATCTGTCCAAGCTCTAGGTGCAACCTCTAGCCAATTCTCACCCAAAAAATAAGGGGCGAGCAAAAGCCAACAAGAGAAATATACGCCCGCACCAGAGTACAATACAAATGGTATCAATAACAAATACTAAGGACCATTAGACATAACGAATAATATGCATGGAGGAGTAATTGTCCATGCACTTTACAATCTTCATAGAGTTACTAACGTTTAATTAGTGACCGCAATAAAATGACAATACTGTATAAGGCAATAGATTATAAATGAACTATATACAATGTTTAATCAACCCTGGTGGGGGGTGGGGAAGCAATACAATTTATACCGCTAAAAGCGCGATAAATTAATGTAGTTCATTCTATATCTGATGTCCAAACAAGGTAACGTGACGATAAACTAATATGAAATCATTGTATGGTCTAAAAATATCATTCATTTTGCGTTGGAAGATACTTAGGGTTGTTTTAAGGCCAAATGGCATAACTAGCCATTCGTATAAGCCTTCAGGTGTAGTAAATGCAGTCCCCTTAATGTCTTTGGGCCACATTTTAATCTGGTAAAAGCCTGATTTACAATCAAATTTACTAAATACTTTCTTGCCTTGTATTTTACTTAACAGAAAGGTCTTATTAGGGATATTGTAACCGTCATCTTTAATATTATCATTTAGTCTTTTATAATTTATTACCATTCTGCTTTTGCATCTAACTATTTCTGCATGATTTCTAACTATAAAAGTTGCGGATCTATGAGGGCTATTGCTAGGTCTAATTACTCGTAATTGTGTTAAGACTTTTATGTGCATTTTAAGGTCTTTTGTATCTAAACTACTTGCTTCTATATTTGCTGTTTTAACGATATAGTCTGGATTAATGATATCTAATCTACAATATATTTTGTTTAAATCCCATCGTTTGATAAGATCTTCTCCTATAAAAGGTAGTCTTTCTATTGCATTAAGGATATCATGTTTGTTTGTAAAATGGTTTATTAAATTATAACTTATCCGATTTGTATTATAAATGTCTTCATTAATATTAGTAATTTCATCTATATTAATTTCTTCTATATTAAGACATTCATCTAAATTTTCTATGGTCTTTATGCAGCAGTTTGTTTTTCCATTACTACAATCGTTACATATTTTATTTTTGCCTTTAAATTCTATTTAAGTCCCACCACGCTTTTGAGTGTACTCTGATGGTGTGTCAATATTAATGGGTGTTTGTGCAGGGGTATTTTACGCAATTTTTCCTATAAATATTACCAAGTCTACCAACTCTTCTAAACATACCACAAGTGAAAACACCTATTATGACAAAAATGTTAATTGAAAGATTAGAATATTTAGAACTAAAAGTTAGAAAAACAAAATAATAAGTTAGAAGATAATTTAAGACACTACTTTAAAATTCAAGGCTTAGAATATAAAAACACTTTTTAAATCTTAGGTGCCTTTTTGCAATTTTGTAACGGGAGGGGTTTTTTTGCAACTACCCCAAACCACAGGGGTATTTTACGCAATTATCCCATATTTATGTTGTATTTTTGTTTTATGCATTTAGTGCATGCTTCTTTATGGCATAAATTGCATTTATATCTAACCTTAATAGCTGGATACCAATTGCATATATAACATGTGTTTGTATCTAATCCTTTTTCTAATTCCCATTGATGTATACAATTATTTTAACACAAATTATAGAAAAACCAAAATAACTTGATAAGGCAGAAATTTTGTTAGAAAAAATAAATAAACAATTTGTAGAATATAAACATATATCAGATAAATTTAAACTAAGAATAGACAGTCTAGAAAAACAAAATAATAAGTTAGAAGATAATTTAAAACACTACTTTAAAATTCAAAGCTTAGAATATAAGTGAGTACTTCTAAAGACTACGAAGCAAAAACATCTTATAAGCAAATCTTTATCGAAAGCAACAAATTTATAACTCCGGCTAAAGGAATATCAAGAAATAGTTTAGGAACGCCAAATGATATATTATCTAGAAAACAAAACAATATTATAATAATGTTATTAATAACTTGTTTAGAAAAAATAGAAAAATTAGAACAATATATACATAATAAAAAAGAAAAAGAAATTAGTTCAGACATAGATGAATTATGCAATAAATTAAATAATATTAAGATAGATAGAAAAAGAACAGTAAAGACATAAGAAGAATGAAAATTCTTAGTCTATGATAAGAAACCATAGTCATATTTTAGGCAGAGGAAATATAGAAGACAGAAATAGGACAGAAGTATTAGCTACTGAAACAAGAAAGCGTAATGAAAACACAGTTGGAAACAGAGTCCTCAGATTATTTAGAAATCCACCTGCACCCATAACCTCTTTAGAACAAATAATAGACATAGATAGACAAATTGAATAATTTAGACAAAACAGATTAGATTTAATCTCCCCACAAATACTTTATCAAAATAATGCCACAATTAGTCAAACAAGATTATTTATGCACTATAGAGAAACACAAAACAGATGTATAGGTGAAGATGTAGTAAGTGTAAATTTAATACACCCTCATTCTGAACAAGAGTTAATTAGAGGAAATTTTAATTCAACCCATATAGGATTAATTGTAATAGGAATAAAAGGCTTAACCAGGAGAGACACAGGCGCTAAAGTTTTTCTCGCCATGGTAGATGATAGATTTACTAGTGAACAAGCAATCTTAGGAGCCATAAATACATGTACGCGTATATATACATATGGCATATACATGTACGCGTATATATACACATACATATGGCATATACATGTACATATATGTATAATGCACATGTACATATGCATATACATGTTTGTGTATATTTAGACATACATATGCACATACTTGTGCATACACGTACGTATACATGAGCAATATATGTATATACGTGTACATGCACGTGTATACATTTACACATACATATGCATTTACATGTGTACATATACGTATATATACACATATGTAAATGCACATGCATATACATAAACTTGTATAGTGGCATATACATGTACATGCAAATGTATATGTATATGCATGTGTATATGTTTGTACATGTATATGTGTGTGCAAATATATATGTGCAGATCTGTATATGTTTACATACAAATATGTGCATATATGTGTATGTGTATGTGGATATGTGGGTATATATTGTGCACAACCAAATCATCATGCGACTAATAACCAAATTGATGTGTTACACACACATATCTATGGTGTTTGCGCGCGCGTGTGTGTAATACATTATTGTGGCAATTAGTTTTGTGAATGATTGTAGAATGAGATCTTGATTCTCTTGATAATAGTCAATATAAGAAGAGCATCCTGCTTTGTTGAACCAATGATGAACCATGCAAAATTTTTTTGGATTAAAAAATGTAGAAAGTAGGGGGTTTCTGTTTCATGACAGTTTTCCTTTTCCACTATTCCATCCTATATGTGAACATACTTACTCCCCAGTTTATATGATTGCTAGCATATAGTAGTAGACGTACTGACCAAAAAACAAAGAAGATGTTTCCCTAGACATGCTAATAGATTTCCCAAACGCACATGAGATCATTCATATATGTATGGAAGATTTTTCCTAGCAAATAAAATCGCCAAGGGAATTTCTCTTTACATCCTTGTATGCTTCACACCTCACTTTGCTGCTAGAAAGATTAAAATATTGTTGCTAATGCACTGTTTGAATTGTGGAAAAGTATAATAAGGTTCTTTTTGATCCACCAAAAGTACCAAAAAAGTGATGCAAACCAAAAATACATACAAGAGGGCCACTGTATTTAACTAAAATTACATAGTAAGCAAATATCTGTAGGTCAAGGCCACAGATTGATCTTTTTTCTGTTCCTCAAAGAAAAGGATAGAGTGATTAAAACAAAAATGTGAGCTTGTAAATTAGTTCCCTTTGAACAGCCTTCTATTCCTCTTATTTTATTAAAATCGCATAAAGCAATGTCAGGTGGTATCTGAGCTTTGTGCACACCTCTTTCAAAGGTAATCAGTGATTTAATTGCATTACTGTATGTGTCTCTAGCAGGGTGTCCCAAGTTTTAAATCAATGTGATTGTCATCTACGGATTTAACTTATGATTACATTATGATTATTGTTATTTATCTGTAATTTCCTTGGGCAGAAATAGTGACACAGTCGTACTGCGTTCAACATCGACCCTTCACTCCTTTTAAAGCGGGACACTTTATTGAGTTTTGGGCTAGAGTAGGAGAGAACCTAATCAGTGTGTAGCTAGCTTTAAAAAGTGTGCGCTGAACCAATTGTTCATAGAAGAAATGGATGAAAAATTTATGAAATCAGTGAATCATTATACTGTGCTTTATCCAAGCTTTTGAGCCTCCTCGCAAAACCGCTGCCTGAAGATCCTTGATTTATGTGTTTGTAACGTCTCTTTGTCTAGGCTTAACCAAGCTATAGGCTGTCTTTATGTAATATACATGTGTACTACTGTGTAGGCATGCTTAACAACTTTTCTCTAGGGGCCAACTGATTAGCAAACGCCAGTTCGTACCTTTCATCTTTATTGCTGATAGATTTAATCACTCTCTTAATCCACACCATAGTAATTGTACCTACATCACCTCCTGCTGCTTATTGATTCTTGTCCAGACCACCTTTGTAGTAGTAAGATTGAGGTGAGACAAACAAAAGCTAATAAAAGTGGGATGGAAGCAATGTATGTCACAAATATGGAGACACGAGCTTTCAATATCTCAAATTGTCTTGTATTAAATGAGCATTTTCTAGAAATACGATTCAGTATGATTCAGGATCTCTCAAAATTATTCTTCTTAAGATGCATTGTATCAGTGTAGAATGATATATTATGAAATTTGTTAATCATGTTTGTTCATTGTTGCGCAGCTTTTGACATGTTTTATTATGTGTTGGGTTTTCTTCCTCCCTCTTCTCATCTCATTTGCGTTCCTTTTCAACTCTTAACTTTTTTTTGCTCCTCTGCAAACTGTGTACTATATGCTTTTTATGTTACTTGATGATCTTGGATTGCCAGTGGAGGAAGGATCTGAAGCTAAGTGGCGAAAGTGCAGTTGAAAAAATTACTTTAGACGGTGTACGGGGATTGCGAGTGATGTTGAGTGCAACTGTTCATGATGTGCTTTACTACATGAGCCCCATCTACTGTCAGGAGATTATTGACTCGGTAATTGTTTTCTATTTTTATTACCACTTTAGCTTGCCTGTTTCCTTCTATTTTTTTCCTCGTTTTGCTGCTAATGGCATCTTCTGATTAGAAGAGGGGAAAAAAAAAAAGGCACGGGGGAGAGTGTACTATCAGTGACCAGGTGCAGTACAAAAACAAAAAGAAAGTTGGATCCCCCATGAATGTGATCCCATCCAATCTGACAAAAAGATTACCTCAATCTAGTATTATGGAACATATCAAAAGATTTTTGTTTTTTTTCAAAAAGTGAACTAGAAATGAAAAATACCATACTTTGATTGGCTTAAAGATAAAAGTTGGGAGATTTGAGCAGTCAAAGTAATATTAAGTTATTTGCTTCTAAAGAATCTCATGTTGAGAAAAGGAAAGGAGTTAACTGAGCACAAATAGTTTGGTTAGGAGCTAAGCAAATTGATTTAGTGGTTGATGATTGTTCAATACAGCCGAGAAAGGCCTTTTGGTCTTTTCTTTCTGATGAGTAAAGTTTGACTCAAAGCTGCCAAGGAGGCAAACCCAAGATCACAGGAAAAAAGTTACAGCTATCTATAGAACTATATAACTACCAAAGCGCGAGGCGTTATTCGAACATTGCACCTCTGGGTATGGAACAAGGTTCTCTTCCATTGTAACAACCTTACTTTTAGTTTCCATGGTATGGAAATATATTTATTGATTCTGCCATAAGAGAAGTGCCCAAATAGAACATTATTCAGAATATGTATTTGAGAGTTAGAGAGTTACTTATTGGGGGCTGATTTTCCCATCATAGATTCAGCCATCCATGTCACCACTGGGATGGCTGAAATTATTCTATTTTTAACCACTTCATGCCGAACTGTTTCACTTCCGCTTTTGCCCCTCATGTTTCTTTATCTTTCTCTTCTTCTTTCTTTAACTCCTTAGTTCTCTTGCTCTTTGATGGTTATTTTTTTAATTGGTTTAGGGTCATGCTTTGAAGCACCGACACCTCTCCTAGGTGGAGGTTTGGTGTCCTAAACCGACGGACACCCCGACACCCTCCGAACACCGCTCGACTCTTGTCGGACACCGCCAATCGGTGTCGGAATTTTTTTAATTTTTTTTATTTTCCGACAACGTGTCGGACACGGCAATGTGCAGTGTCGGACCGTTTGGGGTTACTTTGGAATTTTTGGAACTAATTTCGGGGGGTCAATCTGTAATAAATATAATATGTGGGGTTTTTTTACAAAAACAAATTGTGCCCTAATCTGAACCATTGCCATATGCTTCACTCACCTTACGGCCGTCACCTATCTGGGCTATCTCTCACCTCACGGAAGCCCTTCTGAGTCATTACAGACTTGGAGCTGTCATCGGAGCTGGTCGCCAACATTCTGAAGCCTTACGCCGACAGATCCAGTCGCCGTCACCATCGCCGGAAGCAGCTGCTGCCGTCGCCGTCGCCGTCGCCGGAGCTCACTTCATCGTCGCCGGAGATTCTCGATCCCGTCGCTGACCCACAGGTCCCTTCCTTCTCTGTTTGAAGTCGTTCTCTTGATTTTTTTTTCTCCCTCTGTCAAGACTCGAGTCAAAGTCATTTGCAAGAGACAAGTTTGTGTTCTTTTCATTTGCAAGAGACAAGTCTTTTTGCTGAGTCAGAGTTTTCAAGTTTCTATGCCTTTCTTTGGTCCCACGTGTTAACTTATTGTCTGAACTAGTGCCATAAGTTTATAAAAATACCGCAACTCATACCAACATAATCAAAATCAGCTATACAAGTACAAATGTACAATAATTTCAAAGCAGCCCACCAATTTAACAGACTTTTCATTATTGTATGCTATTTTAGATTGTGGAATGTATTTGATATATATATATATATATATATATATATATATATATATATATATATAAAAAATATTTAAAAAATCGCGGTGTCCTGCGGTGTCCAAAATCTGATTTTTTCAAAATTGCGGTGTCCGGTGTCCCCGTCGGTGTCCGACACCGTGTCCGTGCTACCAAGGGGTCATGTTAGACTTCTCCAGATTCAACCAGTAGGCAGCAATGTAAATGCTTCCTCCTCTTTATTTCATCGACCACCCACTCGCCACCCTATTCCCCATGGCCAACACCACCATACCCACCCACTTCCACCATTGTGCCCACCACCACCTTCATTGCCGGCTGCACCACCATCAACGACAACCAACACCATTTCCACCAGAAGCAATTCCAGCACCATTCGTTGCAAGAAAAATAAAGAGCACATCTAACTTCCAACATATTTAAAATGAGGCAAAATCAAACAACATAATAAAATGTATGATGGCTGAAGGAGAGTTAAGCGATGGTGGTGGTGTCTCTGGAATATTGCCTGATGAACGGTGGCGACAATGAAAGCAGCGGCGGCGTTGATTGTTGGAGGTTCTGGGATGCTAATTGCAGTGTATTTGGTGGTGATTAGGGTGATTACGATGGGGTTGTAGGTGTTGGCTGCTCTCATGTGAAGCCCACAAAACGCAAATTTTCTCTTTTCACTTGCGTCTCTCAGGGCTTTGTGAAAGTAGCTTGGTGTTGGCGGGTGAAAAAGGTACTTTTGTTGGGTGTTATGGTGGTGTTGGTGGGTCGGTACGGAGGCTGTCCACAATCCCCACCCCATCTCCATCGAGCCGTCAGTCTCCAGCATAACATAATACTCAAAATGGTGTGACGGAGTTGATATGGTGGGTATTGGTGTTGGTACGGTGGGTGGATATTTATGTGGCGGTGTTGCTATGGTGGTGGAGGCAGATAATAGTGTGGTGGCAGTGTTGGTACAGTGACACGGGCGAAGGGCAGGCGGAGGGATATATGGCTTTATTGGATTCGTTGGTAGTTTGGTGGCTTCGTTTAGGGCACGATGGGTGGTGTTCGCTATGATCGTGGCGGATGGCAGTGGTGGTTACTAGAATTAGGGAAATCTGGACCGTCCACCTTGTGCTGTGGACGGTCTTAGATGGGTTGAGAAATGGGTCTTTATTCAGCACTAGCTGTAGATCGGCCCCCTTATATACACACCCATACATGTCTGATGTTAATAACTTTGAAACAACAATAGACGTCCCACAGGGGCACCTGCACTCGTGAGTTTTTCAAAATCGATGTGCTTAGGAATCCGCACCCCCTCTTGCATGCACAATACGAGTTTGCCTCTTAGGTCGTGCCCCTTTCATAGAAAAAGTCATGGGTCATGAAAAATTTTGCTGGATTCGAAAATAATACATACTTAACATGATGGTAGAAATGCAATAAGTATACAACTCTATACATGTAAAAGTTCATACTCTGAGCTCTGCAGATTTTATGTACTGACATGTTTGAACTCATGATCAGTTAATTTTGTATCCAGGTATCCAATCAATTAAATCGATTATATTTGAAGTTCCTTAAAAGGAATCCTGGTTATGATGGAAAGGTAAATTTATGGTGAAACACGCAACTTGTAATTTCCTTATTTTCTGATCAAAATTTTCACGCTTCATGACAAATGATTTCTGGCTATGGTTTTGCTCCGTAGGTATCTTTATATGGTCATTCTCTGGGAAGTGTCCTCTCTTATGATATTCTTTGCCATCAAGAGACTTTGTCCTCTCCGTTTCCAATGGATTGGATGTACAAGGAGCATACTAACAATGAAAAATCTTCCCCAAATATCGGTAATCAAACTTCCAGGTGCAATTCAACGTCTGATTTGGGGAACAAGAACTTCAGTGTGAACAATGAAATTGAGGGCATGGTAGGTCCTATTGATGAAGGCAATGTGGGTGCCGTGGAAGAACATGCTGAAGATTCTTGCATTCCTTTGGGTCCTCCGGCATTATCAGATTCAGACCATTCTGCAATAGCCGTGGACTGTGATGCTTCTTCGTTAGATGAATGTACTGTTAAGCCTACTTACGACAGTCATGGCCTGAATGAATCCTCAAGCCTGAAAAGTGATTCAAAGCAGAATGACGAGGAAGTGTCTCAGAGTGATAATGACAGAACTGTCAAGTTGCTGAGGGAGGAGGTATTGATCCATAGTCTGCTGCATAGTTTTCAGCCGTTTTGATTCTTTTTTGGCAGTCTTAACAAATTGAAGTTTTGTTTCAGATTGAATTCCTAAATGCCAGAATCAAAGAATTAGAAGCTCAGTCTGGTGCTAAAGGTAAATCTAGAGACTTTCTGCAAAATAAGTTATAGATCAATCTATAGTATTTTATCTTTCAGTATTCGTGTTTGGCTTAATTACTAACGTTTTCTGGTTTCATTTGTAAATAAATAGGAACTGAGCAGGAGTCTACAGCTGTGACAACTCAACATGTTTCTGAGCGGCTTCCTCCTGGACAATATGATGCATCGAAAAGCTACACCCCTTACATAAATTATACTAAATTAGCATTCAAGGTAAAATTTTCTAGTGCGTTGTATGAGCTGCACTAGGGACTTCAACACATCTTTTGCAAAATACTAGAACAAAAACCATGGCAGCATTATCTTTTTCTCTTCCACTTCAAAACTAGGCTTAGTATGCTTCTTATTCTGAATAAAAGTAGCGATATGATGAAAAATGACAAAAAAAAAGAATCACATTCAAGGAGTTTCTATGAAGCTTCCAGGGGTATGGCCATAATGATATTTATGGGTTGAGTATCTAACTGAAGTCTTCCTGAAATAGGGGGCACTTCCATAATTTTGAGGTCAAGTGTTTTCGACAGAACACACTTTTTGGTGAAAGTGTTCGTACTGTTGGTTTGTTGTCAAAGTAAAAAAGTATAAATATTCTGACTTTACATCTATTTGTTACGCTGGATTGTTCCTTATTTTATTTTTAATATTTATATGTCAGGTTGATACGTTCTTTGCCGCGGGGTCTCCTCTTGGTGTATTTCTTGCCCTCCGCAATATACGTATCGGGATTGGTAATCGTTATTAGAACAAGTTGTATAAGCTATAGTTTTGGAGTTTGTACATCCTTTACTTTGAGACAAGCAAAGTAACATTATATCTTTTAGGAAGGCTTAAGATTTATTGTTGCATATAAAAGCTTAGATTTTGTATTCACCAAAGTTTCTAAGCTGATCTTGACTCTAAACTTTAATCATTATGCAGGTTCATTGTACATATTTAACATGAATGCCTTTTCTACTTTTTGGAGATTAAAAAATCTTGAATAGGAGTTGATAATTATTATGTGATTTTCAGCAAATGTATTTGGATCCGTCCAAAGTAGAGGGCTTTGTACTGATACTGACCTAGTGGGCACCACAGCTTCTGTTATTCTCTACAAAATATTTTCTTTGCACCAGACAAGAAAATCAGCTTATTTTAACTACTACTGTTTTTTTTCATCCTTACATTTGAATTGAGTCACGTACAGTGTACCTCTTTACGTAATGTATGTTCCCTTGTTTAGTATGCTCAGGTTCTCGAGTTAAAGATTTTCATGTTTGTCTTGGCTATGTTTTTGGTCGTGGCATAGAAGGCTTAAACCTTTACATCTGCTCCGCAATAGCCCACGTCTAAACTAGTTTAAGAAACGCCAGCTTTGTTTGCTAATAGGTATTTATTAAGAAGTTGTTTTAGTTTATAGGCAACTTTAGTTGGAAATAGCTTGTATAATTATTTATACCATTATGTGTTTCGGTATCTCAGATTTATTTCTATTTTTAGGCAAAGGTCAAGAATATTGGAATGGGGAAAATATTAGCGAAGAGATGCCAGCTTGTAGGCAAATGTTCAATATTTTTCATCCTTTTGATCCCGTGGCATACAGGTCTGTTCTAACATCTCCATTGCTGTGTATTTCTTTATCTGCATATATGTAGGTGTACTTACAGATACATTTTCTAATGTTTCTCCATATCATCCACTTGTTATGCCTTTAGGTCCACGGTGTTACTGTGTGTGTGTGAGGGAGGGAGGGAGGAGCCCCCCTTTTAGTTATGACTCATCATTATCATTTCCCTAGAATTTGGGGGAGTAGATAGGCATTATTCAGAAACGGAAGGTATTCATTTCAATATCACTGTTTGTCTGAATCTCGTCAATAAAGAACCAAGTACATTTATAACCAATGTATTGATTTTCTTTGACCCTTCGGGGTCTCTGGATCTAATGAACAATTGTAAATCTGTGTAATGATTGAGACTGTTGTGTGTTGGGGGGGTGGGGGGGGGGGGGGTTGGTCGAGACATTTTATTTACTTTAACTTTATGGCAAGATTGCCGCCCTTTTCATCCATCTTGAAAAAATTGGATTTAATTGTTAGAGGGTAACAGATCCAATTGGGTGGTTCCTTTGTGCATCTGTACTACGAGTTGGGAGTTTGGCATTTTCCATGCAAAAGCCCAACCTTTCTCTTTGTTCCTGGCCAGTTATCCTGTGATGCTGCTATGCTTGCACATATTTATGTAATTGCTATCTCCGTACCTCCCTCGATGGATCTATCTCGAAATGATTTATTTTCCATTAAGCCGAAGAAAACTGGCCGTTCTCTGGACCTGGGTACACCAATGGATTGAACAACTGAAACAAAGGAAAGGAAAGGAAAGGAAAAATGGGGACCGCGGGGTTCGAGGCAGTGTGTGGTGAGGGGGAGAGAGAGAGAGGGAGGGAGGTAGGCAGGGCGACGCGATTTGCATCAAAGAAATTGCCACGAGTTTTTTCAATCACCGTCCCTTGATCAATGCCTGTGTCAAAGTTTCTCTTCAACAGTGTAGAATTGGGGGCAAGTCCTTGACCAAGAACGCAGGATCATGACTTATCTTTTGGAAGTAGCATATGGATTTCAACTTCACGTCTCTACACCTGTTTATTTGTATTTCTTGAGGGAGGGAGGGAGACGCAATCTCTGTCAAAGACATTGGAGCGAGTTTTCAGTTATTGTCCCTTGATCGATGCTTGTGTCAAAGTTTCTGTTCTACAGTGTAGAAGTTGGGGCAAGTCCTTGACCGAAAACGCAGGGTCATGACTTATCTTTTGGAAGTAGTACATAGATTTCATCTTGACGTGTGTACACCTGTCTGTCTGTCTGTTTGTTATTTCCTAAGGGAGGGAGGGAGGGAGACAATCTGCATCAAAGAATTTGCAACGCTTTTCTATCACTGTCTGTTGATCGATGCTTCTGTCAAAGTTTCTCTTCTACAGTGCAGAAGTTGTGCAAGTCCTTGACTGAGAACGCAGGATCATGACTTATCTTTTGGGAGTTGCATATGGATTTCAACTTCATCTGTGTACACCTGTTTATTTGTCATTTCTTAATCCTTCACGTGTGTACATCTGACTATTTCTTCCTTTTTAATCTTTGTGCTTTATGCAGTATCCTAATGTGGTAAATCAATAATGACTAATGACCTTAGTCATCCGTTTTCAAGATAGAATCACCAGGTCTCCTAGCCAGACTGTTAATCTGAAATGATTTTGGCAGAATCCGTAAAGATATATCTTGTATATGAAGTTTTTTTTTGTATAGTTTGCTGCCATTAACTGTACGTGCGCACACACATCTCAATCCGCCCTCTCTTGCGCACTCATTACTGTGAGGGTTTAAATTGGCTCTCTCTTTTTTAACACACACATCAGGACCTCCTGTAATGCTTGCCAGTAGTACATTCTTTCTCTTTCTTAATCTGTAGAAGTTTGTATTCTCATTCTTAATGCTATCTTATTCTGCAATTTTTTTTCTCAAGTTGTACCTTAACTGGATCTCTCTTGGTTTCACAGAATAGAGCCGCTCATCTGTAGAGACTATATTAATAAACCCCCTGTTATTATCCCCTATCACAGAGGTGGAAAGAGGTTGCATATAGGACTTAAGGTATGGCCAGGCAACGATCGTTTACTCGTGGTTTAAGCTTCATCCCTCATTGAGTGCTCATACTATGTGGTGCAGGAATTTGCCGAAGATTTTGCTTCACGTTCTCAGGCCATAGTTGATCAGATAAGCTTTGTAAAGGTTGGGAATGACTTTACTTCCTTGAGTTTAATCTATTATTGTTGTCCTCTTTTTATCATTTCACTCGGTTATTGAATTAAATTACTCTTAACCCAAGAAGGGCTATGCATGCATTTTCATTCTCGAAGCGTACAGTAAAATCTGGATGCTATGAGGGCTCCCTCCTTCATTATGGCTTTTAACAGATTGTTTTCCTGCTTTAGCTTCCATTTGAAGCTCAACGTATTCCTTTGTTCTTAAACACCTTATACCAGCTGCATCTCATATATGTTGCCTTTATGCACATTGTTAGTTCCACTTTTCGACTGCAAAAGCTTTTACATGATGGAAACTTAAGAAAGGGAAGATTATATAAAGGACGGCAGTAAAGCCAGCTTATACTGTAGGGTTTTTAAACTTTTCGGCAACGAACTAGACGACAGATAAGACCAGTGTTATTTAAGTCCGAATACTAGATGGATGAATAGAGACACTGGAAAAGATATAGTAAGAGATGGGAATGTTTGCAAGGTGGGGTCACCAATTACGAGATGCCGAGAATGTCTCGCTTGAGATGGTTTGGACATATTCAGGTAGGCCTTCAGATACCTCAGTGCAGAAAAAGGACTTGTGCTTTGTTGATGGTGTAAGATGTGGTGGATCACTGAACATGTATGAAACTAGTGATGATGGACGTGATTGCTAGATACTTATAAGAGAACAGAAGGCTAGCTGTGGTGCATGGTTCAGAATGTTGCGCAACTAAGAAGCAATGCGCACATAAGATAGGTGTAAATGAATGCCGATGCTTAGGTGGATAGGTGGTTAAACAAGGAATGGTGTACTAAGAAATGAGGACTTCTCAAAGAAGGTAAAGGTGGAAATGAGGAAATGAAACATCAGTATATATTTTTTGCTTAAAAGGGTATTTGTATGAACTGATTACTACTTGAATCATTACGATCTATCTGAAAGTAAGAAAAATGAAATATAACTATTACAGCAAGAAGCACTACCTTAACAATCACGGAGTTGTCTTCCTGAAATGCCTATCGTCTACTACTAAGACCTAATGTGCGAAGAAGAAATTAATGATTGCACGAAGAAGTAGATTGTAACCTTCCTATCACCAGATGCAATAAATTAGCCATGTAATCTTTTTTGTGGTCCTCCGTCTAGGTTGCGTGTGTTCTTTCCTTATAATAGCTTTCATTACTTACATCCATTTAAGATTGCAACTTGGTTTGGATGGGTCTCATTTAGCTTTAAACCAGGGTAACATCTCCACGGTGGCAGTTTCCATCTTTCAGCTCATAACTAAAGGCACGCGTATTTGTTAAACAAACCAGATGGGTTTGATATTGGATTAGTCATTATACTTGGCATGTGGGCTGCAGTGTTATAGGTCATTCAACGAGATACATACTACTAATAAACAGAGACAAGTTACCCATATGATATTTCAATTATCATTGCTGGAGTTTGTATAGGAAACAATGTATTGTAAAGCGAACAGACCATGCTCTGTTGAGCTTGTTCATGCATGTCTAGCTTGGCTCTTAGATGGAGTCAGTTAATCAACACTCTACTTACGGCATGATCTCACAACTTTTAACCACAAGGCGAACGAAACTTGACTGTTGGCCTGCTTTCCGTTGTCCTTCTATTTAGTTTGATAGTGCGTCATTGCATAACGATTTCCCACATTATGAAGTTAGCAGTGAGTTCTGACTGTATGGTCTATGAATAGGTTAAGGTGCTCACCCTCTGTCAATCGCGAAACAATGATAGACTGGATGGTAAGCACATAAAATAATCTCCTCTCTGTTTGCATCTTCCTTTTTTATTTCCTGTGTACTACTACCATAATATTTTCCTCTGACCCTCTCCTCTTGCTACAATTCAATCTCTTTATGTCATAATCGTATATAATCTTGCAGAAGCATTTGAAAATTCTGAAAAACAAGAAGAAAGATCATATGGTTCAATTATGTTGGAAAGATTAACGGGGAGTGAAGATGGTCGAATCGATCATGTGCTTCAAGTATGTACTCGTACCTTTCCCAGTCTAACGTGACTAGTATATTAGTCAAACCTACGGTACTAAAATACTGGATGTGACCCATTTTTTTTGTATCCAGTGTCTTGCATACTTTTTATTCTGGTGTTGTTCATCCTTATCTTGAAACTTGTCCTTCTACTGTTTCTTAATTTTTGCTTAACATGGTAAATGTTGGTGAACTTCCATTTGGAATGACACTGAGAATGAATTGCAAGATTGTCTTTCTCTGAATACTCTAGCTGTGTTATTGCATAAGGTATGGATCTTATTTTTAAGCTCTGCTCTTCATCACTGATTCATGCCATGCTGTCTGCCTTGCTTTAAGGAATTTCGGTGGCGATCTATAATTATTTCCTATGTTGGCTATGCATAGGACCTTGGTCATTTTCTATGTTAGTTTTGGAATCTGGGTTCATTTGTTACTCTATATCACGGTTGAGAAGATGCATTTGTTTAATTTGCCACGTGTCTTCATAAAGTTGCATGAATAACTGATACGTAGATGAAACCTGGGAAAACCCTTGGAGAGTCTCACCGAACTACCTACATGAGGATATCAAGGCGATTTCTTAGTTCTGCGTGGATTGATTTTTAATCACTCTCCTTAGCTCAAAAAGAAACTTGGAAAATATTCTGTACTAACCCAGTTTCTTGCACGAATTGGACCAATCCACACTGAGATCAGTATTTTCAATCCGTACAATAATCTACAAGTTAAGCTGTGCTTTGATTTTGGTGTCGGACTCTTGTAACTGTTTCCCCATGCTTAGTTCTCTATGTCCATGAACGCATGTGTAAAATGTAATCAATGCTGAAAAAAAAAGAGTGAAATAAACAGGATAAAGAAGAGAAAGAAGAAATACGAAAGAATATCCATCTAGCATGTTGATCTGGATCCAAATGAAGTGAGATGCAATTGCAAATGGTATCTAATAGTCATGTACGATACTTCAGAGTTCTCCATTGTTGTTTTGGAGAAACCTGTTACTTTTTTGCTTACTCTTTTAAATGCTAAGTTGTAACAGAGATTCAGTTAAAACAAAATGTTCTCTGCCTCTAGAGTAAGTATGCAGCTTTGGCCTATGATAATACACCCTTCATCAGGTTTCTCTTTCTCAATTTCCTCTGATGAGTAGGAGATGTAGACCGACTGACATAGGTCATGAAGGTTAAGTGGCTATGACTCGGATGTTTTCTTTCTCTGGTGACATGTCCAAAACTTAAGACAATAAGAAGATGGTTCTTGAGTTTCAAAACTTAAGACCTCGGGAAGAAGGTTCGTGGGGCAACACAGTGTCACTTGACCATTACTGAGTTTTTTCTGCCAGGTATAGCTGTGGTGGTTTGACTCATCAGAAGTTTAGCAAAATTGTGTTATTAAGTTTCATGGTGGCCTTAAAATGGGACTTAGTGTCACAGGCCCGGGACATTCTCATGCAGATACAACTAGCTATGCCTAAATGAGGCCCCCAGGCCCTTTTCCAAATAGATCCCCACAGTGTCTGGGCGATACTAGTCGGTGCAAAGGCCAGCACATTAGGCTTTGCCATTACATGCCAGGCCCGTTGGGTGGTCCAACGCCTATATCCCCATGCGCACCCTTGCGCTAGGTGCCTAAACAAGGAGTCCGTAACAACTACCACACCCAATCCCTGGCACCCTTGCAAAGGAGAGGAAACAACTCCCCCAGGTCCCACCCTGCATGCTGCAGTGGCTCTTTGTGACTTCCTCACGGACCCCTTGGCACTCGCCATCGAAGAGGTCTCCATGGTCTAATATTCCAGTACAAATTTTGGTGTGGCTCTGATACCACTTGTCACGGACTTCTCATGCAGATATGACCAGCTATACCTAAAATGAGGCCCCATTCCCTTTTCCTAATAGATCCTCCTTTTGTCTGGGCGATGTTAGCATATGTGCAAAGCCCAATGCGTTAGGCCGTGCATTACATGACAGGCACATTTGTTGTCCAATGCCTATGTCCCCTAGAGCACCTCTGTGCTAGGCACTTTCAGAATGAGTCCGTGACATTAAGCTGTTGACTTGTAGCTCCTTAGTTAGATGGTTCCTAAACAACTGATCTGGACATTCTAGGAAATATACACTTTGGCAGCCTACAGCTGGGCTGCTGTTACCTCTGACGTTGAAAGCGCATAAGAATCAAGGGGGTTTGGCATTAGGGAGAGTTGGTCAGAGAAGCAAGAGAAAGAAGAGACGAGGGGAAAATTCTAACGTGCTTGTTACACATTAGTATTATAGACATTCCTGACACAAGTTCCATAAAGTACTTGGAAGCTAAGAGACGGAATCTGATCAATTTCGGAAACATTTGGCTGCAAAGATTCTTAGAATCCGATGTTGGTATGCTCTTTGCCATCTTCCCCGCATCAAATCAAATGCGAGCCTGAGGGTCCAGTTGTCATATTGTGACGGACTTAATTTTAGCCTTGTGTTCTAGGATATCAAACTTACGCATGGATTAGCATTAATTCTTGTCCTTCGAGTGCGACAAAGACAATGTTGTACCCATATAAGGAACAAGAAAGGCACTGTTGTATCTTGATAAGGAACAAGAAACAGCCATTTCTCCTATGGTCATTGATCTCTTTATTTTCTGCTTTCCTGGCGATCTTCATGCAATTTCCCCCACTCTCGTTGATCTACTTGCATTCTGCTTTCCTGGCGATTTTCATTCAATTTTGTTCTTAGTTAGGAAAGCATGAGAGGAGGGTGGGAGCATGAGGCAGAGCAGTAGCGGGTGCGAGGTTCCGTAGTGGGGAGTGCCATAGTAGGTGGTGGGTGGGAGCAGGAGTTTGTGCTAGGTCCGGTGCAAGGTACCAATTCGTGAGCGTCACTAGCATTTTTTTTCCCTAAGCTTTAGCTTGCTAGCTTAATTAGGGGTGATAAAGAGAGTGATTAGGTTAATCTATTGTTGAGAGGAAATAGGAACCTCAACTCTGAAATAAAACCTTCATATCCTTAAGGTCTCGATAGTATGGTCAGGCAATATACATGTTGGGAAGCAATAGGGAACCAAAACCTTCACCAAATTGGTGCTTGTGCCCTATCTTTCGTATAAAGTGTCTCATTCTTCATCTAAGTTTAGATGTAGGACTTCAGAGGTTTCACAAATGAATTCCAACATTTACTCACATGGAAACTGCTACCTTTCCATTGTACACCAATAGTGCTACTCCCTCAAACAATAGTGCTACTCCCTCAAAGGCTGTGTGACATCTCTTCCTGTCTTGGTGTTCCATACATGCATATTTCCCCGTGGCCCAAAGGTTTTTCGGTAGCTCCTATTCCAGTTCAAATGTAAGAATGCAATATGTAACCTAAAAGCTTCAGTAGCTGGTATTCAAGCAAATTTTATCTCAAGTGTCCTGCTGTTCTTCTTTGTAAAATGTCGGACTTTGGAGATTTACATGTGACTTCCAACACATGGGAGATGAGTTTAATGCACTTACGAGTGGGGTTATGGTTGGTTTAATTTGAGAGTTCCCTACAGGATCGAAAATCTGAAGAATTTTTAGCAGCAGGGTGTTGAAATTGGCTCTAATCGGAGTTATTTAGCATTAGGAAATTCTAAGACAATGTTAAATAGAAATTTTGAATAGAGGTTAAAAAAATGCTTGGTGTTAATCTTGAGGTCAAATGGCGAGGGGATTAATCTTGCGGATATGTTGGCCTTGTTTACGAAACTGTTTTGGTAATAGTTAATGGCGGAGTCGAGGATATAAAAATAAGAATCGTTGACTCTGCGGAACCCAAGGACCCTTCGACACTTCCAGAGATCATGTCCAATCTTTTGTAAAGTTTTTCATTAGAAATCGATTATTAAAAACTTATAAAACAATTCAAAATTTAGTGCAAGTGACCCTTATTTTCACTTATTAGTATTGAATGCGTGCTTCTTGCGAAAAACTTGTTTGGCTTTGCTTGTTGGCATGATTATCATCATATATCCTCAGTGTGTCCAATGGACCAATGAGGAAAGCACATTCTCTATCATCGTGAATAGTTACTATTGATTTTTCCCTGATGCAGGATAAAACATTTCAGCATCCTTACATATCAGCCATTGGAGCACATACGTAAGTGTCAGCTTTGTACTTAGGAAACTAGAAAATGAGCATCTTTACATATAAAGAAAATATGCAAGTATCAGTTGACTTTGAAAATGAATTTATACACTTCTTTGTCAATTGCTATATAGTTGCTCTTCAATTGAGAAAAATGTGGTGCCAGGAAAAAATCCTGTTGTCTAATAGCATATGTTATGAGTGCAATCGTTTATGCCACAGTTTCGCTATGAGGAAGTCTATTGGTATGCCACCCAATTTCTTCTTCGTACAGTGAAATTATGCTCGAGAGCTTACAGGTAAGACAGGGCTATGCTTCTGTCAAGATGCTAGGAGCAATACTTTTCTTTTCTGTCCACAGGATGTTCAGTTTGCTTGAATAGGAAAGTAGAAGCTTTTCACGAGAGCTTGATAAAGGTGTTATTCCTTGTGCGAGTGCTAGTCTACCTCCATGTATATGGCTTTAGAAGTTTTGTGATAACAAGATAAGATCTGGCATTCAAACTCATGAGCACTAGCGTGCTTCCATGAAGGTGGAGGTAAGAGCTTTCATGACAACATGATGAAGTGGTCATTTACTGTAAGTGTTGTATGTCCTGTCGAGCAAGGTTGAGCATGCCAAGGCTAATCAATTATTGAACACGGGTACCTAATGAGCCAAATTTCACATTTCTGGTACTGTTACGTGGACTCTTCAAAATGCGTGAAGTACCCGTATCGGACACTCGACATGTAGGCGTGGGTATTGGATATGCGTCCGACACATCTCATAGGATATGCCACAAACAATACTATCTTATAGTGTTTATTTTAGTACATTATTGCTTTGAGATGATATAATTTTCAAGTAGGACAATATGCGCACATAAAACACCATGGGAACTAAGGAATAATAAAAAAGTAACAAGAGATAGGAAATTTTGCCTTGTCCCCATGTCTTGGGATTTAAAAATTAGACAAATCTGACACTTGGACACGCATCCGACTCGGACGCTTGTACCAAGTCCATGTAACATAGCCGGTACCTAATGAGTCAAACTTTACATTTCTAGTATATATCCAAATGGATGATGTATATTATGCTTTGAAACAATTGGTAACCATTTTTTTCCTTCTGTAGAACACTAAGAAGCAATTTTAATGTATCACACGAAGGTGTACCATCTATTCGCTTGGGTTTGTGGTCGGAAAACACTATGCTTCATGAGTTACCACATGAAGCAGAATGATCCCATCTAAGCAGGAGCTAGGGGTCCTTTAAAGAATGTTAAGCAAGCCTAGTCCACTTGGTGATAAGTGTTTGTAGACGGGTGTCCAATTCGGGAACCTTTTTTTTTTTTGTTTCCTATCATAGTCGTGGCTATGATGTTAAGAATCAAAAGCTACTGAAAATTAGTCCTCTAGTCATAACTTAAATATAAACTAATGACCTATGTTTGAGCAGTGTCAAATGAAGATCTATGATGCATTAATACTTTTCTTTCGTCAGAAGGTCAGTGCCATGACGCTATTTTACTTTAATCAACCATGTTTCTTAATTGCACAGAGATAAATTTTTACTATAATTAACCATATAGGGCAGATGTACATCTGATTTTACCAGCCGCACAACTTTTTAGCTTCTGCTTTTTCTGACCATGCCCTTCTAGGAAGCACGGACACCCCTCCTCGGGGGAGGTATGGTGTCCTAAATGGACGGACACCCTGACACCCTCCGGACACCGCTAATCGGTGTCCGATTATTTATTTTTTTTAATTTTCCGACACCATGTCGGACACTTTGTCGAGAAGTGTCGGACACGGCAATGTGCAGTGTCGGACCGTTTGGGGCAACTTTGGAATTTTTGGAACTAAAAAATTTTGGGGGTCAAACAAATTGTGCCCTAAATCCCTAAATCCCCAATCTGAAAAATAACACCATCTGCAATACTCACCTTACCGTCGTCAGCTATCTACCACCTCACGGAAGCCATTACCGACTTGTAGCTGTCGCCGGAGCTGTTCGCCAACATTTTGAAGCCGACGCCGACAGATCCAGTCGCCGTCGCGAAGACCGAAGCAGCTGGCTTGACACTCCGTCGCCATCGCCGGAGCTCACTGCATCGTTGTCGGAGGTCCTCGCCGCCGTCGCTGAAGCACAGGTCCCTTCCCTTCCCTACCCTCTCTGTTCGAACTTCGAAGTCCTCTGGCTCTCTCTCTTTTTTTATTTCTCCTCTGTCAAGTCTTAAGACTTAAGACTCGAGTCTTTTTTTTTTCCTCTTCGTTCGAGTCGTTTCAGGAACCCTCTCTCTCTTTTTTTTTTGACTTAGTTATTTTGTTAACTTAATTTTCAGAACGTTAATTTTAGAATGCAATGCTTTATGTAGATTGAGCACTTAATCGATTGATCACTTATTTCAGTTATTTGCTTTGTTTCCTATTCGTATGACTTTGGTCTTTCTAAGACTTAATTTCTTATGTTATGTACCATGTATTATGTTGGATTTAAAATTTAAGTATGAGTTGTATTTGAATTTCTTGTTTTGGTAGCTTTTCATTATTATTTATTATTTTAGATTATGGAATGTATTTGATATTTATTATTTTATATATATATATATATATATATATAATAAAAATATTAAAAAAAAATATCGGTGTCCTGCGGTGTCCAAAATCCAGTTTTTTGGAAATTGCGGTGTCCGGTGTCCCCGTCGGTGTCAGTGTCCGACACCGTGTCCGTGCTACCTAGATGCCCTTTCTTCACTAGCTTCAATGTACTACCTATTAAATGTGCAGTGTTTTTTCATCAAGAAAATTACTCTTCTTTCTTGCTGGTGACCATAATTATCTATTTGTCATCTCAGCGCACCCAATCTTATGCTTGATTCTGAATAATGTTTTACTCTCAGTAAACTCGTTATAAGGGGATGGTAAGAAAGAAGCTCATGGTCATATGGCATCGATGCCGTGTCAATGTTGAGTTGCTTTCATGATTTCAAGGCCCTGAAACAGCCTTTGCATGCCATAAAGCTTATATGACTTCAGCTTGTTGGAACATCAAGTTGTAAATAATCACATTCTAGTTTTTTTCTTTAATCTCAGCAATAGATGTATTAGTTGCAATGGTAGTAGCTTGATCTGCATGATGCGATATGACTGCTGTGCTCGTTTCTGACTTGTCAATTTTTGCAGAAACTATTGGAGAGATTATGATACTGCCCTTTTTATACTGAAACATTTGTACCGAGATATGCCTGATGAACCTAAAGATGGCAGCTCCAAGCATGAGCACGGTTGGGAGGGCTGGTCTCATCAAAGAGAAGTAGCCGAGGAAGAACTCCCATTAACTTTTTCTGATATTGTCTTGAGAAAGAACTTCACTAGGAAAAGCAAATAAGATGACAGAGTGCTGATTGACTGGATTTCCTCTTTTTGCTATGCAGAATGTACTAGCAGCTGCAGCAGTAAGTCTTGTGTTTTACTTGTGTTATTCCTCACATTATATTTAAGCACTTCCTTGTTTACGTTGCTGCAAGTTAAACCATACTGTTGGTGTATATATCGTTTGACAGCTCCAAAAGCAACGGACATAACATGCTGCACTTCAGAATTCAAAATTTCAAGAGTACACTATGGGTGGCAGTAGACTGCTCGAGATATGTGGATATTGAACACACTACTCCCAGCAGCTATGTAAATATGACCCCTCTTTGTTGGGGTGTTTTTCGTGTTTTACTTGGGTCATGTGCTCGAATTATACGTAGGTCGTAGGTGTTGTACATAAATAGGATAGAGTGTATGTAAGGAATTTACAATGGAGGCATCTCATTACTTGTGCTTGATCTGTATTTGCTAAAAGCTAGCAATGGATCATGTACGTATACCTCCCCTTGGGTCATATGCTCGAGTCATAGAGGCATTTTGTTACTCAAATGGCTAAGAAGTGTGTACCAAAATTAAGAAGTCCCCTTCAAAGTTCAAGTTTGCACCTTTTTCGGTGTAAGCAGTCTGATCCAGGAAGCATTTCAGCTGGATGGGTGAATCGGGTAGTGAACCACCTAGGTTTTGTAAAGGTGGGGGCCGTGGGGCTCAATCGTTCACTTTTTTTTTTTTTTATCTACATGAGGCAACATTTTCAAATAACCTTAAGGATATTACGTTGTGGGAGTTTGAATAGATTGTTTGGACTCAAGAGATGGTTTTGATGGTGGTTGGTGGTGTCAGGGTGGTTTAATTGGTCGGTTGGTGGTTGAGCCACAAAAATGTCAGTGGGATGGCGGTGTGGCTGGTGATGACCGTCCAGGGTCTGTGGAGGAGACAGTGAAAGAAATCTAGAATTTCTGGCGTTGGTTATTTTCGTCTGGACATGATTTAGGGTACCCCATCTTTTTCGTTGTTCAATAGGGGGTGGGGTAGCGGTGGCTGGTGTTGGTGTGGGTTGCTGAGATTGGTTTTAAAGGATGAGATTACATGGTTGTAATATTTTCTTCTGATATATATTTTTTTCGGTCATGAGTTAGTATTTGAAAATCAGTTTCTTTTGCTTTTTACTTCTTTGGAATTATGAAAATTGCATGTTAAAAGACCTCGAGTGCACAAATATAACTATCCTTTCTTTTTCTTTTTTTGGTTAAGAGGAGAAATATATTATAGTTAACAAGCTGTCTCGGCTATACAAAGGAATACAACAATGTTTTACAGACAATTAATAGAATGGAAGAAGTACAACAATATTTTACAGACATTGACATATGGAAGCTAAGCATTGTCTATGTTTACATGATTAGATCTAAAGGGCATACAGTCCATCATTCCATGCCATAAAGACTTCCCATCTAACCTTGCAAGCAAAAGTGGCAAGTCCAGCAATTTCAGTCAGCTGCTGTTTGCTTCCTACTAATATCTAACAGTAGTGAAAATAGGCGCTAGTCAAGCAAATATCGTACATGATTGGTGCAGCTACTGCACTAATCTCTTCCAATCCCTTATCTCTGCAAGCAACTTTCAGAATTAGTATAGAGGATAATATGTTTTGAATGGTATTGTTTTGCCAACTGTAGTGTTTTCATCACTGCCAACCTTATGAAGTGAAAGGATCTTGTGAATAATATGAAAATGAACATGAGCCTAATCGATTTCCAAGAGGTTTCAATATGCAAATGCCCAGGCATGAACTCTCTCTTTGCTGCTGAAAATGAGATCCTGTATAAACGAAACACATCAAGTGGCGTTGATAGAAACACATATTTGAATGGAGGTTATAAGATGCTTTAGCGTAGGATGTTGTCCTTGGCGGATGCGTTTGTCTTCCCAGCTCCGCACTTCTTATTGTGAGTACAGAGAATGCTTTCCATGTAGTTTTTACTTGAGCATGAACTTTCCTGATGATGGTCATGGGGATCAAAGATGATACCCGTGAATATGACTTCATTCCTATGTAACCATATTTGCCAAAGTGTAATAAATATAGTTGTGGCGACTTAGGATCTTCTTTTGGTGGGAGCATTGCCTAGGTTGATCCAGGCAATCAGTCATTCAATAAATAATGGCAAAGGTTGTTTGCATTTGAATTCGTAAATCCAACCCAAGCCACGCCGCATGTACATCAGAACATTTGAGGAAGAGATAGTCAATGGTTTCCATTTGGGAATTGCAAAAAAGCAATCTGTATAGTTATTGGAACCAACTTTTGAAAGCCTTTACATAGGATAGTCTTCTCAATAGAACTTGCCAGAGTACTAATTAAAATTTATGGGCCAGTCGCAGTTTCCACTCTCGTCCCCAAGTTTTTGAAGATATATGTTGCCTTGGATTGTAATTAGGTTAGACTTCCTCAAATTTTCTAGCTTATCTATCATACTTTACTTGATTACCAGATCTTACTAAGTAATAATTGGATGGGGTATGGTTCTAGGTAAGTTTATTTGGATATTCACCCAAACAGACATGGTTTCTTTTTATGATAGTGCAGATGATGTCTGGAAAGTTGTCCCTCAGCATTTGAATATTTCACTGTCGGTTATGTATCAGATCAGCTACTGTAGTGATTGATGAGTCTGGATTTCTTATATCTTGTAGAACTGATAGCGAGGTACCTTGAGCCAGAAGTCCTCCCATATTTTTATATCCTGACCAGTTCCAATTTGCCACTGTAGTTCAGGGATCAGACAATCTCTACCATGCAGAATACCCCTCCACACCCACGAACTATTTCTTGCAGGTTTGATTTCCATGAAAATTTTCCTTGCACAATATTTAGCCCGAAAAGATTTGGCATAGTAATGAGTGACGATCTTGAATGAAAGACCAGCTAGTTTTGGCTAGAAGAGCGGAATGGAAAAGATTCGATTTTTTAACCCCATCCCTCCTTTCATTTTTGGTCCACATAATGTGAACCAATTCACAAGATGATGAGGCTTGTCCTTATTTGCTCCTGCCCAGAAGAAATTGTTTAATATGCCATCCAATTTCGTGCAAACATACTTTGGAAACTTGAATACTTGCATAAGATAGGTCAGAAGTGACGAGAGAACTGGTGTGATGAGTGTTTTCTTGTAAGCTTTGTTTAGTAAAAATAATTTTCCAACCCACACATTTGTTTTGAACCTTAAGGATAAGCTCTCTAAAAGAGTCTTTCCTATGGATGACAATATCCAACTTGGTAACCATATATTCCCCAAATATATCGCTCTTGGATATACCCAATGTGGAGATCACAAAGGACATCAAATCATCGGAAGTATTGGGGCTGAAAAAATAGTGGACTTGTTTAGTTTAATTAGTTGCCTAATTGTTCACAATAATTGCTCAGCAGAAATTTATTAAGTTCGCATCTCAGCAGGGTAATCTTAAAGAATAGGATATAATCGTCAGCAAAGAATAGATGATTGACAAACGGGCTATGTAAACCAAGTTTAATTCCAAAAATTTCTCCCAATTCATGAGCTCTCAAAAGATTTGCCAAGAGCACTTCCACACATAGGATGAACAGGTAAGGGGACAACCAATCTCCTTGCCTGAGTCTACAAGCCGGCTCAATTTTTTGTATCTATTCCCTACTTATGAGCACCGAGTAGGGTACGGTTTGGACACACTCCATACTGAGATTGGCGAAGTGCTTCAGAAAACCAAATTTGATCAATACTGCTCTAATAAATCCCCAACTAATGCAATCATATGGTTTGCTCATATCCATTTTCAGTGAACAAAAAGTCCCAACTCCAGATCTCTTCAATCTAATATAATTTGTTAATTTCTTGCGCAATAAGAATATTATCCGAGATTTTGCTTCCAGGGATAAAGGCATCTTGAAATGGCGAGATTAGGGATCTCATTGCGGGTCTGAGCCTATCAACTAAAGTGCAAGCAACAATTTATAGATTGTATTGCACAAGCTAATCGGCTTAAAATCTCTTGTTGATATAGGGCTGTCCTATTTTGGTATGAGAGCAATAAAGGTATAATTTGATTCTCTGAGCATATGTCCAGCCTGTAGAAAGGAAAGCATTGTCTAGGTAACCCCTTTACCAACGAACTTCTAAGATTTCTAATAAAAAAATCACTGGGAGGCCATCTTGCCCAAGAGCTTTAAGTGGAGGGAGATTTGAAATGGCTAACCAAACCTCTGAAACCTGAAAAGGTTGGTTTAAATGATTGAACTAGTCTTGCGAAATTGTTGAGGTGATGGCTTCGGTAGAACTGTAGCTCCGGCTATTTATAGTCTGAGAGGTTCCTTGTAAAAGATCTATAAAATGCTTTTGAAAACAGGCTTTGATGGCTATTTGATCTACTAAGGTTGCTCCTTGACTGGCAATGATGGTATGAATAGAGTTGTTATTTCTTCACACCATGGTTGTAGCGTGAAAAAACTTAGTATTCCTTTATCCCAGTTTCAACCATCTTTCACCAGATTTTTGAGCCTAATGAATCTCCTCACAACCCAGTTGCCAGTTCAGATGCTTAGGTTTATGGAAGAATAGGTCCCTCGCGTTAGTATCTAACAGGCTATGTTAGGCTTGAAGGAGTTGTTTTCTTGCAACTTCAATTTCCTCTGCTAGAAAACCAAATGATTTTCTATTCCAAATTCCAAAAGCCCTTGTTATTAGTCTTCTTCTAGACATTGTCCGATTCGAAGTATCCCAAAAGTGTAAGGCCGTCGACTTATTCGGAAAAAAGAGGAAGATCGCTTTGATCTCTTGTTTCGGAGAAATAAGTGGCTCAAGAGCAGTAGCTTCCAGATTTCTTGAATTGATTCGAGGCATTCAAGCTAATGAAGCCACATGGCTTTAAAAAGGAATGGTTCACAATGTCCAGAGAGGTCCTCAATGGAATGAAACATTATGGGAGCATGACTAGATCCATGGATCCCTTTGTTCTGGACACTAGATTGAGGGAAAAGTGACATCCAGCTTGGATCCGCATATCCCTTGTCCAATTTCTCAAAAGTACAATGCGGGCCTTCTCGATTATTGGTCCACGTGAACAGTGGGCCAATCCAAGCTAGCTAGCACATACCTAATTTGAACAGGAAATTTTGTAATCAAGCATGGGCAGGATAGTCATTGGAGTGCAACCCATCTTTTTCACCTAAGTGGAGCACTTGGTTGTAATCTCCCAACAAGATTATTGGCCCCTCCATATTTTTGAGTACTACTTCCAGTTTATTCTAAGTAGCCTGCCTTTTGGTCAAAGTAGGATGTCTGTAGATAAGCCCTGCTATCCATGTGAGGCCTTCTCTATAGGATGCTGTGATGACTAAAATATTCTTGTTCGTGAATAGTACTGACACCGATAACGTGTCTTTCCATCCCGGCCAAATTCCTCATTTAGATCCATTAGAATCAATATCCGTGAAAGACAAAGGCATAGTCTATTGAATTTTGTACCAACCAAAGAACACGCTATCTTAGTCTATGTAAGAAAGACGGAGTAGATTTACAGATCGGGCAAAGGATATGGCCACATGAGCTGCTCAAGGTTGTCCAAACCCTCGACAGTTCCAGTATGAATCTTTCATTTAATTCCTTGAGGTTGTAAGGGGACAACCACCGAAACCCAAAGAAGGATTGAGACAGCTAGAAATGAGGAGAAAACAGTGCGCTGGAGAAGATTTTTTTCGAATAGATCCACTGGTACCCATCCTTCATTTTTCCAATTTTCCAAACTCTAGTCTCAAGGCATGGAACAAAACAGGGATCAGGCAATTACTAAGCCGATTACCTTTTCGTCTAACTCCTCAAACAAATTGACCATCATTTTTTTCCTCTTTATTTTCCTTCTAACAATCTTTTTTTTTTTTACGTCTCTTTTCCCATTCTTTTGTGTTCACCTTTCCTCTTTGTTTTTCTTATAATTCTCATTATTTGACAGCACATCTCTCTTTCTTTTTTGTTCTCCACACATCTCAAACTTAGAAGGTAAACGCAAGGGATAATTATCAATACAGTCATAAAGTTCATGGAGTGCCCATCCCAGCAGAGGAGTCGCAATTAGCTCCATCACTGCTAATTCCAGGTTTTTTTCTCGCTTAAATTCTTATAAAAACTTTTATGCACTCTAGTGCTTGATAATAATCTATGTAAAGCATGTCAAAAGCATGTTACTGTCACACCATGAATATCCTTTGAAAAGCTAGTCTTTCTTTTCTTGCTAGGGTTTGATCCTGAGATTGCCTATCATCATTTACTGCTAAGGCATACTTCTTATTTTTTGTTGGATCATAAGTTGAAAATTTCATATCCTGTACCACTTTTCATCCAAAGAGATTTCAGAATCAGAGTAGCAAATATTTTTCCTGTCAGTGGTGACGTGACAGCCTCTACTTGAATAAGTTCATAGTTATTTCCTTGAATAGGGGATGTGACAAGAATTATAGGTGAAATTCCTTGAATAATTGGCTAATTGCTGGTGTTTTCCATCAAATTGTCATTAATGGCAGTAGAGTCTAGAAGGCCAGGTCCATCCAAGTTTGGCTTCACGCACACTGTTATGTTACACAATGGGTGACCAAATTTTTTTTTTAGCTTAAGGTTAGCATGTGCAGAAGAACTTTGATATGGCAGGCTCTGGAAGATAAAAGACATGGTTGGGTTAGATTCTCCAGTTCTTTCGTGATGGGCTGTTAAAATATGCATTAGATTAAGAAGCCCAAGGTGAAAAGGGTTGTGAAGCTGGGCCTTGTCCTGTTGCAAGCCCACTTTGAAGCTAGTTATTTAGGCTAGATGACTAAAAATTAAGGCCTGTTGTGGGTCCATTCCTTGATGCACGATTTTTGTCTGTGTTTTCAGTAGGCTGGCCATGAAAAGTTTATTTTAACTCAAATAGGCCTGGCCCTAAAATAAAGGGTTCTTTTGAGAATCCTAGCTTTGAGCAAGAGGTAGATCTTGCAATTTGATCTGGGTAGCACAAGGGTGGGCCTGGCACTTCATGGTCAAGAAGAGGCATAATTGTTTTGCTTTTTGGGAAAGCTTGGTTTAAGAGAAATGGGTCAAGTCTACCTATTATAGGAATGATGGTCTCGGACAGATTATGTAAGGGCAGGTGGGTGTCTATGGCAAACCTATTTTTGGTAGGCTTAAAGGTTTCTTGCCCACGTTGAGAGGAGAGGGCCAAGGGCCTTTTTTCAGGGGGTATGTTCTCAAAAGATTTTCCTATAATAGCTTTTCCCAGGTTCACTTCATCTTCTGGTCAGCTAAAGGTAGGGTGGGCTTTGTCGTAGTATGAGCATCTTGCATGGTGACATCATCACCAGATTCATTTTCTAGATGGACAATTTCAATGGTGACCTTAACAATTGGGCTTGCTATAGTATCTTCTTCCTGAGATGAGTCTGCCCCCGAAGTGTAATGGGTACCGCTTTCCATTGAATACATGCCAGAGTTATAAGAAGTACCTAAAAATTCTTGATCAGTGTTAAAAAGAACAGGCTCATAACTGGTTTCCATTATCAGTGCCTGCAAATTCCTATTAATATTGACGTTCATATACGAATGGAGGGACTACTTGAACATGGATACAACCGCCACTACAAATGAAGGAAATAAATCCAGTCCATTTAGGCTAGCAGCTCTACAGCGAAGGGATTCCATAACAACCGTCAAGGATTCAGTGCAAATATCACGTTCTTGCCCTATATGCCCACAGCGATAACATACATGACAAACTCTCTCATACATGCGTGCCAACCATTTAACGTCACAATTCATCAAATGTGGATCTACTTGAAACATTAGAGGAATAAAAACAGTTGGAAAAGTGGTTCATCCAACAATATACACACTTTAATCTTGAAGTAGTCCTTATGTTTACACCTCCTTTCAAACGAATCCATATCCAAAATTTTCCCCAGTACAGTTCATATTTTGATGGCTACATTTTGATGATAACAATCACTTGGTATATTAACCACCCTTAACCAGAGATCTACCGATGGAAAGGTCACATGAGAAAAAATAGTATCTGGTGTCCAAGGTTTAAGAACAAGGAGACAACCCTTAATATTTCAAGGGCTATTTTTCAGTAGAAGTTGTGCTTGTTCTGGAGTGGTAAAATGAAATAGAAAGAGGCTCTTGATTTTGTGAACAATAATTGGGCTAAGAAGTGACAAATAACAAGTAGGATTATACTGTTTCGATTAAGACTAGGGAGTCTTGGCGGATCATCTCCTTGGAAAGTTGGTGGCATACTGTAAGGACCAGTAAAGCAAAAAAAGGGATATGTGGTTTCGAATAGTTAAAGGCAATTCAAGTGGCTGATGTAAAAGAAGTGATGAAGTGAACAATAGGAAACATAAACATAAGGAGATATATAGTTTGGTTAGGTTGATTTGGTGGGATACAAATTAATTGGGTGCATGAAGTCAACTGAGAAAGGTTTAATGCATGGGAAGAATCTTGGTGATAAAGATAAGGTGGAAATGTTGGTGGGCATGATGAAAAGAGACTTAAAGTAGAAAGAGGTTGGAGGATTTGGGTAGAGTGAGAACAAAGCCAAAGCTCAGCAATTTCAATTCGTGAATCTAGTTGTTGGAGTTAAAAGGGGTGGTATTGTAAAAACCGGAAAGTGGTGAAGAGAGGTGTTGTAGAGAGCGAAATTCAGAGGCTCTGCCATATCTTAAGATACTGGCTAATGAATCTTTGCAAATGCACGGTTTGGGATACATTTTAATTTAATTGTGAAATCATATGCTACATCATAGTGGATTAGGAATTCTAAAAGACAAAACAGGTAGTGTGTTCTCAGACAATATACTTGTTAATGCATATATACATGTTGAACACAATACTTGACATCAGGGAAGCGTATGAATAGATTAGCTCACAAATCAAGACGATAAGGATTGTAGTGATGATAGCAGTCAATTCAACACTTTTTAAGGTTGAGATTCGAATTTACCAAAACTACATTAGTTATTCTTACACACATCAAAGTTTGGTGAAAACGTATGAGACAGAAAGAGTACATATGGAGTATGGTATGTGATCCAATGTCTTCAAAGAGCTATACTCTGTGTTTGGCACACCAGATTTTTCAGCGAGATATGACAAGATAAGAGCAAATGAGTCAAGATACCATATCCTGTAGGATAGGGGCGAATAAGCTAAAAATCCTATCCCACGTTTGAACGAAAATAGGCTGGATAGATTATCTTGCCGCCTTTACCACTAACAGCACCGCCATCCAAAACCACCGCATCATTAACAACATCAACATATGACCATTGGAACCATCATCCAAACGCCAATTGCAAACCCACCACCACATTAGAATGTATACCTCCACCACGACAACCAACATCAAAATGCCAATTGCAAACCTACCACCACTCCAACCACCATATCAACGCCAACTACGAAACCACCACTACTACCATCAACACGACCACTTTAGCATAGCCCCCACCACCACTACAGCTACCATCCCAAGATCAACTGCAAATCCAGTGTTATTACCTAGTATTATATCTCAATGTAATTACCTTGTTATTGAAAAGTGATATTGATTTGACAAGTCATTTTCAATCAATGCACATAATTCGGTTATATAGAAACGTGGGTAAGGCTTCCTTCCAAGGTGCCTGCATCGACCAACGATTAGCAACTAGTGGTGGTGGTGGTAAATGAGGCAATCGGTGGCTGTTGGTGGCTTCCACTACCAATCGCCTCAACAACTCGTGGTTGTTTTCGACGGATTGGTGGTGGTGGTGGATGAGGTAGTTGAGGGGAAGAGGATAGAGACCACCCATTAATCCGGTCCGCTACCGTCAGTGAAGGTCAGCGGTGGCAATTGAAATGGGTGTTGTGCCGATGGTGCAGTCCTCTTTTGCCTTCTACTCTCTTCATGTCCTTGGCCCGTCATTCATTTCTCCAAAAGGTACTGGATAAAAGTAACCCCCCCACCACCCCCAGCCCAATGGTATAGAGTTGACCCGCCAAAGTTGGATGAATCAAGTTTGACAAATATCTTATCTAGCCCTTTGGTGTCCAGCCAAACGTAGGATATGAGAACTCTAATCTGTCGCCCCAAGCATAACTCTACCTTTGTGTCAACATATATTACTTTGGATATGATTTACCCTAGTACTAAAACCAAAAGTGATCTCTTAAAAAGTTATTGTTAATGAGCCCAAAAAATAGTAGGAAAAGAACAAAACCTTTAATTTAGTCACCCCGCTCCTCTCACTAAACTTAGAAATTTATATCACTGTAGACATGATATTTGCTACAAACTCAAAACATAGTTTGTAGCTCATGTGCTTTAATTTACAGTTAAAGACCAAAGTAGAGTTCAATTGGATAGGATGAAAAGTTCAAGGGTAAACATTGTAAATTCTTAATGATGCCCGGATATTAAACAAAAAGGGAAAATTGCAAAAGACATCCTCGTGATTTGGGCCATTTGCAAAAAGCCACCTGGGGTTACAAAAGTTGCAAAAAGCCCCCTGTAATGCTTATTTTGTTGCAACTGTTAGAAAAATCATCTAAATTAACGGCGCGTGTAATTCAATCTCTTAAAAAGTGTATTTAATAAAAATTAAAACATCAGAAAGACTAAAGCACCCTCCCTTTGCACCTCTCCCACAAAAAGCCCAAATTTCTTCTCAAATACCCATCTGCAACCGTCTAGCTCGTCACCTCCGGTGCCATCAACCCCATCACCGGAATACATTTGCTTCGCTAGCCCCATCAACCACCACTTGTGCCACCAGCCCCATTTCCGTGCACCACCGGCGAAAGTCCCTTCAACGCCAGAACAAACTTGTGTCGCCAGCCCACCAACCTCTACTTGTGTCGTTACCGTGCGCCGCCAGCCCACCAACCTCTACTTGTGCCGTTACCGTGCGCCGCCAGCCCACCAACCTCCACTTGTGCCATTATCGTGCTCTACGCCACCCCCATCAATCCTGACTTGCTCCGTTGTCAACCCGCCATTCAGCCCAGACACTTGCACCATCGCCACCAGCCCCAATCACCCACCGCGATCCTAGCCCTGTCCACCATTCAAATGAAAAAAACCCTAGATCTACAATTTGGAAGTCGTGAATTGATTAACTAGAGCAATGAAATGGATATCTTATGAATAACTTCTGTGATTAATTTGATCTAAAAATGGAAATTTAAGAAATGGGGTTGGGTTTCAACTTTTTTCGATTTATATAGAGGGGTAATTTAGACATTTTTACTATTCTGTTATGGAAATCATTTGATGCAACACCTTTTTAATTTCATATGCTTTTTTGCAACTTTTGTAACCCCAGGTGGCTTTTTGCAAATGGCCCAAACCACGAGGGTGTTTTTTGCAATTTTCCCTAAACAAAATAATGTGCTTGCAGTTTCATAAATGTATTAGCATTGTTACTGCACACAACAAATTATGACTACGTAGTAATGTTGCACACACTTCTGGGTGTGTTTGCACTTACACCATATATGACTTCCGGCAGGGCCACATATGCGGTAGAAAATTGTAATATTATATAATTTATTTATAACTTCTATAGAATAAAATATTGGACCTTGATTTTGGCCATTGATTTGCGGCACTCGTAGCAAAGACTGCTTATATGAGGGTTCTCCATTTTGTCAATTAAGACTAACAAAATCAAGCCATGTAGAAAATTAATGAAATGCACAAACCCGTCACATTAATCAACTACCCTCAGTATTCAGAAGGTTACTAGTCTAGTTTTAAACCAAAACAAAGACTGCTATAAATTATAATCAGCATGCTTGTGAAATATACAACACAAAATTTTCTTAAGCAATTTCAGAAGGTAATTGTCACTTATTTGACTTTGTTTTTTTTTTTTGTAGTGAACCTTTAACGCCAAAGTTTATAGAGGGTGTATAAAAAGGCTCACCATATATTCACACAGTCATAATGACAAAGTAGCGTAAGCGTAGTCACTGAAGCAATTGCCAAAGAGACGAAACAAATATGTTTAAACTCACAAGTAAAGCAATGATCTCTTTGGACCGATGCACTCATGCGCGTGGACTTGGCACCTGGGTGCATTGTAGCAAACTTTGAGCTTTTAAGTCGTACGATGTTTGTCTTCCACTTGTAACAAATCAAACAACGATGCAAAAGAGAAAGAAAAAAGTACATTATTTGTATTCCATGCAACAACAACAAAAACACACACACAGAGAGAGAGAGAGAGAGAGAAGCAAAAAAAATCTAAAATGTAGTGTATAACTTTTGGTTATTCAGTTGTAATAAAGCATTCTAAGAGAAGGAAAAAAAATTGGTTTCTTACTCCTTCGCGAATAATATAACAAATGGTAAAATCGATGGTTATACCAAAACCAAACACTACCATCTTACCAAATCATACCAATGAAGAAACCATAGTGATTGATGGGATCAAACATTAGCAAGTCAAAATGCATTGCTGAATATACAAACTTGGCACTCGTTCAAGCAAACTAACAGCGTTGAGGCCAAGAGCCTCAATAGTTCTCTATCATCAAAAGGTCAATACCATGATGCTATTTTACTTTAATCAACCGTGCTTTTTTTTTTTATTGCAGATAGATAAGCTTTGACCATAATTAACTACATGAGCATCGGGCATATATAAATCTTATTTTCCCAGCCGCACAATTTTTTATCAGTGTCAAATGAAGATCTATGATAGGTAGAAGAGCCTTAATAGTTTTCTATCATCAGAAGAGCAATGCCATGATGCCACTTTGCTTTAGTTAACCACGTTTGGTTATCGCAGATAGATAAATTTTAACTATAATTAACCACACGAGCAAAGGGCAGAAATAAATCTGAATTTACCATCCGCACAACTTTGTAGCTTCTGCTTCCAGGCCATGCCTTTTTTCACTAGCTTTAATGTGCTACCTATTAAATATGCAGCGTTCTCATCAAGAGAATTAACTCTTCTTTCTCGATTGTGACCATAGTTATTTACCTATCATCCCAGTGCCTTAATTCTGAATGATGTTTCATTTTGTATGTAAACTCATCATCAAGGATGTTGATGGTTTAATTAGTTTATGAGGTCCTCTATGCATGTCTATTAGGTTCATGCTGTAATACCCAGCATCTTGATATTGTCCAGCAGGTTAATTATTTTGTTTAGCGACAATTTTTATATGCAATAAATAGCGTCAATTTGTGTGGACAATATTTTATTGGCAACCTTTTGCGACAAATTTTTTTTGCTAGAAGTTGTAGATTCGTGAAGCGGGGTGCAATAAGCAATTGATAAAAAGTTAAAGGGGTTAGTTAAAATTTTTAATTAAAAGTGATTTTATTGGATAATTAAAAACATACAAAATCTGATTTTAATGCATTTCAACTTTATATTTTTGGAAGCTAAAATAGAAAGGGAACAACGAGAGGAATTAGGATGAGATTAAGCTTTCTGAGCTTATATTACTCTTCGGTTTCAAAAGTCAGATTTAAGAGAGACATTTTGGTTACCAGAATGAGAGAGAGAGAGAGAGAGAGAGAGAGCAAGAGAGGGGGTTAAAGAGCAAAAGGAGAGATGGGATAAAAAAGAGAGAGCAGTCTATAGAGCTCCGACGATTGAAGCACAATTTTTTCAGTTAAGCCCTTTGACAGTATTACGGTGTCTTTACGTGTGTTTAGAACTAGATATGTGTATATTATGTGTGTTTGGAACTGTCAAAAATGTGTGTATCATATGTGTGACTTTTTGTGAGACGGTAGCCTTGTGACTGTGTGAAACATGAGTGTGATAGCAGACATGGTAGTTACCGTTAGTGTTGTGTGCGTATGTGCGCCTCGTGCACATGTGCACGTGTAAGGGGCACTAAAAGAGATATGTGCCGTGAGGCAATGAGTGTGTATTTGTGAGTGTTTTGTGTGTAATTGCTTGTGCTGTAGTGTGTATCAATGTGTGTGATTGTAGTGTGTATGTGTGAGGAAATAGTGTGTGTGTGTGTGTGTGTGTGTGTGTGTGTGTGTGTGTGTGTATGTGATTTTAGTGTGTGTTTCAGTGTGTGCATTATCTATGTGTAATTACAGTATGTGTTTATGCACAATATGTTCATGAGTGTGTGCGGGTGTGTGTTTTATGTGTGTGTGTGTGTTTGTTTTTTTTTTTGAGTGTGTGTAAGGAGGAGGGAAAGGGTAGCCGTGAGAGTGTGAATTCTGGGTTTCCTTTGCCGAGAGTTAAGGGAAGAAGATTGCTTAGGCAGTTTATGGGTTTGTGCATTAGGGTGGTACTCTGTGCTTGCACAGTTGTGCCATATGGCCGTGAGATAGCATGCAGTGGTGGTAGATTGCTAAAGCTTTACAGGAGGGTTCCTAGGGAAATATTAGAAATACTAGTAAATTTTCATATTTTTTCTAAAATAGTTTAGTATTTTTAATATTTCCTGCAAATTTGACTTTTCCAAACTTCATTTTGTGTCATTAAAATTCATATTAGATTCTAAAAAATTATTGTAATGTTTTTATAGTATAGCGAAGATTCAGTTTAAGTTTCATAAATTTCAGAGTTGAATTGGTACATTTATACGTATCGCACTTGATTTAGAGAAACATACGATGTAAATATGGTTTCGATGATTTTTAAATTTTGATTTTAGTTTTTGTAATTTTTATATATCTCGTAAATCTATTATAAAAATTATGGGACCTCGATTTGAGTTAGAAATGATTATCGATATTTATGGACGTTTATTGCATTTAAAGTAATTATTTTTAATTAGAAAATTCAAAAATTCATAAAATTGAATTTTAAGTTTTTATGCTATTTTAAGATATAAAAATTTATTATGAATTTTGAGGTATCATTATGCCTTAAGGAGTGTGCGAGATTTTTAGTTAGGTTTGGCCTTATACATGACCTGTTTTGAATTGGTTTGTGTGGAGAGTGTCAGAATGAGCAGCATTTAAGCAGTAGCATTGGTTTCATAGTATTATGATGTTAGATTTTATTCTGATAGTGAAAATGCTCAACTTAGGTTAATTCAGAAGATCTTGGATTGAGGTTCTTAGCATAGCTTGGATTGAGGTAATAAATTTTATCTGAAACCTAATTAATCAAATTTGCTCTCGTATGTTTTTATTTTGATTTGTTATCGAATCTCTTTGGACTCTGTTGTTGATATGAGAATGCATTATTTTCCTTTAAAACCTTACATTGAGCCTTGAATGTTCATTGAAAACTCTTATCGATGCTCAATGTTTATTACTCATTGAGCAACGATTTACATGTTGAATTAGCGATTCTTGTTTTCTACATATTGGCGTGGGATAGTGTATTGAGGCGTTATAAGGTGATATGTATGGGGGTGATACAAGGATGGTCTGTTTACTGCAGGAGACGCAGGCTAGACCTTGATGGACGCTAGTGTCCACATGCATGTACCATTGTTATTGACACTGCCTGTGTGGCTTTGCTAAGTGTTATTTGTAGTGTCTGTGTAGCTTTACAATTGCTCAGGTTTAATATTATATGTATTGTTTACAGTGTATCTGAAAATGTTTCTTGTTGATATCTGATTTAAAGCTTTGAGTTGAATCTCTTTCCCATATTGCCATCGTATTAAATATGTAAATCATTTTTATTGATCTATTGATTCTTGAGCGACCTTGCTAAGCCCTCAAAAGCTCACTCTTAATTATTCCCTTTACAGGTAATAGTCATTAGTAGATTACTTGACAATGATTAGAGCCTGGATAGGAAGTTGGCATAAAATCCATTGTTTTGTTTAGTTAAGCCCCTGCGAGGGAAAGTGTTGTTTAATTCACTTTGATGAATCAGTAATGCAAGTGACTTAGTGCTAGATTTTTCCTTAGAGATGATTTTTCACTTCTAGGGAAGAGATGGTATAAAAGCTCTAGAGAGAAAAAGATGGTCATCTTTATCACTTCTGTGGCCCAACGCCTCTATAAAAAGAGTCTTTGGGTTACATTTCAGAGGACCAGTTTTCTCTCTAGAGCTTTTATACCATTTCTTTCCTAAAAGTGGTAGATCATGTCTAAGGGGAAATTTAGCACTTCATACTTAGTTTCTCTGTATTTGTAAGTCACTTGCATTGTAGATTCATCACAAAATGTTCCCAAGTCTTCTACGCAAGAGCATTCTCAAGGTATATTTACAATAATCTCTAGACTAGTTTAGATTATAGTAGCCTAGGGTGTCTTACATTCCCGTGATCTCATTTCAAATATACAAACTATTCATAAAGAGTATTTCATTTTATTTCTAAATATAATTCGAGTCAAAAAACCGAAATGTAGGTTGCCACCCGAAGGGCCTAACTGAACTACGATGATTTTAGTTCTGGTTAGTCCGATTGAATACTTAGGCCGTTTGACCCCTGCTGTCGAATTCAAATCAATAGTATAAAGTTAGAAGTAGGGTTGGTTTTATGCATCTGTCATACGTTAAAAGGCCAAAAATTCAATCAAATCAAAGAAGATATCGTTTAGGGTATGACAAGTGCCTAACACCTTCCCGTCCTATAACTTAGTCCCCTAATCCATTTCTCTGTGTTCTATAGAATAGTAGTCTTTGGAAATTTTAGAGTCTTTTTAGGGATTTCCCTCTTGTTTCACAAAATAAGATGGCAACTCTTAATTTTAGTCATTTCCTAAGGTCTTGGATTTTTTCGAGGCGTTACACTCACTACTTCTAGTCCTCCACCACCACCTGAATGCTAGAGGTCGAGGTCCAAGCTTTTGTCAGGTGGACCATGTCTGATGACATGGCTAGATACTTTATGTTGGCTTCGCTAGATAGTATATTGCAATCTCTACATCATGTAATGAAAACTGCCACCAAAATAAAGCTTAACTTATCGGAGATGTTTGGCCATAAAAGTCGAGTGGTAAGACAAACAGTGATGAAGGCCATCATCTCCACAATAAAATTCTAGGAACTCCTACAAGAAATCATTGCATAACGATGATAGATAACCTTAATGACATTGAGATCCTTGCTGGAGAAATTGATGGCCAATCCCATGCCGACATGCTCATGGTATCGTTACCGTCATCTCTTGATCATTACATGGTGAACTACAACATGAACAAAAGAATCAGTTCACTCTCCCACAACTAATGT
The DNA here is from genome assembly GCA_033070095.1 of Escallonia herrerae. Lineage (NCBI taxonomy): Eukaryota > Viridiplantae > Streptophyta > Magnoliopsida > Escalloniales > Escalloniaceae > Escallonia > Escallonia herrerae. The sequence goes on from JAVXUP010000740.1 coordinate 333,840, forward strand.
AGGAGTTGCAGGCTGCTGAAGTCATTCTTCATGCCAAAAGCAGTGTCCAGGTTGCTGAGGCAAAAGCTTCCAAGCTGAAAAGCAAAGAAGAAGCCAAAGCAAAATAAGCAGAATGCACCGACACTAAAGGTGACGTGGAAAAAAGGAAAGGAAAAGCTAAGGCAGGAGGTTACACCAAAGGCAAATACATTAAATGTGGGGAGAAGGGGCATTGGAAATCAGATTGCCCTATTTCAAAGCCTATTGTAACATGTATGATTGAATTACTTGTTCTTACAGCACACATTACGATTGGATCCACAAGTACTTGGTGTGTGGATACTGGAGCCATTTATCATGTCTACAATTCTATGCAAAGGTTCCAAGAAACTCAAAGACTAAGTGAATTAGGAGATCACAATGATGTTGGGCAACGATGGCTTGGTCCCAGCACTTGCAGTGGGAGTAGTTGATTTAGTCTTCTAGAGTAATAAGATTTTACATTTAAGTAATTCTCTTTATGTTCCAAACATGCGAAGGAATTTGATTTCAATATCTTAGCTTATCTATCTAAACAAGGGTATACTATAGCTTTCAAGGATTCAGTGGTTACTAAATTTAATAATAAGTTTTTTTGTTCTAGTCCATTGGTTGACAATTTATATTTGCTTGACCCTGTTTCTCCATCACTACACAACACTGGAATTGATAATCATGTTGAAAATAAAAGAAAATTTTCTTCTATAAATTAGACATATTTATGGTACTTACTGATGGTGTTCCTTTAGACTAAATAGGATTCACAGACTTGTCAAAGGTGTTCCTTTAGACTACCTAGAAGCAAAAACACTTGTCATCTGTGAATCTTGTAAAGAGTGTAAAATGACAAAAGTTACTCACACATCAAAGGGAGCCATAAGTGTTTTAGAATTGGTCTATACTGATGTATGTGGTCCTATAAATGTTCAAGCCAGAGGAAGGTATGAATATTTTTTTATATTTTATGGATGATTATTCAAGGTATGGTTACAGTAACCTAATGCGTCACAGTTTGAGACCTTTGACCAAAGAGTATCAGCAGAAGTCGAGAAGTAAACGGGCCGAATAAATGTATCAAAGCCCTCAGGTTTGACAGAGGAGGGGAATACTTCCTCTGAATATTTGTAGATTACTTGTCGAAAAATGAAATTGTATCCCAATTGACAACAATCGACATTCCACAGCCGAATGGTGTATTAGAAAGAAAAAATAGAACTCTTTTAGACATGACTAGATCAATGTTAATTTACTCCAGTTTACCTGTTTTTTTTTTTTGGATATGCTCTAAAAAGGGCTACATATCTTCTAAATCTTGTACCATCTAAATCTATTCCATCAACCCCAAGAGAATTATGGTGGGGGTGAAAGTCAAGGTTAAACGATATTCACATTTGGGCTTGTCATAGAAAAAGCTGATTTAAGAAAGATGGATTCAAGATTAGAACTTTGCATGTTTATGGGGTATCCAAGAGAAATATGGGGTTATGTTTTATAATTCAAGTTCAAAGAAAGTTTTTTTTAGGGCAAATGCAATTTTTCTTGAACATGACTATATGATGGTAAATAAACACATCAATATCATATTAAGGATTCAGAATGAGATATCATAGAACAACGAGCCTGAAATACCTGATACACCATAGCTCTGTCGTAGTTAGAGAATAGAGCTCTGTCGTAGTCAGAGAATTAACAGACCTCCCGAAAGACTAGTTTACTAGGGAAGGTCTTTTGAGACTATCCCAGATGTAGACGAGATGGATCCTTTAAGCTACACAAAATCCTTAAATGACAAAGATGCAAACCTTTGGCACGAAGCTATGAACAGTTAGATAGAATCTATGTATTCCTACCACGTCTGGGAACTTGTAGATGCACCTCATGAGTAAAGAAATGAGGTGTATGTAAATCTACAAGAAGAAGAGACGGGTAGATGGGAAGGCCACCGACCTTCAAAGCATGCTTGGTGGCGAAAAGGTTTACTCAGAAATAAGTGAGTGGCTATGAGAAAACCATGTCGCATGTAGCAATGCTTAAGCCTATGAGGATTCTTTTGGCAATTACAGCTCATCTCGTATTAAGAGATCTGACAAATGGATGTCAAGATAACTTTCCTACACAAAATTTTTGAACTTAAGCAAGCATTTAGATATGGAACATCCGCATTGATCAGGAAATCAAATCATTTGGTTTTGATCAAAATCCACGTAAACCTTATTTGTACAAGAGATGTCAAGGAAGCGTGGTAGTGCTTCTTATTTTGTATGTGAATGATATTCTATTAATCGAAAATGATGTAATAGTGCTATTATCAGTTGAAGTTTGCTTGTCTAATCACTTTGATACGAAGGACTTGGAAGAAGCAAGCTATATTCTAGGGTTCAAGCTTAATAATAAAATGATAGACTTATCCCAAACTGCATATTGATAAGATTCTGATCAAGTTTGCAATACAAGACTCCACGAAATGTCTTATTTCTTATAGACACGGGATTGCACTTTCCACATAGCAAAGTCCAAAGACGCCTGAGGAAGTTTCACGCACGAGGGTGATTCCTTATGTCTCGACAATAGGAAGCCTCATGTATGCAATGCTTTGCACTAGACCAAATATTTGTTATGCAGTTAGCATGGTTAGCAGATCTCAGTCTAACCTGGGAGAAGCTCATTGGACTGCGGTAAAGCACATATTCAAGTATCTTCTTAGAAGTAGTGAATATATGCCTATTTACCATAGTGATGACCTAGTTCCGATGGCTTATACTGATTCATCTTTCCAGACTTTATGTGGATTCTAAGAAATTCACACCTCAGTTCACACAGAATAGACACTGCATGAACACCCCTATTTTGCACTGCATACAAGCAACCTCATTCCCTCAATCTCACTCCCACTGCCTCACGGCAGTGGGTCTCTCTCTCTCTCTCATCAACTCACGCACATATATATTAACCCACATATATAGATCTCCCTACACCACACAAACAAAAACTCACGCACTCCCTGTTTCTCACACATACACATACACATATCATCACGCAATACCCAATTTATGGCAGGCTGCGACTACTGCAGCCACTCTTTCGCTCATGACAACCACGTACCCATCATCAACAACACACACATATCACTGTAAATTAGAAATTCAGTAGCCCTAAGACTTACAGAAAACCCATTTTTACGGCTGATATCCCATGCCTCCCTTTATATTCTATAAACCATTGGCTACATAAGAGAAAAAGATTAAGAAAACTTACCGGAAAACCCAAACGATCGTCAATATGCAGAGTGCAATAATCGACGGTGCAATGATTAGATCGATGCACAACGAGAAATAAATACATAGCACCGAATAGGAATTTTCAAGAAATGTATCAGGCTCAAAACAAGGTATTAATGGCAATCAATGCAATTTCATAACAATTATAACTGAGTTCAATGAAAACTTCAATAACAATTTAGAAAGAATGTTTACGATGTCAAATATATGAAATAGGGTTTCAGAATAAATCCAAGTAAGCTGAAGCTAAAACGCTCTCGATCGAATTCTCGGAATTAATGTAGGTTAACAAATCACTTATCGGAACACTATCCACACTAATATATTATAAACCTAATATAATTATCTACAGCGAACCCATTTCTCTACCCCGGAACTACGTAATCTGAAACGGGTTGCAAATACGGCCAACATATTCTGAAACTCGTCACTCTTCCAGGGTCAAAAATATTTTAATTTTTTTAAGCAGTCTTAATAGCTTAATACATCATATGAAATAAAAATATAATTTTTGAATAAAAAAATAATTCTTTAAATAAACTAAAAATTCATAAATTGCCAAAATTGCTTTTAGCTGGAAATAAAGACTTATAATTCTTGTAAAAGTCTTAATATATGTATAAAAAATTTGGTAATAAAAATTAGAATTTAAACTATTTCTTTATTTTTTATTTTGTTAAATTCAATGCATTTCAACAAATGATGATAAATCAAGACAAAAAATTACCAAACTTATACCGAGTCCTTCTTATACTATAAAAACATTATTCCAATTTTTTCAAACATTTTCATGAGTTTAAAGATTCCAAAATAATTTTACAAATTTAAGTTTACGGAAAATATTAAAAATACATGCATTCTCTAAAAGTTATAAATTTTTGTCAGAAATTATAACATAGCCTAGAGTATTATACTTTAAATGTTTACGCGTTAACAATCACTGGACACTATCCTTTGCACGTATCTCACTTAACGCTAGCCCGATGCCCACTATTTCACAATTGCACACCTTCCTTTCTCATTGTACACAATTAAACACACACAATTACTCAACAGACACATGCGCACACTAACTTCTCACACCCACTGCCTCGTGGCCATGGCTCCTACCTTTTCCTTAACTCACAGACACACATGGTATGTATATATAACACAACTCACACATCACCCCCCACACACACACTGTATATATATATATATATATATATATATATATATATATATATATATATATATATATATATATATATATATATATATATATATATATATATATACACACACACACCCACACCCCCTACACCCCAAATAAGCACCACACACACACACGTTAGTCACACAATCACTCACCTGCTTACCCCAAGACAAGCACCCCACAACACTTCTGAGCTCACATCAAAAGGCAGGGCCATGGCGGCCATGTCCCCACTCCATCCCCCTCATGCACACCTCAAATTTGCAAGCTACAGCAGCCATTTCACTTCCCATCTCACTCCCACTGCCTTACGGTAGTGGGTCTCTCTTTATTTTTATTTCACTCACACACACAAGGCATGCACACACAAAAACACTCAGCTACCTTCTATCTCACCCATTGTAACAACACTTACCCACACACCTCAGTTCATACAGAAATAGAAACTGCATGAACACCCCAATTTTGCACTGCATACAAGCACGCTCATTCCGTCAATCTCACGCCCACTGCCTCATGACAGTGGATCTCTCTCTCTCTCTCTCCATCCATCAACTCACATACATATATATTAACCCACATATACAGATCTACCTACACCTAGACCTGGCAAAATGTTAACCGTACCCGTTACCCGGTCCAAAATACAGGATACGGGTAGCCATTTTCACTACCCGCTGAAATTGGACCCGGACCCGAACCGACCCGTAAAAGCCGGGTAAATTCGGGTCGGTTATCGGGTACCCGGGTTACCCGGTTATATGCCTATATATAATATGTCTAGGGTTTGTTTCTCTCATTTTCTCCCCCACTCGCTTCTGCCGCCCCTCCCCTAAAGTCTCCCTCACAGATCCCTCTCACAGTCCCCTCCCCTCTCTCAACTCTCGCTCTCTCTCACAGATCTGCCAAACTCACGACCACCCTACTCCACCCACGGCACCACGTCGGTCACCCACTAGATCTACCGCATCTCGCCGCCACCGGTCGGTCACTTAGTCTCCCCGTGGTCCCGTCGCCACCAATCGGTCACACCTGTGGCCCCGTTGCCAACGATCAGTCACCACCGTGGCCCCACAACACCGATCTGTCACCACTGATCGATCGCCACCGTCGCTGATACTCCGTGGCCACCAATCAGTCACCCCGTGGCCCTGTGGCCACCGATCGGTCACCACCGTGGTCCCGCAACACCGATCCGTCACCACTGAGGCCCCGTCACCACCGATATGTCGCCACTGTCGTTGACCGTCACTCCGTCGCCTTGCGGTTGTTGGGTAGACTTTCAGTCAGTGGATATTGATGGACGATGATTGTCGTGTGTTCTCGATCTACAGATTGTTCAGATTGTTTTTTTTTTTCCAGATGGATGGATGTTGAGATTGTTTTTTCTTCAACAGAAAGATGTTATTTTTGTGAAATGAATTTTGATAGATAAACAATGAATTATTTGACTTTTGGAGGTTAAAATATGTCTAATTAGTATGTAATTAGATTATGTTTAATTTAAAAAATAATTAATTAAAAATTAATGATTTACCCGCGGGTAATACCCTACCCGCTAGGGTAGGGTACGGATCCCAGATATTCGTACCCGGAAAAACCCGGGTATAAATTACCCGACCCGGTTTTACCCGGATCCGTCAGGGTATTACCCGTACCCGCGCGGGTCGACCCGTTTGCCAGGTCTACCTACACCACACAAACAAAAACTCACGCACTCCCTGTTTCTTAATACCCCAAAATTTTTTTGGAGCGTTAACAGATTAGTCGACCGATTCTCAATCATCAATCATTTCAATACCACTAAGGAAACCCAAATAATATCCATGTCAGAGCTCTACAATAACTCAAATTCTCGATTAATCATTCCGAAACACATAGACGAAATTCAAAGTACTTAATTCATTAAGTTACACAGTAGTTCCCTCGTAGGGGCTTAAACAAACAAATAATGAAAATGCTATGCTAACTCTACTGACGATTATTTCCTGCAGAAGGGAACATAAAGGGGGCGAGCTTTTGAGAGCTCAGTAAGGTCACTCCAAATTCAGTAGAGGAATACAAAAGATTTAGAGAATTCATTTCAATGGCAGTATGTGGTGAGATTCTACTCAATTTGGAAAATCAACAGAAACAATTTTGATTACACTATAAACGATGCAGATGGTATATTAAACATGAGTAAATTTTGCAAAGCCACATAGGCAGTGCAGGGTAACCACTTAGCAAAACTACACAGGCAGTGCAAGGTAATCACTTACCAAAGCCACGAAGGCGATGCTCAATAACACTGTGGTTACATATGCATATAAATACGAGCTAGACCTTTAAGGTACTAACATCTCCCGACAATAACAGACCATTCGTATATCACCCCCGATACAGACCATCGTTATAACTCCTCAATACACTAATTCATGTCAATATGTAGAGTGTAATAATCGATGATGCAATGATTAAATCGATGCATAATGAGAAATAAATATGTAGCACCGAATAGGAATTTTCAAGAAACGTATCAGGCTCAAAACAGGGTATTAATGGCAATCAATGCAATTTCATAACAATTATAGCTGAGTTCAACAAAAAATTCAATAACAATTTAGAAAGAATGTTTACGATGTCAAATAAATGAAATAGGTTTTGGAAGAAATCCCTTACCCCGATCCCAGTGAGCTGAAACAAAAAGGCTCTCGATCGAATCCTCAGAATTAACCTAGATTAACAAATCATTTATCAGAACACTATCCATACTAATATATTATAAACCTAATATAATTATCTACAGGGAACTCATTTCTCTACCCGAAACTACGAAATCTGAAATGGGTTGCACATACGGCCAACCTATCCCTAAACTTTTTACACTCCTCGAGGCTCAGAAATATCTCAGAAATATTTTTAATTTTTAAGCATTCTTTGTAGCTTAATACATCATATGGAATAAAAATATAATTTTTGAATAAAAAAATAATTCTTTAAATATACTAAAAACCCATAAATTGCCAAAATTGATTTTAGCAAAGACTTATAATTTTTGTAAAAGTCTTAATATATGTATAAAATTTTTGAAATAAAAGTTAGAATTTAAAAGGGATTTAGACAATTTCTTTATTTTTCATTTTGTTAAATTCAATGCGTTACGAAGAATGATGATAAATCAACTCTAAAAATTATCAAATTTATACCGAGTCTTTCTTATACTATAAAAAATTATTCTAATTTTTTCAAACATTTTCATGAGTTTGAAGACACCAAAAGGATTTTACAAATCTAAGTTTATAGAAATTATTAAAAATACATACATTCTCTGAAAGTTACAAATTTTTGTCAGAAATTATAACCTAGCCTAGTTTATACACTAACAATCACTGGACACTACCCTTTGCACGCATCTCACTTAACGCTAGCCTGATGCCCACTATTTCACAATTGGACACCTTCCTTTCTCATTGTACACATTTAAACACACACAAATACTCAACAGATACATGCTCACACTGACTTCTCACACCCATGCCTCGTGGCAGTGGTCTCCTACCTCTTCCTTCACTCACATACACACATGGTATGTATATATAACACAACTCACACCCCCCCACACACACATTGTTATATATATATATATATATATATATATATATATATATATATATATATATATATCACACACACACACCCACACAATAAGCACCACACTCACACACACGTTATTCACATAATCACTCACCTGCTTACACCAAGACAAGCACCCCACAACTGTAACGACCCGGTCCACGGCCCCACCACAGGGCATTGCCTCCCTCAAAAGGGCTAGCCAAGTAGGTACTTATGAGTTCATAGGCAGGGTCTTATAAGGCTAATCGCAAACTATCCCACATAGAAATGGTATCAGAGCATTACGGTTTTGGGATATTAGAATTTAAGAAATGATTTTGCTGGTTAGGTTATATGATTCGTGATTCTATAGACTAGTATCTAGGCTAATGAAAGTGGGGATAGGATGGGAAGGAGAAAGCTTGGACTAAATAATTTTAGGAATTTATTGATATGTATTCTTATTACGAGTTTGGAAAAAAAAAAGTTAAGTAATTAGTTATTAAGCTGAAACAGTACATTTGGTGGTAGCTTGGGCTTAAGTTTGAGATACTGTAGACTCCCAAGCCTGAGATAAATTGTGATTGAGATTTAATTTTGAAAAGGTGGATTATGTTTTGACCATTTTTCTTTTACCTGATGTTTCTGCATAAGATCAAGATTTGGGCCAATTACGCAGTAGTTGACCGATACTACTCACCTTTCGAATTTAAAGATTTTAAACAGTACCCAAAGAAGATGATTGGGAGATAGGATTATGATTTTCTTGTGAATAGATCTAACAGCTAGTGGCTATAGTTTGTGTTGTGATGGAGAGATAATTGATGTGGTAGATTAGAGACTTAAACTTTGGTGGATGCGTGATATATATATATATATATATATATATATATATATATATATATATATGTGTGTGTGTGTGTGTGTGTGTGTGTGTGTGTGTGTGTGTAACTATATTTTGGGTACTTTTAAGGTAATACTTTACACTGTGTTGAATTTTGACAACAATATGAACTGATTGTCTTAAGGTATTAGAATGCGCAACAAAAGCATTGGAGTCAGAGTTTCCAGTCTGGGGTTATGATGCGGAAGATGCTCGTTGGGAGGCTGAATTAAGTTCTATGAGAAATTATGATATTACTGGTTTATTCTAGAATTGTTTGTAGTGTAACTCCAGGAGATTTCCTTTAAATAAATTATATTAGTCATTATGGAGGAATTTAATTGAGATAATTTTGGAGAGATCTATAAGGACCCTTTTAGAAGTCATATTATGGTATTAGTTAATGCATGATATTAGAATTTGTTGACAGGTTTAAATAAGGCCTGGCAGAGCCCTTGGTTGGAGTCCACTGGGTCTGCGGCCGGTCACGTGCCTAGCTCGCGAGCCTGCCCGTGGGTTCGGGTCGTGACAACAACACTTCTGAGCTCACATTAAAAGGCACGGCCATGGTAGCCATGTCCCCACTCCATCCCCCTCACGCACACCTCAAATCTGCAAGATACAGCAGCCATTTCACTTCCCATCTCACACCCACTGTCTCACGACAGTGGATCTTTCTCTATTTTTATTTCACTTGCACACACAAGACATGCACACGCATAAACACTCAGCTACCTTCCATCTCACCCCTGTAACAACACTTACCCACACACCTCAGTTCACACTAAATAGAAACTGTGTAACATCTCAAAATTTTTTTGGAACGTTGACACTCAATCGATCAATGATACTAAGACAATGATAACCTCATAACCAAATGGACAGTCATCATCAGAGCAGCTAAACTTTTAATCAAACCATATTCTCAGTAGACTGTCATAAACGATACATCAAACTAAGTCTACAAATTCTTAAATAATAATCATTACCCGTACAGGGGTTCTAACTATTAATATCAAAATTTAATTCATTTTCTTTCGCTCACTCGGCTCTAATACTTATTCGGGCAACTTAATGCTGCTTATCACCTGCAGAAAGGAAGTCAAAGGAGAGTGAGCTTTTGAGAGCCCAATAAGGTCGATCAAAGATTTAAAAACCACAAAATGATTCTGACGATCATTACATTTACAATTAAATGATATAGACAAACGATTGAAAAGATTTTACATTGAGGTCAAATATCATCTTTTCGAAACACTTTTAAATGAAATCTCAATTATTTCGATATAAACATAGGGACGGGTATCAACTCAATCCCTCAATTAACAGTTATTCAAAACACTTTATTTAACAAAATAGGGATAGAAAACATTGAACATGAGCAGTACACTATAGCAAAGCCACCCCGGCAGTGCTCGATACGCTTTACATATGCATATGTACACTGACTAGTCAGTTTAGGTACTAGTTTAACCTAACCAACAGACCATCCTTATAACTCCAACAATACGCACCGTCCTTATAACTACCAGTATTACTAACTCATGTCAATACTTAAAAGAAATGAATACAATTGAAAATGCTTTTCGATAATCGAATTCAATAAACAGATGAGCATGAGAGGAGATAAGTATAACTCAAAATGTTATACTATGATCAGATCAATCAATATATGAAAATGAAACAGGAATTCCAAACAATCGCTATAAGGCTCAAATTAGGGTTCCATGGGCAATATCCAATTTTTTTTATGGAAATTTTATAAAACCATAGTTCAACATAATTTGCAAAACAGTTGGGATTAAAACATCTGAATTCAGAATAATGAGTAGGGTTCGGAGAGAAAATTGCTTACCTCGGTCCAAGTTAAACAATGCTACCAAACCTCAATCAATAATCTCTAAATAAACCTAGATTGGCAATCCATATGTTAGAACATAATCTATGCTACAATACTATAAACCTCATATCAACAACACAGTGTATTCACTCTCACTCTGAAATCGCGCAACTCAAAACGGTTCTTATACACGGTCAACCTAGCCGAAAACCCTATACACTTCTTAATGCGTAACGATACCCCATAATTCATAATAAATTATAGTAAAACATTTTATAGCTTTAAACATTATAAAAAGTCAAACTATGAATTTTTCTGAAACTTTGAATATTTTTTAATTAAAATAATTTTTTAAAATGTAATAAATAACCATAATTACTTCTAGCTGAAAATAAAGTCCCATAGTTTTTAGAATAGCTTTAAAATATGTTTAAAAATTATAGAAATTAAAATAAAAACTTAAAAGACATCAAAATCAATTTTAAAAATTTTTGTTTTACTAAAATCAATGCGATACAGAAATGAAAGAAAATAAACTCTAAAAATTACCAAACTTAAACTAGGACTTCTTTGTACTATAAAAACAATACCCAAATTTTTCTATAACATTTTCATGAGGTTTAAGGCTCCAAAAGAATTTTTCAAATATAAAATTATAGAAATTACTAAAAATACTTCGATTTCAGAAAATTATAAAATTTTACCCGAAATTCTAATACAACCTAAGGTATTATATTCTAAAATTTCACGTGCTAACAATAAGCGTGCGCTAACATATGCACGTGCCGAACTCACGTCAACCTATTACTCGATTCGTATTCCTTTCTTTCTCTACTTCCTTCTCTCTCTGCACTCAATATCTCAGTCATTCATAGAATCACTTCCACAAGCTTCACCTACACAATTTATTCACACACACACACACACACACACACACACACACACACACACACACATATTTAGCACCTACGCACACCCGTTACATACCAAAACACCCCACTATTAAAGCTACTGCCTTCTTCTTTGCTTAACACTCAATCCACATGCACAACCACACAAGCACACAGTACAAACACTTACACACTGCCTTGCACACACTCTCACATAAACATATGCATACTCACTGATTTTCACCCATTTTACATACACACACAGAAGCATTTTTCACACACACTCACCCACCAAGCACACAACAAACTCTCACCTTTATCACCCACTCCCTCACATCTCACATACACCTTCACATGTACACACACACATGCATACAGTGAGCACACAGAGAACACACAGACACACATCCACACACTTATTCAAGCACTCACCACATTCACTCACACCAAAACCGCACACAGCACTACTCATTTCCCAACCTATTTTGGTAGTACCCAAGGGCCCACTTGGGGTCCCGCTTTGCACGAACACGTCAACGTAGTCAACGGTCAAATTTCCAATACATCGAACCGGTCAGCGCGTGCACGCTCAAGTCACGTGCACTTTTTGCTTCGTGCGCCTTGTGCGTGACTTAGGCGTCAATTATTTCACATTAGCATGACTCACGAGAGCACGATCGTCACGTCGAGACCAACCAAACACCTTTTCACCTAAAACATCGGTCGATGGCACAACTGGAGCGACAGGGTCAAGAGGCAAAGGCCTTGGCCAACCTCGCCATGGGGTCAGCCTTGGCCAACCCTGCCATGGGGTCAGCCTCGGCCTCCATGGGGGTCGGCCTCGGCCTCCCCCCCTGGTTGTTCACTTTTCATGCAAGGTCCTTTTCGCGCTTTGTTCGCTTCGTACACTTTGTATGTGACTTTGGCACCTTGTTCGTCACATGGGTATGACTCACGGCAACGCGCTTGGCATAATGCAACTTTTGGATTCATCATTGCCCATCAAAACACCAACCATCGGCGCGCCCAAAGTTCACCAAAAGGAGGAAGGTGGCCTTGGCCCCCTCCCGGAGGAGTGGCCTCGGCCTCAGCCTCCCCGGGGGTTAGCCTTGGCCTTCCCCAAAATCCTAGGCTTTGCCCCTTTTTTACGCACACTATTCTGAACCATATTTACGCTTCCGCGAAGCCCACCAACGCGCACACACCAACCTTACGACGTCCGTCATCCGACGTTCGTGACCTTGAGTCGCCCTCGTGAAGTTCGTTGTTCAAAGTGGCGCGCTACCGCCGATTGACCCGTCGCGACGAACCCCGTATCATCATTCCCAACTTTGTCATTACTACATATTGTATTCATTATTTTGGAATAACAGGCACACTGACATCACGTCCCATCTCCGGGACACCCGACATGCACCCGTGTGCTGTCTCCGTGACGTTCGTCGCTACGCCAATGTGCTATTCTCATGATAGGTGCCCTTGGCACCGAGTATTACTCTGCAACGTTCGTCACCGCGCCCCATGCGCCATTGTCATGATACGTGCCCCCGACACCAAGTATTGCTCCGCGACGCTCATCACCTTGCCCGTGCGCCATTCTCATGATACGTGCCCCTGGCACCGAGTATTGCTCCGCGACGTTCGTCACTGCGCCCATGCGCCATTCTCATGATACGTGCCTCCGACACCGAGTATTGATCCACGATGTTCGTCGCCGTGCCCGAGTGCCATTATCATGACACGTGCCCCTGACACCTAGTATTGATCCGCGACGTTCGTCACCGCGCCCATGCGCCACTTCCATAACATGTGCCCCCGGCACCAGTTGTTGTCTCTACGACATTCATCGGAGTGCCCATGCGCCACAATCATGTTACATGCTTCCGGGGGTCTCCGTTCGTAGTGCTCCGGCACGAGGACCCCTCGTAGTAGGATGGACTCGTTACCACAAAGTCATCGTTACCACAGGATGGGCTAGTTACCACAATCCATCGCCGTCATAATCACGGGGGCTCCGGCACGAGGACCCCTCGCAGTAGGATAGGATCATTACCACAAAGCTATCACCGCTTAGGGTGACTTGCCTGACACTAGGCACTGAGCTACAACCACGTCCACTCATGTTACCGGTGATCGTCGGCACCCCCAGAACGATGACCCCCAGGTCACTCCTAGACGGGAGTAGATCTTTGAAGGGCATCGTGCCTAGTCTGCCTGGTAGTTGGTCACAGGGGAAACCCTCACCACTTTCAGGTTCTCTGCCCGTCTCCTGATGCACCTTGTGGGATTCAGTAAGGGCTTGGAGCAGTGGCTGGGGCAACGGACTTACTCTGATCATGCTACCGCGGTGTGGTTAGTCTTCTCAGACAAGTAGAGCGACGCTGTATGGGGCGAGGCAGTGAAATTTTGGGAACCGGTAGTCCATCGGAGAATCAGAATTTCGGGACCCCTGGTGACGTGTCACTCCCAGGGGACGACATGTGGCATTTTATGACATAAGCATACTATTTACTATAAATAGTGGACTTTTGGACTCATTCCGGACAGAATTCTCTCATTTGACAAAAATCACTTTCTCATTCTAAAACTTGAGAGCTCTTGGATTCTAGAGAGAGAAATACATTTCTCTCGTGACTTTGGACATAACATCGACCGTGACATTAGACCTCAACTTGGACCATAACTTGGACCTTAGCTTGGATCATTGATTGCCGGCCCTGTTCACCTCAACCTCGTCTCCGCAGCACTGCCATTCCTCACGGCCTGTCTGGGAAGCCTTGCTTTCTGCCCTTACTCTGTCCTTACTGTCTCTCACTGTATACATCTGGCAGCTGACACGGACTGCGTCACTTGTGGCACCTCTACGTAGTACGAACCCACTTTCCTTGGCATCATTTTGGCGACTCCGCTAGGGAGTGAGCATTGTACCGGAGTCTACCTATCTTGCACCCTCTATCATCATGCTCGTACAACGAAGAGCTATAAGGACTACCAGCCAAGGCCTCCCCACCACTGTGCAAGAAGAAGCCCACATCGAAGACTAAGAAGAGACAAGTACCACACCTGTCCAAGATCAACCCCCAGTCGCTGCACCTGAGGTTCAAGGACTCGTCAATGATGCCATGCAGCAGTTCACTCCTACCGTAGCCAACCTACAGGAGTCGCAGACCACTCTGATGTCCGCCATTATGGAAATGCAAAAATCCATACAGGCGTTGGCCTCGCAATGCTCCACCACACCAGTCCAGTCTCAAGGACCTGGGCTGGCTATCGCCACTCAGGCCCCAGTGTCGCGACCGCCGCCGCCTTGATCATCTAGACCTTTGGCAATAGGACTCGCGACATCCTTTCCACCCATGCCAGACGCACCTCTCTGCGGTGCGATCTCGAAGACCTCAAGCAGATCTTGGACCCGTGCTACAACAGATCCATCCCGTCATTGTACCCCAGCATGTGCCAACATGGAGTTCCTCCGAAACACATGACTCCATTGAGATGAAGCCTTACCCTTACCCAACAGAGCAACATCGAATGACCGGCCAGGTAGTAGACATGTCTCAGCCACCCACCCATGCCTATATACAATTGTCACCGCCAGCCCCTCTCATACATCAACCATCTCTTGCACCTGCCCACTAACTTGCCCCGTCCGGGGGCTCAGGGGCTCGCGGCATCCCAACCAGCCACCACCCTTTGACTATCCATAAAGACCCACCTCCTAACTATGTCACCAGTTCGTACTTGGAAGTACTCATGCATCTCTTGTCACAACACTCCACACCTGACTCCTCTGCCAACCTGACAGGCCATGCCCCCTATGCCAGTGATATTACCATCATAACCTACCCCCCAAAGTATAAGCAGCCCACCTTGTGCTCTTCAACGGATGCGAGGGCAACGCCCATGAGCATTTGATAAGATTCTCAGAATCATTGGAACAGTATGGTCAGGGAGACTGTTTGAAGTTGAGGGAATTTCACAAGTCCCTGACAGGCCTGGCTTATACTTGGTATCACCAGATCCCTGTGAGGACTGTCCATGCATGGAACGACATGGCTCTGCTATTCCTAGACAAATTCCATTACGAGCCTGAATGCGTCACTATCGTTGACATTGCCAGCATCCGCCAGAATCGAGGGGAGGACTTGAACAAGTACGTGCACCGCTTCTATCTCAAATGCCTCGAGTGCACGGACTTCAGCAAGGATGAGACCTTGGTACCCATATGCATCAAGAACATGAGTGATGTATATCAGGTACACATTGAGAACCTATAGTTGAGGTCATGGGGACACCTCAAGGAAGCAGCCCGTCGCACTTATGAGTCGGTTGGCCTAGTCAAGCCATGGAAGCTCCATTCGCAGAATGCACTATTGGCCACGGCCGAACCATCTGGAGCTCTACCCCACAACAACCACAACATCAACAATAGTAACAACCGCAACCCCTACAAGCGTCAGTTCCAAGCAGGGGACCGGCACCCCGACAAAAGGAGGCAGCGAGAGCCTACCCCCGAGTACCCATGCAATTTGAACACGATGAAAGAGCTTTTGGCGGAATCGGTGAACAATGACAATAACTTTCAACTGCTGCCGATGAAAGACAATGTCATGGAAACGGACAAAGCCCAACCTAACTACTGCCCTTACCACCGCACCATTGGCCATCATCTCAAAAACTGTAATGGGCTGCGAAATATCTTTGCAAGGAAGGTTGCAGCAGGAGACCTGTAGCTCCGAAAGAACAATGATGTACATCGACAGCCTTACCCACCGCACAACAACAACATAGAGCATCAAGTACTCATGGCCATCACCGACCATGTTGAACCTATCATCACCAAAGCCTCTACAGAGGCCATCCGGATGGTCACACCATGTGTACAGCCAGCTACCCAACCACCCAACCACAGTCCTTAGTGAGCCAAATGACAAAGATCAAAGGATTTTTTTTGATGACATGGGGTTTTCACCCGCGGCAAGAAGTTACTTATCCAACTGCCTGACCGAGGTCACCATAAGCCTCGGCCCCAGTGCTTCGCCGCTCAAGCCGAGCTGCGACACATCCCCTCTTCCGCATTACATTTCTCAGACGAGGACCTACCACTAGTAGAACAGCATAACTGGCCCTTATTTTTAGAATGTACCGTTAATGGCACGGGCTTTCGCTGTGCCTTGGTAGACTGCAGAGCATCTGTCAACATCATGCCCCTTGTTATCTTGCAACGAGCTGGCATCCCCACAAGGAAAATCATACGAGACCCAATCAAAATCACAGGCTTTGGGAACGGTCACCAATCAACCTTGGGCCATATCACTGTCGACCTTATGGTCGTGTCCATACGTCGTGACACCACTTTCCACGTGATGGACATCGAGCCCGCATTCTACATCCTACTCGGCCGACCGTGGATTCACATAAACAAGGTTGTGCCCTCAACGTACCATCAATGTGTCAAACTGGTGGCCGGCCCGCGGGACACGAGGTAGCAATGACAATACCAGCCACGAAGGCACCGTTCAAGTGGGCGAAATCATACTTTGCCGAGGCCTTCTTCTTCAACGAGCTTACCGAAGATGGTGAGAACGCTGCTCACATCCATTCTATAAAGCTGCCAAATTGGGATGAACTATGTGGCAACAAACCTACCAAGTCCAAAATAAAGAAGGGCAACAAGAACAAAGCATCAACCTCAGCCGTACCACCCGCTGCCAAGGCCAACTCCCCTCCTGCATCCCTTAAGTCTAAGAAGCACAAGCCTGAACCAACCTTCCAACATATAATCAAAGACGGTAAAGTCATCTACCAGTTATGACGGTGTGCGGGGGCTCCAGGTGGTCCCTCATCTGACCCACTCAACCCCGACCCACTTGTGGAGACTGAATAGTGCTGCACGGCAGAGCATTGCCCGCCAGATCCTGACCTCACCCCCGGCGCAGCACCACCTTACTGTGAAGACGGCCCTTGACCACAGGCCAAAGATCTTGAAGAAATCAACCTGGCCAACTCGGGCAAAGAACCACGGCACACTTACATCGGCCAAAACTTGCCCCCGGTCGAAGAGAGGAATTGGTTTCCCTCCTTCGTGAATATCATGATGTCTTGGGATGGACTTACAATGAGATGCTCGGACTGGATCCCGCCTTAGTCACACACTATCTCAACATTGCTACCGGATCCATCCCTATTCAACAACACTCGCAGACCTTCCGCCCCAAGCTCAAGTTGAAGATCAAATAAGAGATTGAACGCCTCCTACAAGCAAGCTTCATTGAACCTATCACTCACCCAATTTGGATGGCTAATGCCATCCCTGTGCAAAAGAAGAATGGCCAAGTCTGCATTTGTATTGTTTTTTGGGACTTGAACAAGGTGTGCCCCAGATACGAGTTTCCACTACCTAACATCGACATGCTTACGGAGGCTGCTGCCGGACATGAAACCTTATCTTTCATGGATGGTTTCTCAGGCTATAATCAAATTCGCATGAACCCTGACAACAGTGCCAAGACAGCCTTCCGCACTCCTATGGGTAACTTTTGTTGGAAAGTCATGCCTTTCGGTCTAAAAAATGAGGGTGCTACATATCAAAGGGCAATGACGGCAATCTTCCACGACATGATACACTGCACAGTGGAAGACTACGTCGACGATCTTATTATCAAATCCAAGAAGGAAAGTGATCACCTCACTGACCTTTTAAGCAGTCTTTGACCATTGTCGCCAGTATAACATGCAGATGAATCCATTGAAGTGTGCATTCGGCGTCTCCTCTGGTAAGTTCCTCGGCTTTTTGGTCAGTCGACAGGACATCGACGTTGAACCTTCCAAAGCCTCCTCCATCTAAGAAATGCCTATGCCCAAGAACACAAAACATCTGAAGAGCTTCCTTGGCAAGGTCTCTTACCTCCGATGCTTCATACCTGCATTGGCTGAGCTCATTACTCCCTTTCAGCATTTAACACCCAAGAGCGCACCGTGGAGTTGGGGTACGCCCCAACAGCAAGCCTTCGATCAAATTAAGACAGTCCTTATGTCGCCACAGACCATGGTAGTACCCCGGCAAGGTATACCACTCTTACTCTACTTGACCTCCACGTCTAGGTCCATAGGGGCGTTGCTTGCCCAAGAGGTGGATGGGGTGGAGTGTCCAGTCTATTAACTCAGTCGGTCGATCAGGGGACCCGAAGCCAATTATTCCGAGATTAAGAAGCATTGTCTAGCGTTGGTATGCCTTGCAGAAATTCAGACATTACTTTTTGGCACACCAGATCACACTTGTCACTAAGGCTGATCCACTACGGTACATGCTTACACGCCCTGCCCTATCTGGCCGTCTTACCCACTGGTTGTTGCTCTTGGCTGAGTTCGGCCTATCTATCAAAAACTTTACAGCTCTATGGAGCCAAGCACTTGCCAACCTCTTGGCCTTTTTTTCCCGCCATCAATACGAGCCGACCTCGGTCCAATTGCCTGGGGAGGAGACTGCCCTGATTTTTTACGTCGATGAATTATGGACACTCGAGTTTGATGGCTCAGCCACTAGCAAGGGTTCAAATGGAGCACCCCTTCGACAAGGGGGTGCCGGTGTAGTCCTTCGGAGCCCAGACGGCATCACTACGTCCTTATCCTTCAAGCTGGCATTCCCGGTGTCTAACAACGAAGCTGAGTATAAGGCACTTGTTATTGGCCTCATGCTAGCCATCAGTATGGGGGCTAAGTCAGTAGGCGTGAAAGGCGATTCAAACTTAATAATGAAGCAGGCCGATGGGGAGTTCGCGGTCAAAGAGCCTGTCTTGGCACCTTACTGTGCCTTGGTGCAGCACTTAGAAAGAAAACTCGGCCATGTCCAATATGAACATCACAACAGATGCCACAACAGACATGCAGACATCTTGGCCACAATAGCATCAAGGATAGAAGTCGATGGTGAACAGCGAATGCTAACCATCATCAAAAGGACCGAGCCTTGCATAGCCTTGAACTTAGTTATGAGGGACACTACCATAGATGATTGGAGGCAGCCGATCGTCGACCGCTCAAGGCACCATCCCTCGCATTTGCCTCTACCCTCGCGGAATACTTAATGATGGGGGATGTTTTGTACAGGCGATGCCCCGGAGGCACCCTGGCAAGGTTTTTGGCGCCGGAGAGGCAAAGCATAAACTTAAACTCGGCCATAAAAAATGTTGCGGCCTCGACGGTCCCCCTCTTTACCGTTGCCTTCAGCGCATGGGCCTCTATTGGCCATCCATGGCCAAGGATGCTTTAGATGTACAAAGGGATTGCCCTGAATGCCTATATGCCCCTGATAACGGGGAAGCTCTCGTTATTAATGTCGAGGGTGATTGGCTCTAGCCTTTCATTCAGTACTTATCTTATGGAGTTTTACCTCCTGATCGTAGCTCAGTGCGATCCGTCAAACAAAAATCAGCCAAATATTTTGTCACGGAAGGTGAATTATTTCGTAAAGGATTCTCGGGACGCACCTTACGATGCTTGCAAGGCGCTCAGGCGGTTGAAGTGATCAATGAAGTGCACAATGGTGATTGTGGCGAGCATCAAGGCTCTCAAAAGCTGTACGCAGAATTGCTAAGGTTGGGATACTACTGACCGACTATGGAATCCGACGCCATCTCTCATGTCCAACACTGCCAATCCTGTCAGAGACACGCTGACAGGATGAACACACCGGCGTCCGACCTACGCATGATTTTGGCCCCTTGGCCATTTCACTCTTGGGCTCTTGACCTCATAGGCCCCATCCACCCGACATCTCGAGGGCACGCTTGGATTATGGTCGCAACAGAACGCTTCACAAAGTGGGTCGAAGCTATACCCTTACGAAGAGCGACTGAAGGTGCCATTGCCAACTTCTTGCATGATCACATCGTCTCTCGCTTTGGCATCCCCCGGTGTATCATTTTGGACAACAGCACGCCATTCATCAACAGGGATGTCTGAGCTTTCATGGAAGAGTACAACATCAACCATGCCACATCAACTCCTTACTACCCCCAAGGAAATGGACAGGCTGAAGCTTCCAACAAGACCCTACTACGGGTTCTTTCACTAATGGTTCACGATGCAAATGGGTTATGGTCCGAAAGCTAAGTCTGGCACTATGGGCCTACCGAACCTCCAAGCACACAGCGACGAAGGCCACACCCTTCTCCCTCGTCTACGGGAACGAGTGTGTGGTACCAGCCGAGATAGCGGTCCCCTTAGCATGACTTTCTCTAAGCAGCAGTCTCGGAGAAGAAGAAACTAGAATGACAGCCCTCGAGGGCCTTGACGAAAGACGAGCCAACGCCTTACACCGGATGAAGAAATATCATGAGCAGCTCACAAAAGCATACGGGAAGACTGTCAAGCCACAAACATTTATGGAAGGTGACCTCATCCTCCAAGCCGCCAAGCATGTGCGTGCCAACATGTCGGCCCCCAAGTTCACACCAAATTGGGAAGGCCCTCTTCAAGTGCATGCCGCCAGAGACAACGACTCCTATCTCTTACTCAACCTCGACGACAGACAGATCTCAGCCCCTATCAATGGCCGCTACCTGAAGAAGTATTATCCGTAGTCAGTTGCCGCAGTGTTCCCCCCGAGCCCTAACCGCCCGAAGCATAGAACACTTAACACATAGCATTCTTTTGTATATGAATACTTGTTTGGAAACTTGTAACTTTTGTTGATTATTGCAAGCTTTACTTATGTAATGGCATTTTGGCCAAATAGCGTTAATGCAAGAATCAGTCATTCGCCTTAACTACTGTACTCAATGTATTTTTTTTATTTACTTCATAATCTCTCACTAAGTCACTTGCTCTGGGTGGGAAGAAGAAAAAGGGGGGACACCAACGGTAAGCTAATGTATGTGAAGCCACGCATGCACAACAAAGCCAAGTATCACATCATGACAAACACAAGTGCAAAAAGGAACCACATGACTACACTATCAATATCAACAAATGAGTACAAGCCAATGGTTCGAGGGGGGAGCCACTACTGACCCCATGTCTACTAAAAGAAGAAAAGTGCAAAGTACAAGAGATCTAATGTAAAGGGGCAAGCAAGGCACAAATAGGATCGAAAGTGTATGCTTCCAACGTCTGCCGATGTGCCTGAAGATCTGACCATCTGCTATCCTACTCAGCTCGTCGAACCTCTGTCTCGGTCAGCCGCCTCTCTGCCTCTGCAAGCTGGGCGTGCAGCCCCTCCACCTCCTCAGTCACTGCAGTCATCTCGGTATCAAGCACGCATCTCTGACCCTACAACGCGGCCTCCTGAACACTGATAAGAGTCAACTCTTCCGCTGCCTCAGCACTCTGGCCTCTCGATTTGATATAGTCTGCCAGCCAGTCCAACTAAAAGCCGAGAGCTGTAAAGGATACAAGCTCTGAAAGATACTGTGATATAACCGCTAGAGTCTAACCCAGAACCGGCACCGCACCAAGGGTAGCAAACCAATCCACGAGGGCTGTGTACATCACCCTCGAGAATATAGCACCACGGACGAGGGCTAAATCAACAAATGTCTCCGGGTGCCTCGCCCTGATCATCTCCAATTGGCGTACTACTGCATCCAATAACTCCACACCATCCCAGGGGATCGCGTCTGCCCCGCCGATAGGAAACCTACCACTGGCAGCGCCAACCTCTGCGATACCACCACCGGGCGACTGCGCATCAACCGCACGAGAGTGCATCGACAACAATATATCACCAGCATCCGCTACCGAGCCTGACAACGTCTCAAGAACAGGCCCCGCTACGGGTGGAACAGGTACCTCAGGCTGCGGGGACAGACCCGCAGTAGGTGTGTGTGCAGCAGCAAAAACATGATGAACTCCAGACAGAGCATCTGGCTCCCTGACTGTCCACCAATCCGACCCATCAAACATGTGGGAACTGCCCATTGACCGCCCAACGGGGACTCGACTGCCTCAACTAGTACGGGTGACTTGCTCTGCCACATACTCGGCCTCATGCTCTGCTGCCGCGGCCCCCTCAACAGCATCAGTGTCCATAGGACGGACCTCATCAACAGTCTCAGCACATGGCTCATCGACCCCACGGGTCTCCTCAGTAGCACCAGCACCCGTCTCACCATACTCATGGAAATCATTAGCAGTCTCGGCCCTATCTCGTTGGCCTCATCAGTCGCCTCTACGTCCGTACCATCGGTCTCATCAAGTGTCTCAGCATCCATGCCTCTGAACTCGTCAGTCTTTGCCTCGGTGTCCTCCGTTGTACCGTACGACTCGGCATCCAAATCATCGTCAAGCTCCTTATACAAAAAAAGGGGAAGAAAGATCTTAGCACATGACTAACACAGTGATTGGAGACTATGAAATAAAAGAGAAAATGATAATACTAACCTCAGAGTCAGAATACTCCGATACCTCCCGCGGCCTCTTCGACCGATGATTGTCGCTCGCTGAAGGACCCGCGCCGCCGTGCTGCGCACTCTCCATCATTCCCACTCTCACTGACGAGAGGGGACCCTTGCCGGCTCCCGGCATCCTAGGCACGTGGGCTGGCACGGGAGCATGTGTGGCAATACCTCTACCATCGCCACCCCGAGGTCTCGTGTCACCATGTCTGCCATGACTGCCTCTAGCCGCATCAGACTCAGGAACACCTGTGATCAGTGCGGTCATACCAGACTGCTTCGCCACCTATAGCGACACCAAGCCCAATCCTCTATCACCGACAAAGACGTCGACTAGCTGCCTGTCAGCTGGCCCCTGCACCAACCACTCAGACCACGTAGTCCGAACCCTCTCCCACCAACAGCATAAGCAGCTGTGACCACCCCGGTGGACAACGAACCAGGCCTCCTCCACTCGTCCGTCGGTGTCGGCCACGAACGTGCCTTCCTCTGCAGGGTATACCAGAAAGCCGTATCAACATCCCAAGGTCGAGAATAACCACAAGGGGGCTCCAGATCATAGCCAAAGGAGAGAGACAAGCGGTCAGGACTGTAGCGTGCAACATAATACCGACACACAGCCGGCTTCCCGCATCATCAGTCAGTACTGGAAGCCATCCAGGGAAAAAGGCTACCAGCAGAGATATCTCGAGGTCTGTCAGGTCGGCTCTGCTGTGTAACCGTGAATCGATATCCCGCAAGTGCATCCAAGGCGGAGTCCCGTACGAAGAATGCATGTTGACATACAGACGGCTGAGGCACGCGTCTCGTACGTCAAACACCTGTGATAGCTCGCATGCAGGCCTCTTGCCACCGGCCCACGCATATACTCGTCCTCCTGCGTACCACTTAGCTACTACCATTGACTTCCCCAGACGCGTCACCGTCCCCTTCCTCGGGCATGGATGTACCTTCGGATACCCCAAAGGCCTGTAGTCTACATAGCACTCGAACAGATACCTCTGTAAGAACATGTAGGTCGACACCTGATACCGCCCATACGATCTCTGCATGTCGTTCGCAAACTGGTCTAGACGCGAGTACAGGGTGCCTAAGTATATCGGCTCCAACCCAACACGTTTGCTTGCGGCCATCCGCACTGCTAACGGGAAGACCTTCTGGGAAATACCGTCCTCGGGTGTCCCCTCAAACACAAACCTACAAGTATATAAATGCGACACACATCATGACCACCCCACCCTAGCATGATATGCAGCACGACACATAGCAGCATGCTACGTTACTCCTCTTTGTTCTTAAGATGGAATTTTTTTCTAAGTATAGAAGTCGACATACTACATGTACAAGAGCAATGATATGCAGCATACGAGTAATGCAAAGATAAAAGTGACAGGACGGCTACCTCGAGAGAAACATGGCAAGGAAGGCAGCTAGCTCGTATCTCTCGTCCCTGTAGACAGGACCACTGTGGAAGTCATCGTCCGACATCACCCTCTGCCTAGGCCGCATGACCACTGTGCCATAGAAATGCTGAACCCACCCGCTATATGTGCACTTACGGTTGAACCTCGTGTCTTGCAGAAAGTCAATCAATGCCTTGACAGCCAGGCGTTCCTCCGCTGTCAACCTCAGTGCGTGGGCATCCTCTGTCCCGTGCATCGGTAGGCCGGTCAACGTCACGACGTCCAAAAGCGTCGGACCAATCTCCCCGAACTCTGTAATGAAGGTATGAGTCTGTGAGCTCCATCTCAAAAGTAGTAGTGTGAGGCCGCTAATGTCCCTGCCTGGCTCAACACTCTTGTACGTCGCCTCAATCGCTGCCACTAGCCCGAGCACCTCCAACCTCTCCCTCAAAGCCTCGCGCCCCATCATGTATGCACACCAGAAACTCCAACCCACCGACATGGTTTTGTGGCCCTTGAACATCACA